>JARHVA010001334.1:2127500-2727500 GCA_037957365.1 Torreya grandis
TTCAAAATAAAAGAGTCCTTGTGGGAATCCAAAATTTGAGAGAGAGCTTACAAATGGGAAAGAATTGGTAATATAGAGAAAGGGAAAATAGAGAAGATAGATCACATCAACTGAGATCATTAAATGATCTACCACATTTTGATGAATACTCCACCACCTTTTTATCAAATTAGGGTTAATACATCATGACCAAGATAACATTTATTTTGGTTAGTCAATACACTAGAGGACAAGAAAGTGTCTTAGGATGATGAGTCATAATCCTACTATGAATAAAAACCCTTAGAGACCCTAAATTCATAATCCTATTATGAATAAAAACCCTTAGAGACCCTAAAAATATATTAAATTCTCCATCTAATTTCTCCAACCACTAGATTTTTATCTTGGGACCTTACATTATCTCCCACTTGACTTGCTTGTTTAGACAGAATCTTCATATCTATGAATCTAACAGAGCCATAACTATGTCTACTTTGGGCAGCCATAGGTACTTTTTTATCAAAGCTATGACTATGTCAAAGGATGAGACACTCCACTATATCTCATTTATGTCTGCATCTTCTCTAACCTGAATATGGTTATTTACTATAGATTGAAAACCAATCTAATTAATTAGTTTTCATATAGTCATTATATCGCTGAAGATCCATAGATTGCATAACCTCATTTGTGAACTACATTAGGTTTAAACAAACCTATCATACCCCTAAACTTTAATGGAGATAGAGCTTTAACATGAACAATCTTGATTGTATGGTTGCATCTGCTTAATGGTATTTGATTGAGCTCTAATAGTGACATAGCCCTTTGAAATATTGATTTTGGTTTGACTTGAACCATATTCAACCTCTATTTAAAGTCCCTAGATTTTTAATTTTAATAATGTTCATTGATCTTGATCCAGGACTTCTCAAATTGTGCCATCTATCAGCTCCTCGTTCATTTTTATTCCAACCTTTGAGAATGTGACACTTGGAAATTGCATGTTTATTCTTAGGATCTTGTTATCGATTTCAACTGCTTCTACACTTGTGTCATTTACTAGCCTCAAATTCATCCTCAAGATATGTTGACTCATTGAACTCTCACTTTTCATTGATCAACTTACTTGTGCATCATTAGATTTGCTTTCTTGCACACCATTAGATCCTTACTCCAATTGAATGTGTACCATTGATCTTCCTTTTATTTCATCAAACATACACCATTGGATATCTTAGTTTATCAAGATAATGCCACTTGGTATCCCTTCACTTAATCTCAAGATCCTCTAAATTTTTTACTTTAAGGTCACCATTGATTTATGGGCATATGAGTGAACATGTGAAGTTGGATCTTTAGGACCCACTGAATTGTTAGATCACTACTCACCATTAGATCCTATATTAGCTTCCATGATCTTAACATCTATCATATTTACATTAAAACTTAAGATCCTTTGGGGTTTTTTGAATTCAAATAGCTATTCACCATGACTTTTATTTGACGCCCCCATGTACATCTCATTTTGTGTTCTTAACTTTAAATGCTTGTAGCTTGAGATAGACAACTCATTAAGTCATTAAATTTGTAGATAATGTTCAAGGAATTAATAACCTCATATCCATGAAATCATTTATATCTTAGGTGATTCTTAAAGTGAACTTATGAAGTGTGAAACTAGACTAACTTGTCCATTTGTACATGATGTTTGATGATGGTCTGGTCCATCTTCTTCACTTACTCAAGTCATTTGATGATTTGGTCAATCAATAACTATGTTAAATTGATCTATTTAGGTAGAATATTTATATGTGGGCCAAATTTTTCCAACATCTTTGATGAATCATAGGCAAGTATGTCTATTATGTTATAGAACCCAGACTAGTTTCCTTATCTAATCCATTGGGTATGGATTCATAAGTTGATCTCAATTGAGTAAGGCTAACCCTTTATTGAAAAACCTCTCTTGAAGTAATAAGGACCAAAAGAAATAAAATATAAAAATGCCCAAGCCACTTTGGAAAATTAAACACACAATAGGAAAGGAAACTAACCTACACAAAGCAAGGGAAATTAACCTACCAAACAAATGTGCACGTAGGAACTTAGAGAAAAGCATATAATATACTCTAATATATAAAATATTATATATCAATTTATAATCACCTCCTTCCTAGGTCAAATGTAAAACTTTGAGTATCATTCACTTGTAACAAACCAAGATGAAAAACACCTTACTTTGAAGGTAGTAGAATTGGTGAACTAGGTAGCTTGATGGCCAATCCTTTTGATGTGCTCTCCAATGGATGAAAAGGAAAAAACATGCCTCCAACATAGACATAATGGTCTAAGTATTCCAAGCTTGGTTCAAGTTAGAATGCAGGAACACTTTCTTGATGTTACTCATCACCCTTGAGAAATCCTTACATGAAGACTTCATTTAGGCTCTTGGGAGCAACTGCACTTGGTTCACTTGGTGGTTCAAAAAGACCATATCCTTCCCCTTTGTCCTTGTACAAATTAGGAATGGTCATGCTTATAATAGCATACTCATAAGTTCTTAGAAGAATTAAATGTCTCTTAATCTCTTCTAAATCTTTGGTTATGGCATTGAACCACAACCCTTCAAATTTTTCACTAGTATGTTCATCAAACTACAACTCTTGAGAATTTGAGATGTCTCTTTCATCAACCTCACTCAAGATTTCATATTGATCTTCAACTACAAATTAGGTTTGATTTAACCATCCAAGGTATAAAATATCACACCTATCTTACCAAATCTCTTATTTACTTTCCTCTTGCTCCAATCTATTAGGGTTACCTTCATTTGAAAATTCATCTTGAAGTCAACCAACCTCTGGTTCCTAATTCTAATCCTCTTCTTCATCTATGTAGAATGGACCTTTAGTAGTCCATTCAAGGTCTGATCTATATTCAAATTGAGGATTGTCTTCATCAAGATCCATCTCATTAGTGTCAAAGCTATGCCAAGAAGGCTAGTCTAAACTTGATTCTTCCCCTTCTAAATGAAGTGGGCTACTTATCATGATCTCCTCATCATAGATACTTATATTGTCCTCTTCAGTTTCACCTATGACTCCAAGATCCTCCTCTATCCTTTGTAAAATAGGTTATTTATCTAAGAGGGAGATGGTGGAAGGGTGAATAAATTCACCTTACTTGTAGCTTAGGAGAGTGTCTTTCTAGCTAGGGACTTTGAATGACTTCTTTGGTGGCTCTTGAACTGGTGTTTGGACCTCCAAAACCAACACCTTCTTCTTGTTCTTTATGTCCTTATGAATTGATTTCCATAATGTAAATGAGTATAGAACAATCATTTTTTTTCCTTTTGAATTTTTCTAGGATAGGGTGGACTCACAAGTGAGGGCATGACATAGCTAGGGTCAAATGTGATGGAAAAGATCCTTTATGTAATAGATTCATGATCTTGAGTGAGAATGGGAATAGGGGTAGAAGAGGGCAAACTAATTAGATTGGGTTTGGTATACTCTTTCTCCCATTACTCAAACACTTTTTCAATGGATAATACCCATCCTTTCAATTCTAGTTTCTCAACCTATGGATAGTCAGCTTCCTCAATTAGTTCCCACACATTCTAAAAATCTTGTAATAATATTCATATCCCCTCCATGACATGAATGGGGAATTCTTGTTTAAGATTAACCCCCTCTTTAATTTTCATGATTATTTTACCTTGGTCTAGTATTTCCTCTCAATTTTTTGACAAAGTTGACTAGGGGGTCGATCAGGAACTCTTGAAGGTTGAGCTTGAGGCTCTTAGAGGTTAGAGGACACATAAGACTAATCCAAATTAGCCTACTACTCTTCATAAGATATCAACACATTGTCTGCATTATGGATCATGCTTCTCATCATTACTCTATCTTCATTCTTATAAGATGACCATTTTTCACACTCATAAACTAACCATCTATTATTGACCAACTAAAGAGCACTCATTACCTCTTGTAGAACATGTATATGAATGACTAGAGAAAAATCCAAACCCTTACTAATCTCCCTTATAAACTCAATATAAAATGATAATGCTTGCTTAAATCCTAACAAGGATGTAATAGGATAAGCCTTGTCTTGACAAGGGGAATTAGAGTACTAATTTAAATGCAAAGGAGGCTAACCTTGGTCATATGTATGGATGGGAGGAGGGTAAAGGCCATGATAGGGATGATAGGCTGTTTGAGGGCCACTTGGGGGGAACACATAAACATTATTTTCTTGATAAGTGTGATGCTGAGGTAGAGATTAAGCATACTGATCAAAAGATGGTTACTTATACATACCAAAATATAATGATTAGGCACTTAGTTAGGCTACTTAAACCAATTTATAGATGCCTAAAATTACCATTGATATTTGAACACTTGCATCCAAAGGTTGATTGGATGAAGAAAACATCAAAAATCTTCACCAGTGAACAATGTAATAAGTTCTATCAAGCATGTCAAAAACTATTATGATGTGATATCCACCCTTTTAGAGGAGTTATTAAAGCTCCCCCACTCCCAGTCATAATATGGGAACAACCCCAGGATGTGGGTATCCTCTAATAGGGTTGAACTACTAGGGAAGGTTGACTTCCTCTTGATGGGTCACCTAAACTAATGTTTTCATAAGGAAAAGGGTCAAAAATATTAAAGGGCTCCTAATAAGGCTAAAATTGATGTACCAAGTATAAATGATAAACTCCCATAAGTTTGAACCCACACTAGATTTGTAGAAGATAATTCTAGCTCACACAACCTCATAATCTAGCTCAGTGTATAAGTGTTTCATGGACTAGGTTCAAGAAAAACACTAATCTAGATCTGAAATAGCTTGATAACACCCTAAAGGAGGTTATAAAGGAGGATAATTGATGAGGAAGATTCTCCTTCATAATGACATCATGCACAACTCACTCAACACAATCCAAGGCAGGATATAGGTAAAAAAAATTCCTTTATTGCATCAAGAGGTATTTCTTACAAATTATTGGTAAGATTTAGCCTTATCAAGATGAGCATATCTTTCCAAGATATCTTAGAGAGTCTCCTACTCTTCAAAATCAAATATTCCTTTTGAGAATCCAAAATCTGAGAGAGAGCTTACAAATGAGAAAGAATGGGTAATATAGAGAAAGGGAGAAGAGAAAAGAGGGAACACATCAATCAAGATCATTAAATGAGTTACCACATTTTGATGAATGCTCCACCATATTTTTATCAAAACAAGGTTAATAGATCATATACAAGATATCTTTCATTTATCTTAATAGCCCCTGAATCTTCTCATTGGTTTAGAAATACACTAGAGGACAACAAAGTGTCTTAGGATAATAAGTCATAATCCTGTTATGAATAAAAACCCTTAAAGACCCTTAAAAACTATTAAATGCTCTACCTTACTCCTCCAACCACCAGGTCTCCATCTTGGGACATTACACTATCTCCCACTTGACTTACTTGTGAAGATAGAATCTTCATATCTATGGATATGATTGAGCCATGACTATGTCTTATTTGGGGGGGGCATAGGTACTTGTTTATCAAAGCTATGATTATGTCAAAGGATGGCACACTCCACCATATCTCATTTATGTCTGCATCTACTCTAAATTGAATATGGATATTTATTATAGGTTTAAAACCAATCTGATTTATTAGTTTTCATATAGTCATTATATCGATGAAGATCTGTAGATCATATAGCCTCATTCCTAACTACATTAGGTTTAAACAAACCTATCATGCCTCTGAACATTAATGTTGATAGAGATTTGGCATAAACAATATTGGCTATATGGTTGTGTTTGCTTAATGGTATTTTTCTAAGATCTAATGGCAACATATCCCTTTGAAATATTACTCTCGGTTCAACTTAAACTATATTCTACCTCTATTTGAAGTCCTTAGCTTTCAAATTTTAATAACAGCGATTGATTTTAATTTGGGCCTTCTCAAATTGTTTCATCTATCAACTCCTCATTCATTTTGATTTTATCCTTTGAGAATGTGACATTTGTCAATTGCATATTTATCCTCAAGATCCTGGTATCAATTTTATTTGATTTCACATTTACACCACATGGCATCCTCATATTTATCTTTAGGATATGTTGACTTGTTGACCCTTTTCTCACCATCAATCAGCGTGCTTGTATACTATTGGATCTTCTTTCTCATGTACCATTAGATCTTTGGTCTAATTAAATGTGTGTTGTTGGTGTTCCTTCTATTTGATTGAATACACACTATTGTATCCTTTAGTTTATTGAGATCATACCACTTGGCATCCATTTGCTTAATCTCAAGATACTTTAACTTTTTGACTTTAATTTTATCATTGATTTATGAATACATGATCGAATGCACATTTTTGAATCATTGAGACCCATTGACTCATTAGATCACCACTCACCATTAGATCCTATATTAGCTTATGTGATCTTGACATTTGTCAACTTCACATTAAACCTTATGATCCTTTGGGGTTTTTTGAATTCAAATGGCTATTTGTCATGACTTTTATTTGATGCCCTTGTGCACTTCTCATTCTACTTGTTTAACTTTAAATGTTTGTAGCTTGAGATAGATAAGTCATCAAGTCAAAAAAATTATAGAGAATGTTCAAGGCATGAAAAACCTCACGTCCATGTAATCCTTTGGCTCTAAGAGGCCTCCTAAGTGAACATATGAAGTTTGCAACTAGACTGACCTGTTTATTTCTGCACGATGTTTCATGATGGTTTAGTCCATCTTCTTCACTTTCTTAAGTCATTTAATCATTTGGTCAATCAGGAACTCTGCTTAGCTTATCTATCCAACCAAAAGCTTTATATGTGGGCCAAATTTGGCCAACAAGTCCCTTAAGTATTGTCTACCTAGTAAAGGGGATTACATGTTGCTTACCATTTTATGGTGAATTAGCCTTAGTAGGCTTGATATCTATTTATCTAGGTATATGTTTCTTTTATTCAAGAAGATACTCATATGGATTATATAAATTTTAATTGCCCAATTAGCATGAATGTATTTAACACACTCATGCACTATAGATGTTACTGATCAAAGCACGTGTATCCAATATCTTCCCAATAACATATAAAACATTAATGTGAAAGGGATAACTAAAAAGGGAGTAACAACATGTGTAGGACTAACCTATAAAGGTAAGTTAGTCTTACCAAGAAACTTATAGGAGGTCCCATTGAATGTTCTTACTAACATAGTAGAGGGGTGTAAATCATGATGAGTATAATCCAAGTGTGTAAGTAATTTGATGGTGCAAACATTTTAACTTGTACCATTACCAATCATAACATTATGTATGGTGTGTTTATCAATATATTCTTGAAATAATAGAGAATGAATATCAGAGTCATCATCCTTAATTTCACTATGGTCAAAGAAAATAGAAGTTCTCTGAACCATATGAGATATGTTTCATGTGTAAGCACCAATAATCCCATCACATGAGTGTTCATAACGTGAGGGAGGAGGATGTGCATTATATGTCATTTGGACTTCTAGTTCCTTCTTAGAATTGTTTTGTAAAGGATTGTTAAATATTTTGTTTTTATGGTAATTTCTAGGTTATGAACCTAATCTTTTGGAGAATCCTCAAATATAAGTTTTTGGTTATCAAAAAGATCTTGGATATTATGGTTAAAGATAAAACATTTGATTGTACAATGTATTGGTCCCTGATTATAATCATAATAAGCATTTGCATTATATCCTTTGGGTAGAGGTCAACTCATATCAACCTTGATAGGATGAGAGAGATATATAATATAACACTCTAGTAACCATGGGAGTAATGAATTTGTGGACTCAAGTATACATGTGAATTTTCTCCTTGGTGCATTGGATAAGACAAGATAATTAGGCTATTGTGTAATTATGTTAACCATGATGGTTGTTTCCTTTTTAGGCTTAGGAGGTTTTACCTTATAACTTAGTTTAATTATGAATTTTATACTAGGTGTAGATGTAGTTGGTGTGTTTGCTACATACTTATGATTATTTAATGACATAAGATTAATTTCATGGTCTTGTAAAACATGACATAAGTCATCAAAATATTTGAACATCTTGAAAACAATGGACTCATGTAAAGGAGTAATCAAATTTTGCTTGAATATATCTTGTAAGTCTTTGTCTACCTTAAGATTGGTTATTTTGGCTAGCATTGTCTTATATCTCAAGACATATTCATTGATAGGTCCATTGGTTCCTTGTTTTATTTTGTCATTTTGAGCATAAGAAAACTTTTCAAAAATATTAATAGAAAGGTGTGTTAAAAACTGGTCTACAAGAGGTTTGAATGTTTTTACAAATTGTAGAGGTAAATCATAAAATCACCTCAAAGCATAGTCCTTGAGGCCTCTTAGGAATAATTTGGTCAAAATTTTATCATTGGAAGCATAATCAAGGCATGCCGCATAAAATGTTTGAAGATGTTGTTTAGGATCACAATTGCCATCATAGAATGTGAACTTAGATGCAATAAATCTAGTTAGCAAAGGGTACAAAGAGATCTCAAGTGAAAGAGGGTTATGCAACATATCTTGTGAATATTAGAATGAGGGGATTTTAAATCATTTTGTTCAATTTTTATAACCTTGTCCTTCAAGGTCTTTATAACTTGGAGTGATTAAACTATAGGCCTAGTGAGATTTAGATTAGAAAGTTGATTAGTCATCAAAGAGGATGAAAAAAAATTTGAGTAGTAATAAGCATTGAAACTGGTATATATGTTGAAATAATCAATAATTTCATGTTATTTGTAGCAATGGTAGTTTTGGGGAACAAAGTTTTAAAGACATAACCTATGCCCCCACTAAATGTATTAGGTTGTAAAGTGTTTAAGGGGAGGGATGTATCCACTATAGTTTTGGAAATTTTTTCTTTGACTATAGTTTTTAATATCTCATTAAGATATTTAGATTCTTATCGAATATGCTCACTAAATAATGCAATTGCATGCAAATGATCATAGTCTATTTTCTCATTTTCATTTGTTTCATGGTTTTCATTATCAAAATCTTCTTCTATGATAACCCTATTAGTATGTTTTTCATTATCAACATGGGTCTCATCATGAACCAAAGTATGAGATCCCAAATTGGTTTGAGACATCTTAGATGGTGGGATAGGAAGCTCCGTGTTTTCAATAGGCATAGCTCTAAATCTAGGGATATGCCTAGGTTACATGCAAAATATTATAATTAGGAAATAGAAAAGTATAGTAACCTAAAATCCTAACTAGATTAAAACCTTAAGAATCTTAAAATTTTACATTAAAATGAATTGGGTTCACCAAATGTTTAACCCTAAAATTTTGATCTAAGTTGATCTTATATTTAACCCCAAATTTGATTAAAAGGGTATATAAAAATGAAATGGCACAAGGGTGATAATTAGATCTATAGTACGTGAATTAGATGTTAAACTCAGATATAAGCATATATTCATTTTATTATGTTGAAATAGTATAAATATAGAAAGTACAACTATGATCAATATGGAAATGAAAAAGAAGTAATGTACTTAGATTTTTATGTTAATGTAGTTATGGATCTAGAATAGGAAGAAAAGAGGTTGGAAGTAGAACAGTTATCAAATTCTAGATCTGATACTTTTATGCTCTAGACACTAACATTAGCCTAGGATAGTTATATCGATGATGTTGTCTTGGTTTGATGCAAGTGACCTATATAGAATATCTATTGGAAAAGGATGTAACCACTTGGATGATTATATATTTTACTTTTATTTTGCTCTAATGTATTCATATCTAGGTCATGGATTGTCACTCCTTATGAAATGCTAGTTTTCCATCTTTATAGTGACCTTGGGGGAAATCTGTTACTAGACACACAGTGTTGATATAAACCCAAATACCCCACTATAATAGTGAATTGCCTACATATCCAATACTCCATAATATGGCCTCTGACTCATGTAGTTCTCCCCTATGTGTTAGCTTGTGTGTGAATCATGTAATATGTATAAATCAAGTACAATAATGACCTAGCTTGTAATTTATAAAATCATGCTCTTTGGCTACTCCTTTAGTTATTTAGACCTATACATGTGTTGTAATTTAGTACTTATGACTAGTGTGTAAATAGGAAATATTTTTTCAATTGAATACTTGATAGGGTGTTTTTGATAAGTTTCCTTGGTCTCTTTGATCTTTTACTAGGTGTAGTTAGTTGAGAAATGAATAAGGGTTAATCTTGTATTTATATCAATCCCTTTAGAGTAAAAACTCACATTAAAACACTTGGGTTGACCATTAGAATATGTTTCATCTATAAATTGGATTACTTTAGGGCACTAGACACTTGCATTAGGATAGGACACTAATATTGATGTTAGTGTATGTCTCAAACATTAGTGTCCAAGGAGCATGAAAGTAGGTATGGGTTTTGTTGGGTGAATATTTTGTCATCAACTAATTGACAAAAAAATGGGTATATCAACTCTAGCATAAGGAGATTTAATCGTCAAAATGTGTAGGTCTACCACATCATAAAGAGATAAATCTCTCCTCTCATCAAGAGGAGGTTCCCTATAAACTATTATATACTAATATAAATTGAAAATACACTCAGGGGTGAAATCATACCATCTATCTCTCTTTTTTAGAGATGATGTTCACAGAGTAAAGGAAATTTCTTGGGTAATTGTTGAAGGCATTTCTCTTCTTTCAAAAATGATGTTCATAAAACCAGAGGAAGACTTCTTGGGTAGTAATTGTAACCACAAGAAACCTATGAAAGCACAAAGTCTTTTATTATTTCCCCTCACTAATTTAGGATGAAGTATCATAGTAGAATTAAGTGTAGCCCAAAGTCTCCACTTGAAACTACAATAGAGAAAAAGATTATGAAGGATAAAGGGAGCTCAAAGTCTCTCCAATATCCTTTACACTGAAACACAAAACACACAGACTAAAGACAATTATGGTAGCACAAAGTCTCCCATAGTCAACTTCAGGACATCTTCCAAATTATTTCCACTAGTTTTGCTTATTTGATTAAATGGACAAGACTATATTTAGGAAAAAGACATAAGAACAATTTCCTATATGACACAATCTATTTCAACACAAAGTCTGAAAGGTCACTTGCTTTCTCATTCATTTGATAAAATATGATTAACAATATGAGCTCAAAGTCTCATGAGTGACTTCCAATTTGGGCAGAGTTTCATTTCTAATAACAAAGAGATCTCTCAATACAAATTGAGAGATTACAATATATAGCCTCCAAAGAAAGACTTTGGCACTTGTTTTCATGAAATGGCCCATGTTGTATTCAATGCATTGAATGTATTGGAAATTCTATGAAGGGGCCATGTTAGAGCTGGCTATCAACCTTAACTTTGGCATTTTGAATCATCTCAAATAACTCCTCTAAAGTATGGGCTGTCTAGTCCTCTTTTATGATATTTACACCACTATCCATTCCTCTTTACTTAGTGAAGAAAAATAGGCTACGCCATTGAATGTTTGCACTCTCTGATATCCACCTAATGGACTATTCCACCTACTAAAATAACTCTCCTACAAATATTTTTAGATTTTATGTATTGTTCCCTCTTTCTTTGCTATATTTTGTCTCTTCCTAGTGATCTGAGCTCTCAGGGCTCTTTCTTCGGCTAGTCGCTAAGTTTGTTCCTATTTCTACATCTTTGAAAATCAATAGTTATTTCATTACCCTAATTTTGATGTCCACAGGGATGTCATTAGTCACTTGAACCACTTTGAACCTTAAACCTTTGAACCTTTTAGAGTGCACTAGTTCAATGGTTCAATGGTTCAAAGTTCATTAGTTCGGTGATTTAATTTTTTACAAAGAGCTGTGTTTGCTTAGTCTTCTTTAGGAGTTCAATGTATTCTTGAACTAATTATTTGAACCATTTTTCTAGAATCTTCCACTTAAACTTTGAACTTTGAACTCTTTGAACATATTGAAGTGTTGAACTCTTCTAAACCTTTGAACCACTTTGAACCTTTGAAGCGGGGTTCAATGGTTCATCATTTTAATAGTTCGGTGATTTGTTCCATATTATTTAACTCTTTTGAACCTTTTAAACTTGTTGATCTCTTTAAAGTAGAGTTTAATGGTTTAATGATTCATTCCAACTCTTTGAAACCTGCTGATGAACCTTTTGATTGAACCTTGGCATTGAATCATCCTTGTAATTTTTAGAAAATGCCTTAAGTGTTTTGAACTTTTCCTTGTGAAAGCCCACCTATTGAACCTATGATTTCCTTAGCTACAAAGGTTTGATTAATTAAAAAACATGACTACTCAGAACATTTTTTAGAAAGGAAGATAACATTTTGGTCCTGCAAGACCAAAATGGTCGACATGTTGTCCACAAAAACAAGTGACAGATTTTGGGAACAACAATTGGCTCTAGTTGGGAAAATTCTATCAATTATAAAAATGATCGAAGGGAGTAGAATCTAGACTCTTAAGTGCCTTCATCTATGCCATTGGGCTATGGAGTCATGCAATCCAAAAAGAGAAAGATCCCAAAAAATGAAATGAATAACACAAACCAAACTAAAGACTATACATATGCATAATTGGACTTATCTGATACTTTAAGGATTGAAGTGCTTCAGATGCTACCCACTATGAGGCAGTGAAAATGGTATGCCATCTTGATAGTTTAATAAGAAACTATTTTCACCACTGAGTTGATGAATGGAAAATGGACCTCTCCATAAGGAATCAAATTTTTCATGCATCCCTTTTGGTTCTCTCCTCTTATCCCACATTAAGACTTGATCTCTAATCTAAAAATAATGAATCCTTACTTTTTGGTCAAAGATTTTCTTTACCAAACTTTGATGTACAACAATATGGTCCACTACCATAGTTCGTTGCTCTTCTAGTTTAGTTAAGCACATGATCCTTTTATCAATGGAATTTTTAAATGTTTGATCTTTGATAGCCTTCACCAACTTCAGTGCTAGTAATTCTAGGGTGATTGGTATCTCTACATTTAAACCATATAAAAGCTGAAATGGTGACATACCTATTGCCCTCTTGGGTGTAATCATATTTTCCCATAGAGCATCAAATAATGCTTTATGCTAGGTTCTCTGATTGTCATCTACCAGCTTCCTAATAATGGTCACCAGGTTCTTGTTGCTTGATTCTGCTTGACCATTTCCTTGCAGATAATAGTCAGAGGAGTGGCAAAGGATAATCCCATAATAGTAGTAGAAATGGGTAACCTCATTAGAAGAGAAACAAGTAGCATTATCTGTTACAATCTTGGTTGGGACCCCAAACCATAAAATAATATTTTTCTTAAGAAAATTATATACCATTTTTGAAGTAGCATGCTTTACTGGAATGGCTTCCACCCACTTGGTAAAGTAGTATGTGGCTGTGAGAACATAGCCATGTCTAGCACTTGAAGACGGGTTCATGATGCCAATGAAATCAATACCCTATTATTGAAATGGCTCCGTAATCACCACTAACTTGAGAGGTAATGCAGCCAACTTGGGTTCCCCAATGAACTGTTCACATAGCTCACATCTACACACCCAAGTGTATGCATCTTGAAATAGAGTAGGCCAATAATACCTAGCTCATATAATTTTATGAGCAATCATAGGTGCAAAAAAATATCCTCCACAAGCTAGATTTTGGAAAGACTCTAATAGTTTAAACTGCTACACTTTGTCCATGTAACAAAGGAATGCCCCATCAAGGCTCCTCTTGTACAAACCATTTTTCCACAAGACATAGTTAATAGCCTTAAATTTAACAGTTGTCTTTTCTTTATGAGACATGTGGGTAGGACACTCACCAGAGATAAGGAAATGAGTGATATTATAATACCACTCATCTGTAGTAGTGATAAAGAGAATTGTAGGCATGTCTTCAACCTCTATTTCTTCATGTCCTATTTTCTCTGGTATGTTATCAGCAATTAATTGGCAAAGGCCTCTTCCCCACACAAGTTTCATAGGTTTGATAACAAGATCAAACTCTTGGATTTTGGCTATCCAATTGCCCCTTCTAGTAATAAACTCCTATTGAGTTAAAATGGACTTTAATGTTGTATCCAACACCAGATCATTAGTGTGTTAGTTTAGGATATAGAAATGAAAGTGTTTTACCACCTTGACCATGGCGTAAGCATGTTTCTCCATGTTTGAATATTTTAGTTCATGAGCTTTGAAAGGACAACTCATGAATGATTAGGAGATTCCACACTATCTTTGTTCTACTAAACCAGAATCATTAAAAGTGTGTTTTCAGAAGCATAGTTGTACACTATGAAGTCTTTGGTATAATCCAGGCAAACTAGGATCAGGGCATGGGTGATAGCTTTCTTGATATCTTGAAATTCTTACTTGCCTTTTTTAGTCTAGTGGAAAGTAACTTTTCCCTTCATCATATTGACATTGTAGTGAGTCTTCTCTATGAATTTAGGAATGAACCTTCATAAAAAAAATCATCTCTCTGAAGAAAGAATGAATTGCAATCTTACTAGTAGGCAGAGTAAGCTCTTAGATGAATTTGACTCTTTTTGAGTCGATCTTGATGCCTTCTCAAGATTCAGTGTGACCGAGAAGTTTCCCTTCTATAACCCCAAAAACTAATTTTTTAGGATTAAGAGAAATGCCATTCTGTCAACATCATTCCAACACTTGTTGTAAATGATGCACATGATCAGGATGATACTTGGAACAGACAGTCAAGTCATCAAGATATACCATAATGAACTTTCCCATTTCATCTCTGAAGGCAAGATCCATTGCTTTCTAGAATGTGGCACCAGTATTGGTCAAACTAAAAGGCATTCTATGATATGCAAAGGTGCCCCAAGGTGTAGTGAAATTGGTCTTATGTTGGTTTGTTTCACTGACTTCCACTTGACTATACCCTAAAAAAACATCTAACATTGATAACATCTCTGAACCAGTCACTATTTGCAGGACTTAATCCATGATGGGTAGGGGATAATTTTCCTTTAGAGAGGATTGATTTAGATTTTTGAAATCAACATAGAGGCAAATTTCCCCATTCTTTTTTCTCATAGGGACTATGTTCACAACTCAGGTAGAATGATGGATTGGAAAAACTATCCTCACATTTAACATTTTTTGAATCTCAAACAGAATAGTACTTGATATCTTGAGGTTGTACTACCTTGATTTTTGCTTGTGAGGCAATGAACCAATCTTGTTTTGATACAGGTTCCTCACCTAACAAACCACCAGTTTAGTGTCTCCTTTGGCATGGAGTTTAACACATTTATCTTGAGTAGCCTTCAACCTGAGTAACAAAGATTCATAATCGGTGGTGTTGTTAGTGTTTCTAAATTGCAACTTATATGAATAGAGGAAAATATCTCCTTGAGGAGATATCAAAACAATCCTAGCTCAAGAACTGATAGAATAATTGTTGCCATTAAATTCTAGATCTAGACATCATTAGAATCTAATCTTTTTTTAGATTTTTCTTCGTTAGGGAGAGAAGATTATTTTTTATCTAAACTATGCTCTACCAATTTTTTGGTCTACTGTCTAAACTTTTTAGATTGTCACTTACAAGACTTTCATTTGATGAAATAGAAACATCTTCAATAGATAGAAAGTAGTTACCCATTCCTAAAGATTTAAATAGGATTTGAGCTTCAGGATCTGATGTTTGAGTGACAATGTACTTTGATTCCTTCTTGGGAAGCAGCGTTTGCATGATGCCCTTTACAGGTATCCTCACCTCAGACAAGTCCATGCTCAATTCACCACCAACATCCTTACAAAAAATTTGTCCAAGTAAAATGCCATAAGAAGCTAGAACGTTGACCACCAAGACTGTCATCTTAATCCTTTTTTCTGGGAAGGCCACAAATGCAAATTGGGCATCTTTGATCTGACCCAATAGAGGCACTTGTTTTTTTTCCATGGAGAAACATCTCCCAAAAATTTTAGTCAGAGTGAGGCCAAGAGAGTCTGCTACCTTAGTAGGCATGACATTGTCTAAAGCTCCAGAATATATTATGCAGTTACTCAATTCATGTCCATATATTAAAAGGGAAACATAAAAAGGTTTTATTTTCCCAAGGGCAATAGGAGGAGTAATGACAATATTATTTCAGGTGGATGTATTCTTTGGGGGATCATGAGTCACCTTTGGAACACTTTGTCTCATAGGGATGGTTTGGTTCTTTATGCATTCAGCCAACCTATCCAATTGCTTAGGGTTGGCTTGTAAATATTCAAACTCAGTCATTTGGATTTTGGTCTTCCCATTATGGTCAATATGTCAAATGACTGAAAAGAACTAGGAACAAAAGAAGGAAGTCTATCATTCTAGTTTTTAGTGGGTGTGGTACTGGTTTGAGAAATTGAAGCAGAAGGAATAGGAAATTTGAGGTACTTACTTTCTTATTGATCACTGGGTCCTTTGATTGAAAGGGCAGAGCAGTCCCTAGTTTAACAATTAAAATTGTTGGTCTAGATTCTTCCCCTATTTTTTTCTTATTACCTAGTTGAGTTGACTAGTTTTAGCACCTGGTAAATACAACATATGATCCATCAAACACTTCTCTCTTACTTCTAGCTTCATCCTGGTAATTTAGGAAATTAATGTTGGAGTCTCCAGATAATTTCTCTTCTCCTTCTATGAAAAGATTAGCATCATCTTCTTAGTTCAACTCAGGTTGGAAAGAGAAATCAGATTTAGTTTCAAGATACCAACTATTGAGTTAGCTAGAGCTACTTCAATGGCAAGATTTCCTTGTGGGGGAGGAAGACAATTGGGTTGTCCTTGATTTTTGGCAGCATTGTCTAGATAATACTGGTTGGGAAATGTCCTCCTTGGTATATCTTGATAAGAAGGATGAGTAGACATCCCTTGTGCCATTTGCTTTTTCAAAGCTAGTAATTCATTTGCTAGATTTTGCACCATAGGATCAGTGGTGCCTATAGAAAAAATTTTAGAAGATGAAGAAGATTTATTTCTATTGAGATTAGGATCTCTTCTTATCTTTCCTGCCAAGATAAGATCATCTTCAACCTTAGTAGCCAAATCTTGAGCTACAGCAAGGTCTATGTGGCTAGCCTACCTCAATAAGAAACTCACTTCAGGAAGCTGAGAATTTATGAAGAAGCATTTAAGATTTTCAAGTGTTGGCTAAGTAATTGTAGGAATCTTGTTCCTTAGCTTGTCAAATTTAGCAATGAATTCTCGCATAGGTTCATGAGGCTCCTTCTTCATTTGTGTAAGCTAGGATAATCAGGCATGTACATCTTCTACAAGTTTAAATCTAGCTTCAAACTTGACCTTGAGAGTGTTTCAGTTAGTTATACTCTGAGCTTACAAATGATAGAACCAGTCTGTAGCAGCACCTTATAATGTTTCTACAAATAGTATCACTACTATATCTTTATATTCCATGCCTATCACACCATAGGCTATGTAGAAGGTTGTAATATGTTCATCAGGATGAACTCTCCTATCACCATAGAACTTGAGAAAATTCTTTCTTGAATTACGAGGTAGTTCATGTAAAGATGGGGTTAGATTGAGAGGACCAAAGGTGTTACTGCAAGGGCCTTGAGCTACCATAATATGACAATGGAAAAGAGGGATAACAAATCTTGGTGGGGTATGTATAGACAAAGCTCTGCTAGCAGAGGAAAGAAAAGCTTTGTCTAGTATTGGTGACCTGACATTGGTAGGAGGAAAAGTCCTGGTTCAGAGGTAAGATTGTGGAGGGGAAAGATCAAAATTACTTTTCTGCACCAACTAAAATATAGGGTCAACAATACCTTGAGCTCTCTAGCTTTGCATATATCGTGGATCTGCTAGAGTGTAAAATGGAAATGGAAAAGAATTAGAACTACTTCAATTAGAAGCTTGAGGATTTAAATTATGCACTCTTCCCAAGGGAAGTCACCAAAAACTATTGGGTGAATATTTTGTCATCAACTAACTGACAACAAAATGGGTATATCAACCACAACATAAGGAGATTTAATCAGAAAAATGTATAGGTCTACCATATCATAAGGAGATAAATCTCTCTTCTCATTAAGGGGAGGTTTTCTATAAACTACTATATACTAATATAAATTGAAAATACACTCAGGGGTGAAATCATACCATCCATCTCTCTTATTTTAGAGATGATGTTCACAGAGTAAAGAAAATTTCTTGGATAAATGTTGAAGGCATTTCTCTTCTTTCAGAAATGATGTTTAGAAAACTAGAAGACTTCCTGGGTAGTAATTATAACCACAAGAAACCCATGAGAGCACAAAGTCTTTCATTGTTTCCCCTCACTGATTCAAGACAAAGTATCACAGTAGAATTAAGTGCAGCCTAACTTCTCCACTTGAAACTACAACAGAGTAAAAGATTATGAAGGATAAGGGGAGCTCAAAGTCTCTCTAATTTCCTTTACAATAAAACACAAAACACACAGACTAAAGACAATTATGGCAGCATAAAGTCTCCCACAATCAACTTTAGGACATCTTCCAAATTATTTCCACTAGTTCTACTTATTTAATTAAATGGACAAGACTATATTTAGGAAAAAGACAACAATTTCCTAGATGACATAATATATTTCAACACAAAGTCTGAAAGGTCACTTGCTTTCTCATTTATTTGATAAAATATGATTAACAATCTAAGCTCAAAGTTTGAGGAATGTCTTTCAATTTCGTTAGAGTTTCATTTCTAATAATAGAAATATCTCTCTATACAAACTAAGAGATTACAATATATAGCCTCTAAAGAAAGACTTTGGTGCTTGTTTTCATGAAATGGCCCATGTTGTATTCAATGCATTGAATGTATTGGAAATTCTGTGAAGGGGCCATGTTGGACTAGGTTATCAGCCTTAACTTTGGCATTTTGAATCATCTTAAATGTCTCCTCCAAAGTTTGGGCTGCCTAGTCCTCTTTTATGATATTTACACAGCTATCCATTTGCCTTTACTTAATGAAGAAAAATAAATCACACCATTGGATGTTTGCGCTCTCTGATATCTACCTAGTGGACTATTCCACCTATTGGAATAACTCTCCTATAGATATTTTTGGATTTTCTATATCATTCCCTCTTTCTTTTCTATATTTTGTCTCTTCCTAGTGATATGAGCTCTTAGGGCTCTTTCTTTGGCTAGTCACTAAGTTTGTTCCCAGGTCTGTATCTTTGAAAATCAACGATTATTTCATTACCCTAATTTTTACGTCTATGGGGACATTACTAGTCGCTTGAACCACTTTGAACCTTGAACATTTAAACCTTTTAGAGTGCACTGGTTCAATCGTTCAATGGTTCAAATTTCATCGGTTCGGCGGTTCGGTGGTTTAATTTTTTACAAAGAGCCACATTTTCTTAGTCTTCTTTAGGAGTTCAATGTATTGTTAAACCAATTGTTTCAACCATTTTTTTGGAATCTTCTACTTGAACTTTGAACTTTGAACTCTTTGAAATTGTTGAAGTGTTGAACTCTTTTGAACCTTTGAACCACTTTGAACCTTTGAAGTGGGGTTCAATGGTTCATCAATTCAATGGTTTAATGATTCATTCCATATTATTAAACTCTTTTAAACCTTTTGAACTCAATGAACAAGACTAAGGTGATATATAATCCATAAATATCATCTACACCAGTGTTAACATTTACCTATTTTAGGTAGAACATGATGTGAGTGGCACTATGATAGGATCATAATTGAGTCAAAAAGAAGACCTATTTTATATTTCAGTGAAAAGTTAAATGATGTAAAGCATAAGTATTCACTATATGATCAAGATTTATATGTGATTTTGCAAGCATTGAAGAAGTGGAGACATTATTTATTTTCAAATGAATTTTTATTATATACAGATCATCAAGCATTATAGTTCATTAATAATCAACATAAGTTGAATCAGAGATATATTAAGAGAGTTGAATTCATATCGAGTAATTTTTTGTTAAAACATATAATTGGAAAATATAATGTAGTTGTTGATGCATTGAGTATAAGAATCCTTGTATTAAATGAATTAAGAGTTGAAGTCAATGGATTTGATCTTATGAAAGAATAGTATGAAAAATATGAAGATTTTCAAGAAGTATGGATGTCATGTAAATAACTAGTGAGTAAAGATAGAACACCATGGTTAGATTATTTTATTTAGGAAGGTTTGTTATTCAAAGGAAATAAATTATGCATACTAAAAGGTTTAGTGTGAGAGAATTTGGTCAAGAAAGAGCACAATGGAGGTTTAGCAGGTCATTTTGGTTATGACAAAGTATTAGTGCAAGTAGTAGAAAATTAATATTGACCCAATATGAGTATACAAGTGTGTAAATTTGTTCAAGAGTGTATATTTTTCCAACTAGTGAAAGGAAAAGCCAAAATGCAAGGTTTTACAAACCATTTCATATACAATATAAACCATCAGAGGATATAAGTATGGAAATTGTTTTAGGTTTACATAGAATATAGAAAGGAAATGATTCAGTATTTGTGATAATTAATAGATTTTCAAATATTATACATTTTGTGGCATGTAGAAAGACTAGTGATGCAATAAAAATTGCTAACCTATTTTTTAGATTGTATTGAACTAAATTTAGGAATGATAAGAAATAAAATGATAATGTAATCTTAATCTAAGCTAAATTCAACCTAAGATAGATTAAAAAAATAAATAAAATAGTAAACACAAATGTATACCTTAAATATGCAAGCTTCCTCTATTATAATGTAAACTTAAATTTCTCTTCAAAATGTGGTTGCTCAATCTTCTAATGCAAAGGATAAATAGGTAGTGTTTGGATATAAAAAAGGGTTTTTGTATGTTTTGATTCATTTGGAGTCACTTATGAATTGGATATCACTTTGTTAGCATAATTTTGGATAATGAAAATGACACTTTTCATTCTTATTTATAGATTTTTGGAGGAAGAGACAATGGTGGAGGATTATTTGGATATTTTAAATGATCCAAACAATCTACAATGGTTAATGATTCCTCACCCATGAGGATGATGAGAATTTAAAATGGTTGAGAGAAGTATGGGAATGGTTAATTGAATCACCACGAATGAGTCAAACTTTTTGACAACTCAAGAGATGACTCAAATAAAGTTGAGAAAGTTGTAGGTTTGGTTTGGATGAGTCAACATGTGAGCGAGAATAAGGTGGAAGATGTTGGGTGAGGTATAAAATATGAATTTAATATTTAAATAAGGACTTAAAAGTGTGCACAATTACTTAATTTGATTTATTTAATTGTTTGAATTTGTACGGAGATGTTATGAATTATATTAAGAAGAATTATTAATAGGTTTTAGGTGCATTTCAATGCTAAATGTAATTTAGGTGTCTACATTTTCCCCTCTTTGAAATAGTGTTGTGAATCAATACTATTTTAAATAATAGTAGAATAAATAGAGCATTGATGATTAAGAAGAAAAATCATCCCACAAATAAATGAAAATGAGTGTGATGATGCCCCCTCGAGGGTTTGTACAAGAAAATGAAAAAATGCTCAAAATATTATAAAAAAAGGAAATTGATAAAGTGATTTAGACAAGTAAGAAATGAATTTAATGTAAAATTGATAGCAAACTTACAATATTTAGGTTGTGTAAATAGGTTGCCCCTAGTTGATTAAAACTAGAGTATTGATCAAAAAAATAATATGTTGTACCATTCGGAGATTACACGCTTAGTCTTTGTTAATTATGTAGGGATTAATTGAGTAATTTTGGTAATGATAATAATCTATGGATCTAAAATAGAAAAAATATATTGATTTTCAAATTATAATTAAAATTTTACACAGATTTGTTATTGCAATATTTGGAAATAAATTTGGAATAGGTTGATTGAATGTGTTCTGAAATTTGCATCAAAATGGATTAAAATTTTGAATAGAATGGAGGGATGGGAGGGGGAATATTTGAAATTGAATAAAAATATAAATAGAAGAGTGAGGGTAAAAAAAATCATTTGTGACATTTTATTTTTAAAGCTATTGGCTAAGAGAATTTTATTGGAGAGATTTTTTGTAAGACTTTAGAAAAATGGATAACATTCCACACCACAAGCACCGTTCATAGTGAATGAGGATATTTTCAAGACCTAAAAGGAGTGGGCCTTCGATAAATGAGATTTTTTATTAGACTTTTTCATTTAATGTCATTTTTTAGGGCTTAAATTAGTCATAAACAAATTCACAAATGAGCTATATGCAAAATCAACAACAAAAGTTGTGGATTTGATATAACAAACTATGAATTTTTCCACCTATGAAGTGAATTCATAGATTAGGAATTCAAAATTGCACTTGGGGTTGAAATAGGTCAAAATTAAAATTTTACAATTATTGGGAGAATAAAATGGATAAGTAAAGCTACATAAGATATTCTTTGGATATTCGTGCATTATGTATGGAATTGTCAGATATATATATTTTGTCCTATATTCGATGACTATAAAAGGATAGAAGATGAATAGTCCCCTATTTTTATCACTAGTGTAAGAGAAGAATGTGAATAGTCAGGAACTACAAACAACTATGAATATGTATGCTTATATGAAGAAGATGATAAACCTTTGTTGAGATCAATATAGACTTTTTGGTTATGGTTACTGATGTATTTCTTATATTATTCCTTATATGTGTTAACATTTTAATGCTTGGTTTAACCTTATCTAAAGTAATCCAATTTCTCTACAAACCTTAAGATAACTCTGGTTAATCTTAGTTCTTACCTATTGCATGATAACTCATCTCTGTCATACTTCTGTTAAATATGAATCCCTTGTACTATCATGTGTAGTGTAATAAAACCTAATTATCCTCATATTTAGCATGTTCTATTATATCAAGAACCTTTACTAAAAATGGTATAGTGAGCATGAAAACACTCTGTTTGAAGGAAACTATGCTAAGATGGTTACCGATCTAGCAAGACATTGAAACATGGTTAGATCAAAAAGTATGGAACTACACAAAAGAAGAATCTAAAAGGATCGGTCTTACCATGAGTGAAATTATTTAGGAACATATCTACACAGAGATATATGAATTTTTCTATTGTGAACTACCTGAATTACTGACTAACTAGTTGACAAGTCTAGACTATCATTGGTTCAATCCTAGAATAAAAGAAACAATCACTTGGACCAAAGAGAAAATAGCCCAGTTATTGAAACTAAAAATTGATTAGATGAGAGTGATATATTATTGGGTTACCACCATCATAGATGGATACATAATTGAGTTCATAGTACAAGGATATATAACATTTGAAGCTACATATGACCATTTTGTCTGAGGAATCAAAGGAAATTTTTTGTAGTGACTACCTCTCCTATTAAAGATATTGGTTATGGATAAAGCCATAGTGCCTACTCCAGCCAATATGGAGTAGTCTCTCTAGTCATATGGGGGTGTGTGTGCATTATGGTGAATAATGAATAGATGAATTAGTAAAGCTTGCACCTAAATTCAAAATGAAGATGCAAGGGAAGAAGATTCAGAAGAAAAGTTTGGATTTAAAATGAGAACTGTCACAATAGAACAAATGGAATAACTAGAAAAATACCCAAATAGCTATGAGTAGAGCAGTAGATTAGATGATAAATGAGTACAAATATGTGATGAGCAGAAGGATGAATGAAGGATGAAGATAGAGGATGATGAATTCCATTAAATAGAGTGAAGTGATTAAGAATGATATGAGGATGAGATGTTTGAAGAGGAATATGAGAGTAGTTTAGTAGTAGAATAGATAAAATATAGAAGTAATGCACAGTTATAAGAAAGGGTATTATCAAAAGAAAAAGAATTATGGAAAGAAATAGAGCATAATCATAGTTTAATCATAATATAAGAAGTCACTAAAAATAATTGTTCACTGGAAGTGTATGCATCCCCATAGCCCAATGTTTTATATTTTAGTAAACATTTACATCCAGGTGAGAAGAAGATTAATAGTTGAGAAAGACCATTTTCAGAACATGTGAACCATTGGGTTACATAAATTCATAAAAAATCAATTAGGAAAGCTTTGAAGTCCATAAGATTAGTTGAAATTGAATAATAACATGAAGGAAGCATAGATGAACAAAGTGTGCATGATAACTATTATGGTGCATAAAATAGTACGCAAGCAGGATTACTCCAAATGTAGATGCCTTAAATAATAGTTGTACAAAAAAATCCATCCATACCAATCAATATGGTGACTCATCTAGGAGTATTCCTAAACCTATCCATCTATGATGGGTCTATAGACCTTAAACAATATCTGCTAACTTACAAAATGAAATGATAATCTAAGGGCATCACTAATGAAAATTTTTAAAAATGTGAATTAGTAGGCACCCTAGTTGGGAGAGCACTATAATTCATATAAAAAAGATACCTTCAATAAGCAAGTCTAAAATATGTTTAGGGTTGGCTCATCATAGAATTCAAGATTAATAAATTCACTAGTCAAACTATATAGGATCTGAAAGAGATAAGGCAAAAGTCTAGAGAATCGGTATGAAACTATGATCATAGATTCTCTAATGTGATGAATAAGATAGAATTGTCCTTAATAAATAAAGACAAAATAGCATGGTTTATTGAAGGATTATGATCCAAGATCTGGGTTTCCACTACTCAAACTCAATATGATACAAAAGTAGATGTCAAAGTTGTTGCATAGTGCATAGAACAAATTGAATATTATGGAGAAGCTCATATTGTTAATTCTAAAATTGAAAACACATTGTAGGATTTCATGAAAAGAATGAATCAATACCACAAGGAAGATAAGCCTAAATTGAATCTATGGTGTATAGAATGTGAAAAATAATGACACCAATGAAATGATTATCTTAAAGTTAAGACAGAATTCTACAAACTTTATCAAGTAATATGCCATGCTACAATATAGTATCACCTTCTATAACAATATATCAATAATCCATAGAAATTTTATTACAATTTATACAAGTTGAATAATCATGATGAAAATAACTATAGGGCCATATAAGAGCCGAAGGAAGGCATCACTAAAAATGTATTCACCATCATTACATAGAAAATGCCTTTGGTGAATCTGGTGATCCCAATCCAAGAGGTAGATAAGGGTTATATGACCCAGATGGGTCCACAATGATTTCTAAGTTCACCACACTATCAGCCTCAAGGTCTAGTTGGATGGACCCCTTCTTCACCAAGATTGAAACCTTTGTCCCCTTAGTATTAGTATCCACCACCCTATAACTCACCTATAATGTAATAGCAACAAACAAGTTGAGCCCCACCAGCTTCACAATAGCAATTCAAGATTGGAGATAACAATTAATAGCATCAGCATTAGAATACTGCATAGCCACAAGGAACATATCACGGTGGATATCATTCCAATAGAGGATGAGTTTAAGGTGGTTATAGAGGAGGATACCAAGGTAGTAGAGGAAATAACTATTAATGGCCTCCCCTACAATTCTACCTATGTGGAGAATATAATCATGTCCAATGGAATTACTTGATGAATCCACAAAGATAGTCATACTACACATAATATTAAATCTTTGACCAACATGACACAAGAGATTTCCCTATTCTAGAGAAGTAAAAAAAGGACAAATCCATTTAGAATGTGAATATGGTAAGTGCAGAGCCTAAAGATAATACATTCTTGAATGTTGTTGCATGCCAATAGCATGTATAAAAAGGGTTTCCTTCACTTGAGATGTCTTGGGATTAGGGCATCACAAAAGTTAAAAAATATAAATATCCAGATCCAACCATAGAGAAGAACCTTAGTTATGAAGCTGCATAGATGCTGAAAAACATTTAACATTAGGATACTACTGATGGTGATGTTGCATTAATAGATGCATAAATGTATGGTCAAATAATGTGCATTATGCACCAAGATGGAGTTGTCATTGTTCTTACAAATCTCCTAAAACTTTTGAGTACTTTTCACATTAAATATATATTTTAGAACATCACAAGCATACTGCATAATTTATTGGAGTGTGTGTAATATGGTCAATAAAAGATTAAAAAAATTGGTTTGGTATGTCAAAATGAAGAATCCTTGGGATGTTGATGCATGGATTGATATTGAGGTTCTTATTTACGAGAACTTAAATGTTGTCTTTGATTTTGGCAATATATTTGATATGATTACTTGGTCTACATGGGAATCTATTAGATGACCATCTCTAAGCTATATTCTTATAATCCTAAGCCTAGCTAATTATGGAAAAGTTGAACCTATTGGCAAACTAGAAGATGTTAAGATCAAAGTCATAGACTTGTCTTTGTGAGGTGACTTTAAGGTCATCAATATGAAGACTGCAACAACACACTACCCTACACTGATAGGTAAAAAGTGGGCATATGATGGTCAAATGATTATCAATATAATGCATAATTATCTAAAGCAAATAAAGGTGATGAACTTGTTGTCATCCCTCTCAACAAGGTGCACAAGCCTTACATAATTCTAGCTAAACTAGATTCTCCATATGTTCCACAAGAAACTAGTTGGATGAAGGTGAATTTGAAGGAAAATATAAAACCTCTACATACAACTAAATGCAACTTCCTATACCAAAATACCAAACCTTAGGTACAATCACTTCTTACTTAGTAATTTAAGACAAAAATAATGGAAGCCCAAACTAGTAGCTACACCATTGGTGTTAAATAAATTTGTCATTGAATAATGTGCCTCTATGTCTACAAAATCTCCTACTTGATCTAAAATTGATTTCCTATATCAAGATAATGATCTCATGTAGAAATACATAGAGCTGACAAGGGAAGTCACTTTACCATGGTAAACAGCTTCATCTATCAGTGGTGACTCAGATTCCCACCTCCTCAATTAGGCCCAAGGTGATCATGAACTCTGACCAATGTGAATGGTCTTTGCATATGAGTGAAAATTACCTATGTTATATGTAACTAAGGACATCAATTATTTCATTCTATGCTTGTAAGTCCATATTCTAACCATAATTCAATGGGCTAGCACTTTAAATTATGCTCTAAAGGGAGTTGTTGCAATATGGTGGGCAACTCATCAAGACAACCAACTAGAATGGGATGATACCTGTAAGCTCATGATCAACAGATTCCATTTTCCATAGTTTATCCACACCAATTGGTCATTATTTTAAGAAGGTGAGTGTCTTAAAATTCATCTACATATATGTGTTTACATTTGGAATGAGGAACGTGTTACACCAAAATATTGGGTTCACATTTTCCATTATACACTCACTCCACTACTATCAGCATGGTATATGCACTAAGAATGTATAAGGGAGACTAAGCATTGGTATTAAGTACAAAGTGATTTAATATGGACCTTTGTGTTTGAAGATGAAAATCCTCTGGTCTATAATACACTATAGAAACTCAAGTACTTTTTATGCCATTGGTGCATAGAAGACTCGAGCACCACATTAGAATCCACTGCATAAAAAAATATATCCTCTAATCTTAAATCAACATTATAAAAGTACAAGGCTACTATGAGTAAAGAACAATATCTAAAATAGCCATGTCATCAGATCCAAGATGAGGAAGAAGATATTGAGGATTCTAATTCTGATGGTGATTTAGATCTGAATGATTTATTCAATCTAGAGCAACCTGTTGAACCACTCAAGGACATTGATGCAACACTAACTAAAGATATACAAGCTACACAGCATCTAGATTCTTGAAGAAGGGATAAGGAGGATACAATAATCTATTGATGAATAAAAACATAATATTTATTAGTATCCTCTGAAGAAGCATGTTGTTAACATCAGAATAGAGGAGGTTCCAAAACTGGCAAGCATAGGTGACTATCGAATGGAAACTAAAATTTCATAAGCTATATAACTTTTGAGGGATTACCAAGACATATTTCCCACTAAATTTATAAAGGTTTGAGGAGTTGACCCATCTCTTGGAAAGATACACATTGAACTAAAGAAGTGCACATGGCTGATCAAGAAGTAGCCATATAATCTCAATCTAAATATGAAGCTAAAAGTAAAGGATGAATTAGATAGAATGTAGGATGAAAAAATAATATATCTAGTGGAAAAAGTAGATTGGGTAAGCCCCATGGTAGTTCATCCTAATAAAATAGGAGAAATATTCATTTGTGGGGACTACCGCATTTTAAATGATGCATGTGTAAATGATCCATTTCCAATACCATTCATAGATAAAGTTTTCAAGTCTATCATAGGAGATCAAGTTTATTCATTAATATATGGTTACAATGGATATCATTAGATCTAAATCATAGAATAAGATCAAGCAAAAATGACTTTTGCAATAGAATTGGGTTCTTTTATATACAAGGTCATGCCTTTTGGACTTAAGAACATACCTGTGGTGTTCTCTCATGTAGTCTTTACATAATTTAAGGATTTTATACATAACTTCTTAGAAGTTTATCTAGATTATTGGGCAGTCTTTTCCTTATTCAAAGAACACTTGTCTAAGTTGTATCTAATGTTTGAATGATGTCGATCTCTATGCATCACTTTGAATTTGAATAAATTTTTATTTTTTACACCTTATGGTGCTTTGATTGGACATGTAGTATGCAATGAAGGTATTTTGGTAGATCAAGTTAAAATCATAGTAATATTGAGTATGCCTCCACCTATTAGCTCCACTAAAGTTTGCTCTTTTCTAGGGTATACAGGATACTATTGTAAGTTCATCAAAGGATATGTAGCCATTTCATCTCCATTAGAATATTTACTACACAAAAATGTAAAGTTTTTTTTGGAATTCAAAATGCCAAGTAGCCTTAATTGACTTAAAATAATGATTAGTTATTATGCCCATACTTGTCTTTCCAGACTGGAGTAAGCCTTTTCATGTACATGTGGATGCTTCAAGAATTGCAATGGGTGTTGTGCTTATGTAACCTAGAGATGGTGTGTTGGACCATCCTATTCATTTTGTTAGCTTCAAACTATCTAATGTAGAAAAAAACTATACAACCATGAAACATTGTCCATTATGTTTGCAATTCAAAAAATTTGGCACTATATATTGGTAATACAATTCAAATTCTTCATTGATCATCAAGACCTACGATATCTAGTTAACAAGATGATGTTAGGAGGACATATTTTTCAGTGGTTTATGTTGTTTCAAGAATTTCAATTCTACTTTAATGTCAAGCCAAGATGAGAAAATAAAGGACTAGATCATCTCAACCACATCCCAAATGGTAAAGAGCCAAAATAAATACAAGAAGACTCTCCTAATGCTCATCTCTTTTGTGTCTCTATGACTCATGCAAATTTTGAAGTAATTACCAACTTCCTCGAGTAAGGGGTCTTCCTTGTACACTATCAAGATAGTGATAAGAAGTAGTTTGTTATTAGAGCCCTATCATATGCCATCATCAATGGACTTCTGTATCACTTAGGAAAGGAAAAATTCTCATGCAGGGTTGTTCTAGAGTCATACCAAGGAGTCATAAGAGGACATTTTGTAGGATAATCTATAACTAGAAAGATTATACATAGTATATTATGGTGGCTAAATTTGTTCCAAGATGCACATAGATTTGTCTGGCACTATGATGTCTGCCAATACATAGTTAAACTACTACACAAATATGAGATGTCTTTGAAGCCTTTGTTAGTTGAGCAGCCTTCTGAATAATGGGTCATTAACTTTATCAAACCTATCAACCCACTGAGAAAATGCATCAAATCTAGGTACATCATTATTGTGATGGATTATTTCACTAAGTGGGTTGAAGTTGTTGTAACACCTGGCTATGATATGAAGGATGCATCAAAGTTTCTATATGTAAACATCATTACAAGGTTTGGATGCCCTATAAATCTATTCAGTGATAGAGGAATGCACTTCATAAATAATACCATTAAGGCTCTTACTAAAGAATTTATGATCTCTCATCAAAAAAGTACCATGTATAATTCATAAGTCAATGGCCAAGTTGAAACTTACAATAAAGTATTGGGAAAAATGCTTACAAAGATTTGTGATATCAAGTGGGATGACTGGGAAGATTACATTCCTAGATTTTGTGGGCATATTTAACACATTACAAAAGGGATATAGGATTTATGCCATTATAGTTGGTGTATGGTCTAAAATTAGTCATGTCTATGGACTACTTATCACCCAGCTTGTGTATAGCCATGGTCATGCAACTCAGAGATCGTGAGTCTCTTAGTAACTGACTCTTGGAACTAAATAAGATGGATGAGTTTAGACATAAAGTAGCATGGATGTAGGAATTGTACAAGTAGACTCAGAAAGTATGGCATGATAGGAACTTATGCTAAAAATAATTGCATAGGGATCAACCAATTTTATTATATGATAGTCAATTTAGATCATTCTCAGGAAAGTTATAGATACAATGGAAAGGGCCTTACATTATACATAACCTAACATAGTAAAGAACTGTGGTTTTAAGATATCTTTAGATAATCATGTTACTGGGGTGGGTAAATGGTTTTAGGCTTAATCCCTACCACCAATAGTCAATTGATCTCATTTTGCAATCTAAGTGGGTGTTGAGTAACACCATGTAGATTAGGATTTCCCTATTTTTCATGTTTTGTTTGTGTGTTTATTTTTTGTTTTGTTTGTTTTTAGATGATCTCAGCAATAACATTTTTAAATTAAAAATACCAAGCATTTCATGTGCTAAATGTGCATAGGAGGATCCATGTGTGTCACTAAAAAAGTCAAAAAGGAATGACTAGAAAATATTAAGTTTGAGAAAGACATGAAAACATCCCATTAGAAAGATATCCATCAAATAATGACCATCCATTGAAGTAAATAATAGATCTAAGGGTTGATGGACATGATCTTCAATAAATTGGTAAATTATCAAAATCACCTACTAATACCCATGTACCAACAACAAAGAGCATAATGGTGTAACTCCACACATGTGCCAACAAATAACTACTTTAATGGCTAGATTGGATATCAATTTACCACATCCACCATGGTATTCAAGATGAGTGGACAATTAAGCATAGTTTTGACATGGACCCTAATAAGCATGAATTCTATAAAATCCAATTTTAGATATCAAGTTGAAATTTCATCCTTCAGCATATTTTTCATGAGCTTCACCTATCAAAGAGTTGAGTTATTTTCTTGGACAGAGAATAGAGAGAATTTCAAATTTATCCTTTGCACAACTATGAATACTTCACTATTGATCAGGGATCTCATTAATACACAAAAAGAAGTTATGGGCATCAACATGGTGCTCTGAAAAATGAAATATAGTGATAAAGAGCTATTTGATTACTTCTACCAAGCTAAATACAAGTTCTTCCACCCTAATCATGTTGATGTTGTATAACCACTCACCCTCATAGCTCCCCACTAATTCTAAAACATAGACATTGAGCACCTATTGAGATTACCCACATTTGGAGACCTACGAGAAATTGTTCAAGAATTGATTGGGTGATATAATGAGGGCATAATCTATTCAGGTTAAAATGAGACTATGGTAATCAACACATAAGCCATGGCCCAAGATTTAGATATTCTTGCATGAAGAGACACTTTGTTATCCTATAAGACAAAAATGCCTCCCATCTTATAAGAAGGTTAGGATCTATATGTGCAAACCAACTATGGGATTACCATTGATTAAATCCTAGATGAACTAGTGTGTATTCCCATTCAATGTATCACTAGAAGATATTATTAGATGACTAGGTCTACTAAACAAACTCCCAAAGGCATCATGGACATGGCTCATAAGATGATCCACCAGAATGAATAGTTTAACTGGCCAGAGGATTTCATCCAAGAGTTTCTCACAAATATTAAGAAATGTTACACCTCTCCTAAGCAAACATTCTAGTATTAGTTCTTAATTTTATTACTTTGTTTCACATAATGGAAGTCACCAGAGGGAGAATTACCCCTAGACATAGACTACTAGTCAGCATAGTAATTTTGTAACCTCACCTAGGTAAAATATTGTAGAGCTCTCACACATGAGGTAAAGTTCAAAGCTTGGTGGGAGGAGTTGTTGGACCTCATCACCACACATCCTTGAGTACTATTTGATGTCCTATATTACTTGGGTCATCACACCATAGTCACTCTACTACCCAAAGGAGTCTTTATCACCATTCATGAGTTACTACGATCACCATTCAAAATTCTCCCTTTCTTCATGATAATATATATGGTTCAAGCTAAAGTGGACTGACAAAAAGAGTTCACAACTAGGCTTGCAGCCCCCTTGAAATCCATACCACCTAGTGAAGATATTCCTACCACTCAATAACTAGAGCCAACACCCATCTCACAATAGTAAAAGGAGAAATACAAATCAAATCCTCATTCAACATCCACTCCCTTGAAGTAAACAACATATAGCAATATGACATGGAATGATGATCCAAAGGTGTCATGGATATCTAGTACTTGTGATCTCATCCAAATGGGCATCAATGAATAAGAGGTCTACTAGGTCATGATGGATAACATGGTTGGTGACTACTATGAGAAAGAGGAAAAATAATTCTTATTTTATAAGGTGGTGTTCATAGTAAAATTCCAAAATCAAGTTACCTTAGAGCTATGGGTGAACCTCCAATCCTACCCACCTTCCATCATTGTGGACACAGTCTGAGAAGAAGTAGAGAAGCTCTAACATATAATAGACATCTTCTAGCCACAACTTGCACCAACCTTTGTATTTGAAGACATTTTTTCACCTCTTATAAATATCCCACTTGAAAAACTTATGTGTAAGCCCTAAACATGGTGGGAGGAAAGGGTCTCACCTACTTTAGAAGAGTGCATGTTTGGTTAAATAGTTGTTGCACAAGAAGCACAACCTACTCCTAAAACTTTTGCACCATGACCCAGATGTAGATTGGTCATAATCAGGAGGAGGAAAGTCCAGGTTATAAACTCATAGGTATGACCAAATGATTCACCACCATCACCATATGTTCAAGAGGTTGAGGATATTACACCATAGCAGCCAATAGTAGAGCATCAATAAGACACTAGGGAATAATTCACTCATGCAATCGAACACTAACTGAGGAAATAAGAAAAGAAGAGAAAGAAAGATGAAGTATAATAATAACATGAAATATAGTGAGCCCAAGAATATAAGGCCACACAATAGGCCAAGGATGTAGAGGTGGACATATATAAGACCACATATGTGGCTAACTAGTCATAACAAATAGTTGACCTAGCAAAGCAAGCATAGAAGAAAAGAGAGAAGAAGGAAAGGGAAGCAAAAGAAGAAAAGAGGAAACAAAACGTAGTAGTCTTGGTGTAATAGTAGGTAGAGGAAGCTACCATAAATAATAAAGAGGAAGATGATGAAGCCTTATGGTAATAGCAAGCACAAGCACAAGCACAAGCATAGGTGTAGGCCCAAGATGCATACGAGAAAGCCAAGGTTACAGCCTTGGCAATGGAAATGTAGAAGAAGAAAGAGAAATAGGAAGTAGAAAAGAAGAAGAAAGAAGAAAAAGAGCAAATGAATAAGGAATAAGATAAGAAAAATCAGAAAGAGGAAGAAAAGAATAAGACACAAGAGGAAGAGAAGAGAAAGAAAGAGCAAGAGGAGAAAAAAAAGGGAAAGGAAGAGGAAAAGTAGAAGAAGCATGAAGAAGAGGCCAAATAGAATATGGTTAACATTGCACAACAAATTAAGCTTGTAGAAGAGACCACAATGTATTAGCAATTACCTCCCATAACATAGTCAAGATCATAGTTGTCATAACTACCACTAAGAGGTGTCTAACTTTGGGATGTTCCCTCATTAACTACTCAGCACACTACCTTTTCCCTCTAGCTAGCCACCATACCATGCTATGACCCTATAGAATTAGTAATCACATTGGCTACACTATCAATTAATCAAGAGGCTTTGCTTTATGTTTCCTAGTTACCTTTGAAGAAATAGTTAGAGGTTTCCATAGTTTTTTAGGAGTCCATCACATAAAAGGTTGCCTCCCTAGAGAAAGAATAGGATCAGTCAAATGTAGAGAATGTCAAGATTAGGGCTCACCTTCATGAAGTGGCAAGATGATTGAAGACAATTACCTAGACTTAGCCTCTCTATTAATCGGGGACCAAGTAATGTCAAACTATAGTAGGCTCAAGACCTTGGTCTTGGAACTCACAAATGACTGGTGTGTAGCCCAAAAAATTTGCATAGTTGGCACTTTGGACCATAATATTAATATTGAGGCCACTATTTTTATTACTCTACCAGAGGAATATCAAGTCATGATTGATATTGCACCCTTCCAAGCCCATCAGGTTACATGCAATCTTCTTGACTAGAAGTAACAACTTGATAATTATCTTGCTAGCTCTAGTGTAGACTTCACCATAATTAAAATGGCCAAGACAACCATACATAGTCAGACTAAATCAATGGATGAAATTGACCTTACTCTTTAGAAAACTTCAATTTCAAGGACAATGTACATGATCAACTCATCAGTTGGTAGCATGACTTATGATGCAGTGCATTTTTAGGTCTCTAGGTAGAATGCCATGAAAAAAAGTTAGAGCAACTAAGTGCTAAAATTTAGATAAAGGTTAGTAATACAAAGCCAAATATGAGTACCATTGAGGACTTAGACCTGAAGGAACTCATTGGATGTTATGCATATATGTGCATCTTGATCCACATGGTCTAATATGTGATGCTTGATTGGAATACATTCAAAACTAACATGGCTTTATTCTACAGTGAGGTGGCCCAGATTATTGATGCTCCTATTTACAAGCCACCATCTGAGTTTTAGAAATAAATTACATGATGCATGGCTACTCAGTCTAGGGATAAGGATCCTATTGGTCAGTCTTCTTCCTTAATAATGCCACCTCCTTCTATTTGAGTACAGTATAATGCACAAATTTTGTAAAATTTTCAACATTTTTTTTTTGTATTAGATTGACTAGTGAGACAAGCAGGATTAGGATGGTTGAAATCCCATAAAGGGAGACCACCTGCTTATGCCAACTTATTAAAAACACAAAAGGGTAGTATTTTGGGATGCTACTTAGTTAAAAACTTGAGAGGGTGAATAATTAGTATGCAAGAGGTGAAAATTGGAAATGGTGCCTTGAGAGATTATTATGACTCTTACTAGTCTACCCAAATTTCAGCTTCTACCCTCAATGTACCATCAGATAACCCTATGATGTTGTCTTGGGATGAGATAACATTTTAAGTCTAGGAAAGTGTTGGGAGAAGAAAATGAATAAGTAAATCTACATAGGATATTCTTTGGATATTCATGCATTATGTATGAAATTATCAAATGTATGTATTTTGTCCTATCCTTCATGACTTGTAAAAGGATAGAAGATGAATAGTCCCCTCTTTTTGGTACCAATGTACGAGAAGAATGTGAATAGTTAGGAACTACAAATGATTATAAATATGTATGCTTGTATGAATAAGATGATAAAACTTTGTTGAGATCAATATAGACTTTCTAGTTAAGGTTACCTGATGTATTTCTTATGTTATTCCTTATATGTGTTAGCATGTTAATGTTTGGTATAACCCTATCTACATTAATCCAAATTCTTTGCAAACCATAAGATAACTCTAGTTAATATAAGTTCTTACCCATCACATGATAACTCACTCTATCATACTTATGCTAAATATGAATCCCCTGTACTATCTTATGTAGTGTAATAAAACCTAGCTATCCTCTTCCTTATCATGTTTTGTTGTATCAGGAACCTCAGCTAACCATAATTTAGAAATCACAAAATCATAAAATAGAGAATTGAAATTGTAAGAATGGGGAACAAATTTTTAAAATGAGGTGCAAATTCATTCTAGGGAAAAATGTGAAAAGGGAAGTGTGAAATTGAATGAGGTAGTCATCAAATTGCAAAAGGTAGTAGCAAAAATGTTGATGAGAGAAGCAAAAACATGAGATTAAAGAGGAAAAGAAGAATATAGGGAGCAAAAACAAATGAAATGAGATTTTCATAGGAATAGCATGATTAAAAATGTTTTTTTTATAGTATTTTTGGTATTTTGAAAGTTTGTAATGTAGTGGTCCATGGAATATTGTGTTGAGAATTAAAATCAACTTGATCCTAATATGTTTGTTTGTAGGAGGTATTACCAGTGTTGATATGGGAGAAGAAACTAGGTGCATTAAATAGGATCGATAGCTTTACAGATTATGAGGATGGAGTGATAGGGGCTACAAGTTTATTCTATATTGCATAAATGCTAGAGATATGGGTAGATAAGGCTTTACTAATAGCACTTGCTTAGAGATGGCATAGTGAGACTAGTACATTTCACTTACCGATGAGGGAGATGATAGTCACATTATAGGATGTTTATTAGATTTAGAGTATTCTAATACAAGGGAGGTGAGTGTATTAGGGGTAAGGTCTACAAGAGATGACATTATTTACGATATTTAGTGATGGATTGATTCTTATTCTTAGGGGCAGAGTGGATGTGGATTATTGTACTAAATTAGAGATGGATTCCTTAAATATTATGCTTATGGATGTTTTTAGTGGCATTATACTACCTAAAAGAGTAGGATATTATGTTGGATTACGTTATTAAACATTATCAGAGACATGATGGAGATGGGTGATCAATTTGTATAGGGCCCATGCATATTAGTATACCTATAAAAGGACTTACATCATGCAGTGTATACAAATGGGAGGGAGATTGGGACATCAACATTACTATAGGTATGGTGTTGGAAGCACATTGATATACAGGGGTAGTTGGGCACATGAACACTCATTCCATGGATGAGTCATTGGCATACAGATGTCATGTGATTATTTGTACTCATAGACCACATTTAGGTGATCTTGAGTTATAGAAAAGGGATATTGATGAGATGGGTGATGATCAAATCATTTGGAGACATTACAAAGAGATTGTATTTCTATGGCCACAAGATGATTTACATATGGACTACATAATGACCTATGTTATATTATTGGGACACATGACTACATTATAGAGAGATATCTCCCAAATAAAGTGATGAGGTAGTTTGGGGTTAGGCAACACAGTCCAGCAAGTCTAAACATTTTTGTGTGATCAGTGAGAGAGAGCATAGTGGGGGATGATGATTGATCCAGTGACAGTTGATCATAGCAAGTCATAGTTACAGATAGTGAGATGGAGTGATAGGAGAGATGTTATTGATATAGGAGTTATGGATGGTTATGTGGATTGGTGGTCTTGATAGTGGCCATTAAGATTGATTGCACCATATTTAATATTGCAAACATGGAGATAAAGATTAGTTTCTAGCTTGAGTAAGTAGCCATGAGGCATATGATTAGGAGCCTAGATTAGGAGGGCTATTATAAGAGATAGGGGATGAACTCAAGCACAAGGTAGAGGGTGTATAATGGAGATTAGCTAGCTACATGACATTGATATTTTTGAGATGGAGGATGTGTATATTTTATGGGAGAAAGGTATGGATATAGAAGTGGATATAAATATGAATGTGGAGGCAAATTAGAGAGCTAGAGATGAGACTCCACTAATAATTATTAATAACAAGGTGGAAAGATATAGAGAGGACTTAGTTATGAGATCAAAATAGGATACACATATAGTTAGAGGGGATATTAATGGCTCTTCATAGACTATTAGGTCTCATGAGGAGCAAACACTGATTGATAAACTATGAAAGAAGATCAGATCTTGAGACAAGGAGATGGATGGGTTGCACAAGGAGATATCCAAATTATAAGGAGTTGTAGATAGCAAAGGATATTAGACATCTAATATTATATTATTATAGGTCAAGTTTGATAGGTTATAAGTTGTAGTTCAGAGTATGGAGAGGGATGTTATGGCTACAGTAGGTGGAGTGTGCCACATTATGTGGAGACACAGATGCCATATCATACATCATTAACACTACATTATAGACATGAGTGAGACACTGCTAGGATAGAGATAGCATAGGTGAGAGTATTAATAGTAGGACAAGGACATATTGTGACATTATATAGGGTGATAAGGGCCATGGAGTAAGCCACATATTATAGGATCTTATGTGAGGAGGTTGTTCCATCTGCACAGAGAGCACCATCCTTCAGAGAGTATTTTGTTAGATGATCTACATTAGGGAGATCAGTATAGTTGATAGAGTAAAAGAGGTCTATGGGGTAGACTACATAGCATGTTATGGGTCCACCATGAGGCACACCATAGCATGATGAGCTATTTTCAAGACTCGATACTCCATTAGAGGGATAGAGTGAGACATGACATAGTATTGTGAGGATGGTTTCATTGATGTATATATATATTTGAGGTGTATTTTTTGTATAAACACATTTTATTATTATGAGATATATATATTTATATATTCATGATGTTTATGAGATTTTGTACTATGTGGATGGACATTATGGACTGTTTATGAACTTTATATGGACTTTGGATGGTTTGTTACATTTACTTATTCATGGTTGATGGATATATGGATATATAGAACACTGGTGATATTTAATGCATTTTGATTCATATTAGCATGTTATTTTATCTTTATCGATATATTATTATGGATTATGTCATGTATGATTTGATTTATGAATGCATGGATAATGATGTGAGATAGCTTCCTTATTTTTGGTTTTTACTCCTTGCATTAGATTTCCAATAATAAAGTTCTCCCAATATGGGAAGTGATGAGAAAGTGGGTGATTTATGAAGCATTTAAATGTCAGATGAAACATATGTGTGAGTGACTCACCCAATAATGATTGAATGATGTGGAAGATAACTAGAATGGTTGTTGTGTTAGGGTAAGTGTTTAACAAAATTTTGGGATGTTTTGTATTTTATTTTATTGTATTTTTGGATTTTAAAACCAAGAATATAAAAGACATTTTCCTCTATCATGATCAAGGATATAGGTCCATATGTATGAGTATCAAACCTAAACTTAGCATTATATGGGATAAATAATGAATAAATGAGATGGAAATATACAACAGACTACTAAAAAATGATGCCCCCAAGTAACTAGGGTCAATATAGACAATGGTTTACACATGGCACCAAAAATATGGTTTTCACCATGGTACTTGCCCAAAGCACTAGTAAACTAGATTTCGTTTTTGTACAATCTATGGTCTTTTCTCTTTTTTTCTTTTTTCTTTTTTTGATTTTTTGATTTTTTGATTTGTTTTTTGTTTTTTTGTTTTTTTTATCACCTAGGATACCAATAATAGCATATAGAACAAATTTAGGCATAGAATTAATTAAGTTACATGGTTTATCAAGCTCCTCTCCATTTTTATAGCTAATCTATAAGCTCCTGATCCATACTTGGTAATGACAACATATGGGCCTAACCAATTAGGCTCAAATTTTCCCTTCTTTTCTCTTTCAGCATTGGTGTTCCATTAGTTCTCCTTAAGAGCAAGATATCTGATTTCAAATTCAATAAATTTAATCTACTTATTATAGTTATGATGAATGTGATTATGGTAAACTTGTAAATGGTTCAAAGCATTGAGTCGTTTATTTTCTAGAAGGTCAAGTTCACTAAGGCATGAAATGTGATAAGATTCTTCATATATGATTTTTTGTAAGGATATTCATAAATATGGAATCTCAACCTCTGTTTAAATAATAGACTATCATAGATAAGGGAATAAGGGGTTGACACCATGGGTGTGCAAATGATAGTGAGGTATGCCCAAAGGGCAGGATATAACTGAGTATCCCAGTCACAACCAACTTCATTGAAAACTCTCTTAAGGATGCATAAAATGTTTTTGTTGGTTGTCTCAACTTGTCCATTACCTTGCAAGTAATAAGTATTGATCACTTGTGCTTGATGTGGTAGGTTTGACAAAGTGCCTTAACATCTCTAATTTTGAATGATTTGTCACTATCATAAATGAGAGTGTAAGGAATATTAAAGCATCAAATAATGTGGTTGAGGATAAATTTGGAAATTTTATTTCTAATGACATAGGTTAGGGGCATTGCCTCAACCCACTTGATAAAATAATTTTTTGCCATTATAATATGCTTATGGTCATTAAAATAACTAGAATTTATCTTTCTAATGAGGTCTAACCTCCATGTGGAAAATGGCCAGGCCGTTGTGACAAGTTATAAATATTATGAGGGAATATAGATAAGATCCCCATGTTTTTGAATAGGTATGCATTTATTGACATATGCACATGAATTACATTCCATTGTAGGCTAATAATAACCTACTTGTGAAGCTTCTTTGTAAGGACCATACCACTTGAATTTGCTCCATGGATTCCCTCATGGACTTCTCTAATTGCCAAAGTATATTCTTCAAAATGTAAATAGCATAAAATAGTACCACCATAACCTCTATGGTATAGGGTGTTGCAAAGGATGGTGTAGTGAGATTTTTAGTAAATGAAGGACTTGCATTTGTTAGGTGATAAGTTAGATTGTGTGGTGTTTTTATGAAGGTAGGTATAGATATCAGAGTACTAGGGAGAAGTGAGACCAACCACCTCATAAACCATTTACTCAAATATAAAAAATTTATGATTTGTGCTTAAATCAAAGAGGGGAACCAATGGTAGCCATAGTGTTTGTAGCTCTATTATTGATTCTCAGCACTTGTTCAAATTAGATGTACTCAAAAGATAATTTAAAACTATCCACCATTTATTTAAAGGGATTAGCTTATCATTACAAGATTGAAATTAATTAGTGACTTGATTAATGATAAGCTTAGAATATCCATAATAAGGAGGTGTTAGATTCCCCATTGGATTGCCATTTTGAGACATGTTATGACACCTTCATACTCTATTATCTTATTGGTGCAAGGGAATTCAATTTTGAAATCCTTGGGAATGTAAGCCTCATTAGGTGTGACCAAAAATATAGTTGCCCTCAATCTATGATTGGTAAAGGAACCATCAAAGAAGAGTTTCCAAACTAGAGACTCATCTATAGGCATTATTGCTTCATCTGGGAATTCTACAATAAAAGGTATTGTGTCGTTAAGTAGTGTTTCATCCAATACATCTTCTAAAACTTGTCCTTTGATTTTCTTATGGTTGACATAATATAAATCAAACTCACTAAGAATCATAACCCACTTATCCATCATTCTTGTTAGATATATTCTGGATAAAATATATTTAAGAGGGTTTGTCTTAGTAATAATTTTAGTTTGATTATTGAGCATGTAATTTCATAGTTTTTATAATAAAAAAATAGCTAGTCAGGATATTTCTATCTGAGAGTAGTTGAGCTCATATGACATCAAGTTTATGCTTAGGTATTTCAATGCTTGTTCTTTCCCATTGTCATCATGTTATGCTAATAATCCCCTAGTGCAAACTGAGTAGGTAAAATGTACAACAAAAATGGTTTACTAGCAATAACTGGCATTAGTTCTAGTGGGTTGGAAAGATATTGTTCAAGATTATCAAATGATTTTTCACAATTTCCATTCCAAGTAAAAGGAGTGTCCTTCTTCACCAAATATGTGAAAGTGTGACAAATGTTTACAAGTTGGGATATAAATCACCTAATTACTTGAATTTTTCCTTCTAAACTTCTAAGTTGTTTAAGATTATTAGGTGGAGGCATATCCATGATAGTTAAAAATTTAGAGGGATCGACTTCATTTCCATGTTGTAAAACAATAAACCCTAACAAATTTCCCAATGTCATGCCAAACACACACTTATTTGGATTCAATCTCATGTTATACTCTCTCGTGCATTCAAAAATATAGTAAAGCACTTGAGGGTGGTCTTCTTTGGACTTATATTTAGCAACAATAAAATCTACATAGTCTTCTATAATGTCATGAAGCATCTCATGGAAAATGACAATCATTTCCCGTTGATATATGGCTCCAACATTTCTTATACCAAAGGGCATTACTTGGTAGCAAAATGTTCCCCATGAAGTTGTAAATTCAATTTTGTGTTGGTCTTTGGTAGAAATATTTATTTGATTATAGCCTAAAAATCCATCCATCGAAGATAACATCACATGACCTACAGTTGAATCTACAATCATGTCTATGTTGGGCAATGGAAAATCATCTTTTGGGTATGTTTTATTGATATGATGTAACTTTATGTAAACTCTAATCCCTTCTAGTTTATTTTATATTGGTATAATGTTTGATATCCACTATGAATAATCAATAAGATGTATGAAACCAATAGCCAACTAATTCTTCAATTCCTCTTTTACTAATAGCACAATCTTAGGATATATCTTATGGAGTTTCTATTTAATTAGTTTTGCATATGCATGCACCACAAGGTGTTGAACTACTAATTCTATATCAAGTCCTAAAATATATGCATAAGACCATGCAAAAACATCAGAGAATTCAAGAATCAAAAGTGTAAATATGTCCCTTTCTTCTTGAGTGAGTGATATGGCAACTTTAACAATTTTAGGATCTTATTTGGTGCCAATGTTCCCTGGAATAGTTTATTCAACAAGTAAAGTTGACTCATCTTTGTAATTTAGGGGTGGTATAGGAAGATAGAAATCTTCCTCAAACTATATTTGATTGGATGTAGAAGTTGAACTGATAGTATTGTGTATTTTTTATTCCTCAAAGTATGTTAAATCATCTATCTAAATTAGAAATCTTTTTATTTGGTCACTTATTAGAATCTAATCTCTTGTTCTCAAGAATTCAAAAATAGCCTCATCATTCTAAAAATGATCAAGTTGAGGTGTTGTGTGTTGATGCCACAATATGAGGGATGGATATGCAAGATCAAGCATGAAAATGGCATTCTCATGAAAGAGGTTAGTGATGGCAAGGTCTTCAAAAAGGATAAGTATAGAGCCTATCTCATTTTCTAAAGAATCATACTCTAACTCCCTAGAAGAGTCACTTTGGAAAAGTGTGAGATGCACATTAAGTGGGTTAAAACCTATACCATGTTTTGCCTCATTTGATTTTGTTGTGATAGGTTGGATGGATCTTTGTTCATGTAGGTTGATAATTTTACCCTTATAGTTCATTATAATACACATGATAGATTTAGCAACAGGATACTTATTGTTGGAGAAGTAAGTAGTTAGTTCATCAGAATAAAGCCAAGAAGGATTGGAATATTTAATATGTTCATCTAAAAGGAAACCACCTTCTATAAATTTTATCTTACCAAGCTTATTAACCATTATATTTTCCTTTATATGGTGGGATATACCATACTTATTTGGATTGGTATGTATTGTACTTGTGTAAAAATCATGAATTATATACTCGTTCATTCCTCTATCAATGATCTAAAAGTGGGAAGAAGTGAATGAGGATGTTCTAGAAATAGGTGGTGGTGCAAAATTTTGTTCAACATAAGTGTGATTTGAATCTTGTTCTACAAATGGTTGATTTGAATCTTTCTCAAATAATGGGTTTGAAGCTTGCTCAGATGGTTGGTGGGATGCTTCATTGGTTAAAGCCTATTTAATAGAGATGGAGGTAGTTGGTGTATTAATCTAATCACTAAGGGGAGGTGTTTGAAATAAGATTTTTTGATGGACCTAATTTTCAAGCAAAGGATAATCCTAAATGGGATTAAAATTATCATCTGTACCTATTAAATAATTTGATTTTTGGTATTTTCCTTCCAATAGCTTATAATATTAGAAGTATTGAGGATCACCTTGTATAGTAACTTCCATTCCTGCATGGGAGAATTTCAAAAATTGATGTAAGGTGGATGGGATGGAATTCATGGAATGAATCCATGGATGTCCAAGAAGTATATTGTATGGTAGATCAAGATCAAGGACATGAATGAGACTTTATTTAATAACAAACCCCACCATCAAAGGAAGATGGATTATTTTGATAGATTATTGGTCATTATTATCGTATGCCTTTATGGTAATAATGTTTATTTCCAATGTTGTTATTGGATATCCTAGATATTTTATAAGTATTAATGTCCATAGATTGAGTGTTGAACCATTGTCTAAAAAAATGCTTTATAATTTGTGTCTAGAGATAATAACCTCTATGTATAATGGGAGGTTATGATCTGATCATAAAGGAGATACATCTTAATGATCAAATGTTACTTGGTTATTTGTATACAAAGAGCCTATTAACACTTGTAAATTGGTATAATTCATGTCTTAAGGTATACTTGACTCTTGGAGAACTTTATACAAGATGTCTTTATATACAGGGGATTTCTTGAGAAGATCTAATATTAAAATATTTAATGGCATTTTCTCAAAATGGTCAATAATATTGTACTTTCATTCAACATTAGAGGATGACACGCTTGGAAGGGTAAGCTTTGCTCGCCTTATGGTAATGGTGCATTTGTATGGTGGAAACTTAATAACATCGACATAGTTATGCATGTAATCTATACTATTGACTATAGAATCAAATGGATGACTTTCTTGATTACATTTCTAGATTTTGGTTGTTCTTATTTTTGCTTTCCCTTTCCTTGCTCATGATTGGACAATGGATCCTAGTATATCCCTAATTTTTTGTTATTTTATGGTTTAGATGGTTTATTTTTTATTGTTATGTCACCTATGTCAATGAGGTATTGAACATAGTGTTTAAGGTGCATACACCTATTAGTTTAATGTCTTTTAATCCAATGGTATTCAGAATACTCATTCTCTTTGCACCAATCATATTTGGGAACATTTTCATCAAAGGGTTTAGTGTTTGGCCATGTGATCATTTTTACATGATCCAAATTTTGAAAAACAATCTCATAAGTATCACCCAATTGAGTGAACTTATGCTTAGGTCTTCTTTATCTAGGTTGTTCACTAGGAATTATGATGTTATTGATTGGCTGATTATAGGTTTGTGTTTGAGGTTGAAGGTTTTAAATCTATTTGACATCGGTCACACCATCTCTAATAAAAAAAATTTGGTAACGAACTTTGGTTTTTTTTTTGGTTTAGAGGAATTATTATTATCCAGTTTAAATATTTTGATTATACCTCTATTAATCAATGTTATTTCTACTTGAACTCCCTTTTCAATAATTTCATCAAAAGACCTTGGGAAAAGGATAACAAATGTTGTCCCAAATCTAAATTTAAATTACTCATGAAAATGTCCATAAGCTCTATTTCAAGAAATGACCATGTGAAATGACTTATCATTACTCACCATCTTTGGAGGGAAGTAAGCAAAAGTTTCACCATTACATTGCTTGGTGTTGTGTAAGCCTAAGGTGGTCAAGTCTTTTTCGATGTTATAAGAGAAGTGGCAAACAAATTTTTAGATAATTCTTCAAAGGTGAAAATGTTCAAATTACTTTGGAAAAGGTGTAGTCATCTTACTTAAATAGTATGGATATGAGCAAATTTTCTCAAACTTAAATTGTTTTTGTCAAGAATAAGCACCATATTGTAAGCCTTGAAATTTATCCTTTATGTTTTTAAATTTTTGTATGAGATATGGGGATAGTTGTTTCAATAGAAACAGAGGCTCATAATAGAGGCTTCTTTTGCTAAGATATAGAAATGTCAACAAAGGCATAGGGTTCAATCTTCTTGTAAGAATATTCCAATCACATAAGAGGCACAGAAACATGTATAGTTATGTAGAACTTCTGATTCAAGAAAATGAGACAAAAGCAAATGACATTCCTAATCACAACTCTAAAAAATCTACAGTCTAGATTACTTTTGAAAATGACACAGATAATATCAACAAAGGAATAGAGTTCAATCTTCTTAATTCATTCAGCCACATAAAAGGCACAGAAACATGCACAGTTACATCAACTTTACAACTCAAGAAAATGAGACAAAAGCAAATGATACTACTTAGTCAAAAAATCTAGCAAGTCTAAAACTCTAGAAAGTCTCCCCCCTATTTTTATTTGATATTGATCCTCTTCTTATAGCCTCAGATGTCTCCTTCCATCATTCCCTTTCCCATGCAATTCTACTCTGCCCTTAACTCAAAGGGGACAAACAGTCGGTGCTTTCAATGCCTTGGATGTACCCTGGTCTTATCAAGAAGGGCCATGTGAGGTGAGGTGACTACTCTGACTGTGACATGTTGATTCATGTCTAGTACCTCCTTCTGCACCTAAATTTCTCATTCCATCACCTGCTTACCTGCTTAACTATCTACTCGACCTCCGCTTATAAGGGACAAATAGAAGGCCCTTTTAATGCTTGTAGGCCCCAAAAATCTACCCAGTGAACTGTTCCAGCTACAAAAATAACTCCCATTGAGTTTCCCTCCATCTCACTTTACTGTAACAGATACATGGAACACTTTGTTCTATTGAAATAGGAGATGACACTTAGTCAATTTCTTGAAATTCTCCTTATTGCTTAGAAGGCACCGGAGAATAACACTTGGCACTTTCCCCCAGATTTATCAAAGACACATGACATTTTTTGCTTTCTCTATATCCTGCTTAGGAACGCTCTGCCTTCGACACCTATCACAATTCGCTTCTTCGATACTTAGCAATTTTTAGCAAAATAAACTCACCGCATTCCTTGCCTGAGTAACTAAAAAAGAATGGATTGCACGTGGCCATCTCTACTTGGTGACGATTGGTGCTTCCACAGACCTTTGGAAAACACCTGAGACCCACCAAAATCTTTATTTGGTAATGAAGCTTGAAGATAAACTCTTAGAAGTTGACTCGTGGTGGCCTCCATTGTTAGAAAGATACGTGGCATCTTCCGCTGCTTGGGAATGGAGTAGAAAGGGGCTCATAAAGTGACATTTGGCACTTTTTTCTTCTCTTCAGCACTTAAACAAAATTAAATAACACCTTTCTACCTTCCAAAAAGGCACTGGCCCCTTTGGATTGTGGGACACTTCCTTGAACTGCTCGATGAACCAAAATGGTTCAATGGTTCAACACTACATACCATTTACATGTTAATCGAGGTATTAAACCCAAAATGTTGAACCATTGAATTGAACCCAGGTGTTCAACTGACTTTCTCTCAAATTTTGACATGTGGTGACTTCTGATTTCCTCTGAAAAAGTAGTCCATGGCCTTTCATGACTGCCACTTGGTGCTTTTTGCATGATCCTATTGCTTAGCTTGTTGAAAACCTTTTCATCAAAAAATAGATGAAACGTAAATGCCAACATGCAGTACGTTCTGCTTAGATACTATTGGATACGTGGCACATTCGGTGGCCCTTCTAAAAGTTGTGAAAATTGTCTCAGATGACACTAGCTAGCCGGCTTCATGTTTTGAAAAGTGACACTTGGCAGCTTCCGCTCAAATTCAAAACTTAGGCAAAATGAAATGAAAGAAACAAAAAGGGGGAAAGATAACCCATGCTCAGACTACACCACTTTGTAGCATCCACTGCACTTCAATACTTAGATGAAAAAGAAAGCCATGTTCTGCTCCAAAACTTTTACCGCCATGACCAAGGTATGCAAGAACCAAAACTGCAGTGCACGACTAAAAATTTAAATGCAACGTAGAGTAAAAATTTACTCTACAATTACTAGCGACCCCCAAGACTTTTGAGCCTACTCAAAAAGAAACACATCTCCTGCTCTGTCAAAATTTCAAAATTTTACAGCTTTAAAAGTGTTGTCTGGTAGATAGACCATTCATGGTCAGATAACCCTTGCTTGTTCTACAATTCAATGAAAGCTAGATCAAGGTTAATGATATCCTTGTGCAAAAAAATTTGCAGAATCTAGACTGTAGCTTTCAATTTGAATTCCAACTGGGAAATAGGAACCAAAATAGCTTTGACTTCTAAAACTGAGGAATCATCCCGTATGTTGGGGATCAACCAACAATTTGATTACACTTATGAAAGCAATAAATGCAAAATTAAATCAGAATGATAAGTAACTAGAATGATAAATAGCAAAGAACAAGAGATACAAGAAACTACCCTGAAAACTTGTATTAAACTCTTTACAGAAGGAATACAATTGAAGAAACTTCTTTTCTTCCACACCTCTCTCAGATGTATAGATCTCTCTCTAGATCTCTTTCCCTCAAGAGCTCTCTCTCTCAAGTACAATCAACTCCAACAACCTGGAATGATTCAACTATACAATTATGTATTGTTCTTCAACATACCAATCCACTACAATAAGCTAAGAAGATCTATCCTAATATAGAATTAGGAAACTTGAGCATGAATTTACAACTAATAGTTAAGCCTCTTAAACAAGGGCTCTAAAACAGTCTTACTAATAATAGAGATGCGAACTTAAGACTACAACTTAATCTCATCATGCAAACACTTGGTTCTATCCTCGAAAATAGCTCTCTGGACGCACAGGTAATCGATGCCGATTCTTGCCTGCTTGCCTGTGACCGATGTCGACCACTCCCTACCAATGCCGGTGTCTCTTGAACTGCTCCTGACCGACGTCGATCGCTCCTGACCAATGCCGGTGACTGTGTAAACTTGAAAACTACCAAATCTACTCACTTGGTGAAGCTTTTAGGCTCCACACCTTAACAATCTCCCACTTGGAGATAAATAGCTACACCAGTACCTGTACAACAACATCTTCTAGCTCTTCCATCTTCAACTCAATCATGAAGACCAACAGAAGTTGAATGAAGATTCAACTTCTCCTTTGTAACTGGCTTGGTTAACATATCAGTAGGATTCTTATCTGTATGGATCTTCTCCAGCTTCAACTCACCATCCTCCAATACCTGTCTTATGAAGTGGTACCTAAGTTGTATATGCTTTGTTCTTGAATGAAAGGCTAAATTCTTAGCCAAATGAATTGCACTCTGACTATCACTATATAATCTACAACTCTCTTGCTCCTTTCCAAGCTCTTCCATGAACCATGTCATCCATATCATCTCTTTGCTAGCCTCTGTGACTGCAATATACTCTGCTTCTGTAGTTAACAAGGCAACAACCTTCTACAACTTTGATATCCAGCTAACCGCCATTCCACCAACAGTGAAAACATATCTTGTGGTGCTCCTTCTGCCATCCAAATCACCTTCCATATCTAAATCTACATAACCATGTAGAGAAGTATCTGAACCTCCATAGCATAGATGCCTATTGCTGGTTCCTCTTAGATATCTAAGGATCCACTGAACTGCTTTCCAGTGCTCCTTTCCTGGATTGGCCATATACTTACAACTCCCACTGCTTGGGCAATATCCAGTCTAGTACACACCATTACATACATTAAACTCCCTACTGTGGAAGAATATGGAACTCTACTCATGTACTCTACCTCATCATATGAATTAGGACATTATTCTTTACTCAACTTAAAGTGTCCAGCCATAGGTGTGCTTACCAGTTTTGCATCCTGCATATTGAACCATTTCAACACCTTGTTCACATAATCCTATTGAGACAAAATCAACCTCTGATTTTTCTTATCTCTCTTAATGCTCATGCCAAGGATTTTCTTTGCTGCTCCCAAATCCTTCATGGCAAACGTGTGAGCTAATTTCACCTTAAGCTCAGAGATATCCTGCATGTGTGATCCTACAACTAGCATATCATCTACATACAACAATAGAATAATATATCTACCATTATCCAATCTCTTAAAATACACAAAATGGTTAGATTGACACCTATTATAGCCATGCCCAGTCATAAACCTGTCAAATCTCAAATACCACTGTCTAGGAGCTTGCTTGAGGCCATACAAGCTTTTCTTCAATCTACACACTAACTTCTCCTTACCTTTGACCTCAAATCCTTTTGGCTGTTCCATATAAATTTCCTCATCTAAATCTCCATGAAGAAATGTTGTCTTAACATCAAGCTGCTCAAGATGCAAATCCTCAATAGCAACTAAAGACAGTACAGTCCGTATAGAAGTCATTTTAACAACAGGAGAAAAAATCTCACCAAAATCAATACCTGGCTTTTGTGCAAATCCTTTCACTACCAACTTGGCCTTATATCTCATCTGTTCATTCTCACCTTCCTTCAATCTGTAGGTCCATCTGTTCTTCAGTGTCCTCTTACCTACTGGCAACTCAACCAAATCCCATGTTTGGTTCTCTTTCAAGGACTCCTATTCCTCAACCATGCCACGCTCCCACTGACTCTTTAACTCCACCTGTAATGCTTCTTCAAAACTCTCTGGTTCTCCACCATCAGTTAGCAATAAATAGAATAATGAAGGAGAATATCGAATTGGAGGTTTACTTACCCTTTCTGACCTCCTGATGGGCGTCTGAGACTCATCCACAACACGCTGTCTGCCCAAATTCTTTGACATTGACTGACCTTGATCACTTCCAGGCCTGTTACTAGCCGACGTTAGTTCTTCCTGATTGACATCAGTGCATGTCTTGCCAACATCGGTCTGTGTATGACCGACATTAGTTTATGTTCTACCGATGCCGATTCCTACTTGGCTGACGTCGGTCTTTGTGTTTTCCTTTTTGTGATTAATTTTTCCCGCAAGCTCATTTTAGATCGTCACCTCATCTGATTCTCCATTGCTCTGCTCAAATTGATTCAGCATCTTTAGCTGATCACTATACATCACTTTTTCATTGAAAACAACATCATGGCTCCTAATTATCTTATTAGTTCCTAGATTCCAAAATCTGAAACCAAAATCATCAGAGCCATAGCCAATAAATGTGCACCTCATAGACTTAGCATCCAGCTTCTTTCTATTTTCCTTATCAACATGCACAAAGGCTTCACAACCAAAAACTTTGAGAAATGAGAGATCTACCTTTTTACCTGTCCATGCCTCTTCTAGAATTCCACCATCCAGAGCTGTAAAGGGTCCTCTGTTAATCAAGTACACTACAGTGTCAACAGCTTCTGCCCATAACTCTAAGGGCAAACCAGCATGCAATCTCATACACCTTGCATGCTCCATAATTGTTCTGTTCATCCTTTCAGCAACTCCATTCTATTGAGGTGTCCTTGGAACCATCCTTTGCCTATGGATTCCATGCATATAACAATACCAGTTGAACCGCCATTGTCAGATCTCAGGCACTTCAATCTTCTGCCTGTTTCATTCTCAACCATAGCTTTCCAAATCTTAAAAGTCTCAAATACATCAGATTTCTTCTTAATACAATAGATCCATACCTTTCTTGTAGCATCATCTATGAACGTAACATAGCACTGTGATCCTAAAATAGAAGCAACCTGAGCTGGTCCCCACATGTCTGTGTGAACAAGTTGCAACTTATGCTTCTTCTTTGTTGACCCAGTCTTGAGAAAACTCACTCTCTTCTATTTCCCAAAAACATAGTGCTCACAAAAATTTAGATCTATGCTTTTCAAATCTGAAAGCTTACCTTTAGACTTAAGAATTGACATTCCCTTCTCACTCATGTGGCCAAGCCTTGAGTGCCATAATTTTGCATCCACATCTGAAGTACATAATACAAAAGGAGAATTTTTAGTAACACAATTACATAAATAGAGAGTACCTACTCTCTTACCTCTGGCCATTACAAGTGCACCCTTGGTCACCTTCCAAGATTCAGCTGTGAGAGTTACTGTACAACCCTCATCCCCTAACTTTTCTGTAGAAATGAAATTCTTCTTCAAGCTAGGAACATGCATAACATCTCTCAACACCCATGTGTTGTCATTCTACATTTTTAGCTGCACTTTACCTTTTCCAATAATTTTACAAGGCTCATCATCCCCTAAATACACTATTCCACAATCTCCATGGATATAGTCACTAAAATATTCTATGTTAGGGGTAGCATGAAAAGACGCACTAGAATCTAAAACCCAAGATTTTATATTATTATGCAAAGAGAATATTAAAGCATTTTGTGCAATATCTGCTACCTTTGCTTCTTCTTTTTCTTCGTGTTGATTGTCCTCCTTAGGCTTTGACCAGCAATCTCTGCTTATGTGCCCCATCTTTCCATAATTCTAGCATTGTGGCTTCCTGCCATTTCTGGATTTGGATCTACCTCTCACCTTTGACTTAGACCTTGATCTCCCTTTCTTGCTCTTCTCTTTTTGCCTTCCCCTGCTCTCAAAACTTAAAGTGTTCCCTGATGTTTCCTCTGTGTTTTTCCTATGAGTTTTCTCATTCAAGATAACACTAACAACATCCTATACTTTTAAAATATTTGAATCAGATAAAGTATTACTAACTGCCATTACTAAGCTATGCCAGCTTTCAGGCAAAGAACATAATATTAAAAGAGCTTTAATTTCATCATCAAACACAATATTGACTGAACTTAATTGATTTACAATTCCATGGAAATCATTCAGGTGATTAGATATAGATCCACCTTCCTGCATACGCAAATTAAATAACTACTTCATAAGATATACCTTATTAGAAGCTGAGGGTTTTTCATACAAATTTGCTAAAGTAGTCATTAACTCTATCGTAGACTTTGCCTGTGATAAATTAGATATCACAGTAGATGCTAGACTCAGTCTTATAGACCCCAGAGCCCTTCTATCAAGAACTTCCCATTCTTCATCATCCATGTCTATGGGCTTCTTTGCAATCCCACCTAACGGTAAGTATAGATCTTTTTGATACAGATAATCCTCTATCTGCATTCTCTAATGTTGATAATTTTTGCCATTGAACTTCTCCATTCTCAGTTTACTTTCTTCTACCATTGCTTCTTCCACTCAAACAGAAATCCCTATAGAAACCCCTGTGAGTAACCTGTAATCAATACACACTACACAGATCTGAACCACCTGTTAGTGAACCTGAGCTCTGATACCACTTGTTGGGGATCAAGCTCTGAACCTACAACCAAGGCTCTGATACCACTTGTTGGGGATCAACCAACAATTTGATTACACTTATGAAAGCAATAAATGTAGAATTAAATCAAAATGATAAGTAACTAGAATGATAAATAGCAAAGAAAAAGAGATACAAGAAACCACCCTGAAAACTTGTATTAAACTCTTTACAGAAGGAATACAATTGAAGAAACTTCTTTTCTTCCACACCTCTCTCAGATGTACAGATCTCTCTCTAGATCTCTTTTCTTCAAGAGCTCTCTCTCTCAAGTACAATCAACTCCAACAACCTGAAATGATTCAACTATACAATTATGTACTGTTCTTCAACATACCAATCCACTACAATAAGCTAAGAAGATCTATCCTAATATAGAATTAGGAAACTTGAGCATGCATTTACAACCAATAGTTAAGCCTCTTAAACAAGGGCTCTAAAATAGCCTTATTAATAATAGAGATGTGGACTTAAGACTACAACTTAATTTCATCATGCAAACACTCGGTTCTATCCTTAGAAATAGCTCTCTAGACGCACAGGTAACCGACACCAATTCCTGTCTGCTTACATGTGACCGACGTCGATTGATCCGTGCCGACTCTGGCATCTCTTAAACTACTCCTAACCGATGTCGATCGCTTCTGACCAACACCGGTGACTGTGTAAACCTACAAACTACCAAATTTGCTCACTTGGTAAAGCTTTTAGGCTCCACACCTTAACACCGTAGGTCTTGGAAAACTATTTGATCCTTCTGTTTGGCCAGCAGCAATGGTTTAAATTGATCAACCATCAGCATCGTGTTGGCATTCAAAAATGGAGAAGAAAGGCCTAGTTGCACTAAATCTTCAATATGTTGTCTCATCTCGCTGATGCCTTCTTTCATGACTTCGAGAAGCTCTTTGTAACTGTTGGTTGTAGCATTTCATTGACCCATTTTATGGTGACCATTCTGTCAGTGATTCCTGTGGCTGCCAATGTCACATCCATTACATCATAAAGCTTCTACAACAAGGTTTGGGAGTCTGTGACTCTATTGGAGACTATAGCCAGAGTGTTCTCCACTGAATCTTCCACCTTTTCACACAATTTTTGTGCACTGAGCAAGAAGGTGAGAGATGGCTTGAGCTGGATAATCTCTGAGGAGATTTTTTTCCACATTGATTTGTATAGCTCCTTTACCAATTTTAGCACTCTAACACCTTGTGGCCTATTAGCCAGCTCTATTGTCAGTTGTGCCACTTTTTGCTACTCTGCTTGGAACTGGGCCTGAAATGCCACAGTATTATTTTGTTCATCCAACAACTTCTACTACAATTGAGTAATTTGTAGCTGACATCCTTCGAGTCTTCCCTGCAACATTGCTTTCTCCTACCTAATGGTCATTGCCACATCCTTTGCATGCATGAGCTCTACTTTTAATGAATCATTTTGGGCCTAGACTACCCAATCAGTCTGAAGGGAAATAGTATCTTGCAACTATTTATTTAGGCTTGTTATTTCATTATCTTTCTTATTTATTTCTTTGGCCAAACTGCTATAATTTACCTTTTCTTTGGCCAAATCAGCCTCCATCTTCTGTAGTCTTCTTGATGTTTTCAAATAATCCTCTATGACTATAGAAGTGGATTTTGTCAATAGCTCAACTCTGTCTTGGGGCTTGAATAAAGACATATCAATGGCCACTATGTTCATTGTATAATCCTTTGGTTGCATCTGCTCACTCGGCTTGACAACATTGGGTGACAAATGGGTCATCATCAACTACTACTAAATAGGGTCAAATTATGACTGCAAGTGTGGGGCAGCCAATAATTTATTCTCTTTAATTCTTTTTTTCTTCAACCGGGCTTCTCTAGCCTTCCTAGCAGCATCGACATATGTCTAGAAGGTGGAAGGGGATGCAATGTGTCCTCCTGCAAAAGGATATCCCTATGGCAAGCCATATGGAATAGCCAGTGGTTGGCTATGGGTGAGCTGAAGGGGTATATTTTTGGGAATAGAGGGGGAGAAATGGGGTAATGTTAGGGTTTGAGGCATCAAGGATGGGGTTAATTGCAAAATGGGGATGGCAGAGGTGATAGGAGGTGTCATTTGGCTAGGTGGAGGCATCATGCCGATAGAGAAAGAAATAGACTATGAGGGAGGATGAGGAGTAATACTTACTTGAAGGGGAATTATAGGGCTCTATAATTGGTGCTGTGAAGGCTCCTCTTCCTCTTTTGAATCAAAATGGAACTGCACCCTCTTCCTCTTCTTGGGTGTCTCTAACTCTGGCTCTGATTGCTTCCCTTCCACATCTTCTATTACTGGCGTGCTTGTGGAGAACCAGGGACTTCAATAACTTTCAATAATGGGGAGGCCTTTGGCAATGAAGACACCACACTCCTTTGTTGTTCCATGATGCTAAGAGGCTGGGGCCAAGTTGATGTAGTGACTACAGCTGTAGCTTGCTCTGAGCCCTGTGGTTGTTGGCTTGGTCCCACTCTAGCTTCCTACCCTGTAATAACTGTTGACAATTGGCTTGTTTCTAGGCTAGATGCAAGGGAGGCATGACACTCATCCCAAAGTTCCTCCCATCTTTCATCTGAATCCATGCTTCTAAAAGTGTGGGTGGTTTGAGAAATTTTTTGCCTATATTTCCAATAGGCTTCAATCTTCTCCACATCCCAGTCTTTATTCTTCAATGTCCTTCTCAAACCAGAAGTCATCCTAACTTTGGGATCATAATCCCTCTACTTATCATAGAAGGTTTCCCATGGCCTATTCTGTGGCAGGGGCAAATCTGTCAATTCAACATAAATACCAGGAGCATCCTCTACAGGGTTTTTTCTAGTCTCCCAAAAAGGGCAGCCTTCATGTGCAATCCTGGCCCCAATCCTATTGGTCCTTACCCAAGAAGCTATGAAACCACTTGGGTCATAAACCCATTTATCTTCAACTAGCAAGAAACCTAGGAAGCCCAGCTTTCTCAGCAACACAGTCTCGGTATCTCTAGTTTCTAGACTTATGTTGCTTGCCATCTACAGGAGATTATACATTTTTCTCTTCTTATTCCCAAAGCCATACTCATTGTCAACTACTGACACCTGCCTGGTGACCTCCAAGAATGCTATCCTAAGAGTTAGAGTCTTTGGTAGCAACACTGGTTCCCCACAAAAACTATGAACCCTTATGATCATGTGGTGGGACCCAAAATAGAAGTCACACAGGATTAGACAACTGACCAGGAGGTTTAAAACATTTGGAAATAACTTGTTTATGATAGGTTCAGGACTAAGGCAACAAAAAGTGGGGGTAATGAATAGTTCCCAAAAATCATACAGGTCACTAGTTCTTGATAAAACATGTGTCCATACAGACACAGGGATGGTCCTTTGGGGGTCAAAATCTGGGTCATATATGTTCAGATTCATATATTGGGTGAAAAGACCAGGGTTCTGATACAGTATGAGATGGAACAAATAAGAAGAATACCTAAACACCCCTTTCGATTTGAACTGGGTCAGTTGTTCCACTATTGAAAAGGCAATGTGCTCTAAGAAGTCAAGTCGATACTCTTGCATCTTGTCAACTGTCTTTATCTTGAAAAGGATGGCCATTTGTTCTGCATACACCGCTATGTCATCCTTCATGCCAAAGATGAGAGCCGTCATTGACAGTGTGTCTTGGCTAGCTAGCATGAATTGAGCTCTTGGTGCAGGGAGCGTGGGTACCATAGTATCACCATTGGCCATTTGTAATTCAGACCTCAAAAACCTTGTTTGAGTGTTGACATTTTCCCACGTCCTTTGCATCCTATCAATAGTGGGGAAGGTAGTGGTATTGTCATAATGCAGGGTTAGCATGTCCCTAATAGCTTGTGGCATGATCTGCACCATGAAAGGACCCTATTGAATGTGCGAGATGGTGCATGGAGCAAGTTTGTGCATAATTCAATCAAGTCAGGGCATGGATGCACAGCTGGGACAGTGAATTGGGCCAGTTGTGAGGTCATCATCCTCATTTTGAATGTCTTGTATTGCCCTATTTTGGCCCTTTGAAGACACCTTTGGTGTGCCCCTTCTCTAAGACTCTTGCTATTGGTTTTTTTCAAGATGGGGTCCATGATTCCATCTACGTAATCCTTTACTTTTGATGGGTCACTGGCTTGACCAACTCCCAAAATTTTGGTTCTTAGATAGGTTCTCGATGGTTGTGTAGGAGCTAAAGCATATGATTTACTAGCAAGCAACCTATCAAGAGATCCTGATGTCCCAGCTCCTTGTTGTGAAGACGATGCTCCCACCATCTCTTTTCTGTAATACCTGGTATAAACTTTGTGCAAGACAGAAACACTCTTGCTGAAGCAAATTTTACTAGGTGCTAACAAAATGCAAGGAGCAGGATATTTTCACAGGTGTAGGAGTGCTTGAGAATTTGTAAACTTTAAATCTTGCTAAGGGATATTTATGGACCTATCAAGTCTCAAATAGCATTAAATTTGGATGACCATTAGTAGACCTACTCAATCTTTGAGAAATAGCGAGGTGGACATGCTATGAAAGTTACGGCGCAAGGTACCTTAGAGATTTTGAAAGATTTGTGAAGCATTCAATGCAGCAAAAATTTGAAGAATTTTAAAAAAAACTTTCTAAGCCGCCAACTCTGTGTTTAAAACACTTATTTAAAAAGAAAGTGGGAAAACAACAAAGGAAAACAAAAACAATGCGGGAATGGGAAACTACCTAACTACATTAATTAAGCATCTTTATCTCCCTTAGGGATCAAAAACAAAATTTCTAATGTCTCCTTCATGACAAGCCAGCTCATGTTGCCATACAAGTGATTGAAATGGGTATATCTTTGGTGAAATGTCCTCTATGTAGGCCACACGGATTTACCTACATTCGAGCGAGTCTGAGTCAAACATGCTTTCGACATCCATAAGCTCCTCTTGTTCTTGGAAGCCCATCAAATGTCAGCTTCTGATGTTGGTATGCCTTACTAGGAAATCAATGATGGTTTGCTCATCACCAGAAGCCTTTTGACCTATATCAGTTATTAACTTGACTTCTTCTACTTCAAACTCTAGCTCTATTGCATTATCCTCCTCTTTCATGACCTTAACCTCTTAAAAGGGTAATATTGAAAGAGTGAAATAATTTTACACATGTAATTGAGGCTTAATGCTATTTTGTTCATCTGTAACCAATTCACAGTTATCTTGCAAAATGGTATAGCCTGACCTAATGATTTCAAATAAATCATTTGAAACATGATCCAGGAATTGTCCATGTTCTTCCTCATTATCCGGCAAAGTGAGAAGAAAGTCTGAGATTATTTCCTCTTCATCAAGAGTCAATATATCCATATTTACTCTCTATACTGATTGACTCTGATTGACTCTTCTTGGACTAATCACCAAAAGTGGCAAAAGAATACCTAGATTTTGTAGCAGACTGTGATCTGGTAACTGGTCTACAGCTCTGACTCCTCATAGCTCTTTGGTTCATGCGGTCTTGAAAGGAACTTCAAGTCTGATCCCACCAAGCGTGCCAAAAAAATTTGATGGTTAAAATTGCATTTGATTCTAATCAACAATAATGGAAAGTTTCAAGCTGTGGGATATTGTGGCTTGAAACAACCTCCAGATTTTAGAGAAGTTGGTCTATTCTTTTGTATCAACTGTGGGGGGAAAAAGGATAGAAAATTAAACAAAAATGCAAATGCAGGAAATGAAACCTAACTATGGCAATGCACTTGAGTGTAATTCTATCTTAATCTTGAGCACAATGAGACTATATGTAGGATTCATTCACATTTAAGAGCAAACAAGTGCATGATCAATGTAAAAGATTGAAACAATAGAAACAGAGGCTCATAATAGAGGCTTCTTTTGCTGAGATATAGAAATGTCAACAAAGGCATAGGGTTCAATCTTCTTGTAAGAATCTTCCAATCACATAAGAGGCACAGAAACACGTACAGTTATGTAGAACTTTCGATTCAAGAAAATGAGACAAAAGCAAATGACATTCCTAATCACAACTCTAGAAAATCTACAGTCTAGATTACTTTTAAAAATGACATAGATAATATCAACAAAGGTATAGAGTTCAATCTTCTTAATTCATTCAGCCATATAAAAGGCATAGAAACATGCACAGTTACATCAACTTTACAACTCAAGAAAATGAGATAAAAGCAAATGATACTACTTAGTCAAAAACTCTAGCAATTCTAAAACTCTAGAAAGTCTCCCCCCTCTTTTTATTTGATATTGATCCTCTTCTTATAGCCTCAGATGTCTCTTTCCATCATTTCCTTTCCCACGCAATTCTACTCTACCCTTAACTCACAGGGGACAAATAGTCAATGATTTTAATGCCTTGGATGTACCCTAGTCTTATCAGGAAGAGCCATGTGGGGCAGGGCAACTGCTCTAACTACAGCATGTTGATTCATGTCTAGTACCTCCTTCCATGCCTAAATTTCTCATTCCATCACCTGCTTAGCCGCTTAACTATCTACTCTGCCTCCACTTATAGGGGACAAATAGACGGCCCTTTTAATGCTTGCAGGCCCCAAAAATCTACCCAATGAACTGTTCCAGCTACCAAAAATAACTCTCGCTGAGTTTCCCTCCATCTCACTTTGTTGTAACATATACACAGAACACTCTGTTCTGTTGAAATGGGAGAGGACACTTATTCAATTTCCTAAAATTCTCCTTATTGCTTAGAAGGCACTGGAGAATGACACTTGGCACTTTCCATCTGATTTATCGCAGACATGCGGCATTTTCCACTTTCTCTATATCCTACTCAGGAATGCTCTACCTTTGACACCTGTCACAATCCACTTCTTCAATACTTAGCAATTTTTAACAAAATAAACTCACCGCATTCCTTGCTTGAGCAACTAAAAAAGAATGGATTGCACGTGGCCATCTTTGCTTGGTGACACTTGGCGCTTCCACAGACCTTTGGAAAACACCTGAGACCCACCACAATCTTTATTTGGTAATGAAGCTTGAAGATGAACTCTCACAAGTTGACTCGTGGCAGCCTCCGCTATTCTTGGGAAGATACATGGCGTCTTTCGCTGCTTGGGAATGGAGTAGAAAGGGGCTCAAAAAGTGACATTTGGCACTTTTCACTTCTCTTTGACACTTAAAAAAATGAAACGATGCCTTTCTACCTTTCAAAAAGGCACTGGGCCCTTTGGATTGTGGAACACTCCCTTGAACTGCTCAATGAACCAAAATGGTTCAATGGTTCAACGGTTCAACACTACGCGCCATTTACATGTTAATCGAGGTATTAAACCCAAAATGTTAAACCATTGAATTGAACCCAGGCATTGAACTGACTGTCTCTCAGATGCTGACACATGGTGACTTTCGCTTTCCTCTAAAAAAGTAGTCCATGGCCTTTCGCGACTGCCACCTGGCGCTATGTGCATGATCCTATTGCTTAGCTCGTTGAAAACCTTTTCGTCAAAAAATAGATGAAATGTGGATGCCGAAACATGGTACATTCCACTTAACTGCTATTGGATACATGGCACATTTTGTGGCCCTTCTAAAAGTTGTGAAAATTGTCTCGAACGATGCCAGTTGGCCAGCTCTGTGTTTCAGAAAGTGACACTTGGCGGCTTCTGCTCAAATTCAAAACTTAGGCAAAATGAAATGAAAGAAACAAAAAGGGGGAAAGAGAACCTGTGCTTGGACTATGCCACTTGGTAGCATCTGCTGCACTTCAATACTTAGATGAAAAAGAAACCCACGTTCTGCTCCAAAACTTCTGTCGCCATGACCAAGGTATGCTTGAACCAAAACTGCAGTGTGCGACTAAAAATTTAAATGCAACGTAGAGTAAAAATTTACTCTACATAACCTAATTTTGAATTAGAGTTAGCTTGGTTTGATTGGAGTGCATTTTGACTTGGATTGTTTAGATGTTTATTAAGGTTAAAATTAGGATTTGTGTTTAGATTATTGAAGTTAAAGTTAGGATTGAGGAATTGTTCAAATTGTTTGGTGTTTGGTTTTTGTTTAATCTTGTGTTAGGATTTGGGTTGGAAAATGAAAGATTGGGATTAAAATTAAACTAAGTTGGAATGGGATTAGAATTTGGATTGGAACTTAGATTGGATGGAACCAATCCAAAAGTATTAAAACAAGAAGATTGATTTGGTAAACCACTATTTAAATTCAAATTTTTTAGTGTGCATAAAGTAATACTCAAAATAAGATTAGATGATTGATTGGGCAAACTAGAATTAATATTGAACCTTTGATTTTATTTTATTTTTGGAATTATTGGTGAGCCTTAGATACTTTGATTGGGGTTGATTGATGAGTTTGAATGTAAATTCAAACTTGGATTAATTTGACCATAACCTCGTGAATTTGGATGAATATTCAAATTTGGTGTAATCAAATTTTGATTGGTTAAACTTGAATTATATGGGAGGACCATGTTAAATTTTAGGTTGACTTGTTGCATGTTTGGTAAACTTGGATTAAAATTCAAGTTTTGAGTGGTTGGGTGCATGATTGGTGAGTTTGAAGACATATTCAAACTTGGATTAGTTGGATAAACTCATGAAGCTAAATTTGTATTTACATTCACAATGGGGTTACTAAAGGGATTGGTTGTTTTATGAGATTTAAAGTTCATAATATCTTAGGCTCCTTGGGTTGCATGAATTTCTATGGAGAATCCATGGCTTTTTTGAGATGACTCCTCACGTAAGATAATTTTCCCTTTGTCTTGAGAGACTTTGGGATGAGGTTATGAAGAAGTTACAAGGGAATTGATACCATCTAAAGAACCTTATGGGGTATATTGATTAGGATTGGAGGATGAAATTTATTTGATTATAATTAAATATTGCAAATTATGTATGTCAAAGTCAGATGGGAATTTTGCTCCAAAGCCCAAGGCTTGAAGTAAGACTTCATTCTTGTTGGACATGATATACTCATCAAAGGAGGGTGGAGTTTTGATAGCTTTGGAGATACCCTCATCTTGGTAAGCCCCTCCATCTTCTTCTTGTTTAGTTATCTCATGTATTTCTACATGATGTTTTTGGCTAGTAAATTGAAAGGGGTCATTGTTGAAAGGTCAAGCCCTTGCATTAGAATTTTATAGCATGGCCATTTGCTTATTAATAGCCATGGCTAAGCCCTTGCATTAGGATTTTTTAGCATGGCCATTTGTTTATTAATAGGCAACATGGGCTAGGATAAAAAAATATACTAATAGAAATAGAAGTTTTAAACTAACAACACTAACCAAAGTGACTAAAAATTCAAATTTTAAAACTAATTACATTGAGTTTTATGGAAAAAGTTTTGATTTTAGGATATTTTTTAAAACTCAAAATATTTTGTTTGCAAACAAGGATATTGAATCATGTGGTAAACATAAGGAAACTACAAACAATTCTTACTCTAAACAATCAAGCAAATACACATTAAAAATGAAAAACTAAGATAAGGGTTGTGAATAACTTTTAGGGCTTCTGATGTTACTTACTCATTTGTACTCTTAGTTGTGACCTAATATTTCAAATAACTAACCATGAAAGATACTATCATTCTCATAGCCTACTGATTCTAGTTTTAAAGGTTTGTGAAAGATAACTTCTTAGCATTAACTGCTAACTGATCCACTAAAGTTAAATGACAAAAGAGGCTTTCATAGGCTTAAGGTTTAAAAAATATTATCTAAGTAGAGTCCTCTAAGATATCTTTCAATGTTATGAAGCCCAAAACCATGGAAGAAATAGATAAAGTGGATGCACACTATTGGGTTTTATCCCAAAGTACCCAACACAATCGTAGGGGTCTCAGTGTGTTGACAATTAGTGATATCATATTTCAAGGCAATTATTGAAACCTTGGGTATTACAACATGAAATCTCCTCACATCATGGTGTGATTAAAATACATAATCACTTAGGCAATTGAAATAGTTGGATATCAATTTATATACCATGTCGATACATGGGGTTTGGCCTACTACATAATGGTGAAATCCATAGTCAATAGAGCCCCTAGAGAAAGAAATAAAAAGTAAGTGTTTGTTTCTAATTTTTGAGTATCATCACCAATGTGACGCTAAAGAAAGATCATATGTGAATACCACTTGGGTAACATAGAAAATTATAAAATTATTTTTTATTCTTGAGTATCGTCACCAATGCGATGCCAAGGGAAGAGCATACATAATTTTAATAATTACAAAAAAAATATTGAAAGGAAAACAAACTCCAAACAAAATGTGATGTAATTACTAAAATTTGAAAAGATAAATCAAAAGCATTAGTAAAATAAAAGAAATTAGTTTTTTATTTACCCCTTTTGTGGATTTTTCTTTGACAAGTATTCTACTAACAAATAGTTAGAATGTTTGTTTAGGCTTGGTGCAAGGCAACCTACAATGGAGCAAAGAAAAATCACAAAAATAACACAAAAACCTACTTCTTTGTAATAAATTCACAATTACGCAGAAAGACAGAAAATCAAATTGTGAAAAGTTAACCACAAAAAATAAACAAAATATAGAAACACAGAATAAACAAATTCACACTTACAAAATAATTTTGTTGACCTGTATGATTATTTTATAGACACATAAATGATTTTTTTGATTGAAATGATAAATTTTTAACCTATAAAAATAATTGTACTGGTCAGAATGATGAATTCGCTACCCAGAATGATGATTTTGCTGTTGATAAGGACAATTTCACGACTTCAATATAATTTCACTATCAAACCTACAAAAGATAGAAACTAAAAATGTATAAAAATAGAGGGATAAATTCATAATTTTGTGATGATTTCACTTCCAAGTTTAATAATTTTGTTGTTAATAAAGATGAATTCGTAGTTTGAAACATCAATTTCACTAAAAATTTTGTTGATTTTATAGTTTGTTTATAATATAGAGTTACAAAAAACTAAAGACAAAGACAGAAGAAAAAAGTAAACAAAAATATGATGGTGGAAACAAATTTAGAAGAAAGACACTAGAATTATGACAAAAATGATTTCTCTACTACGGGATACAATTTCGTAACTAATGTTTCCAAATCTATAGTTATGTAATGAACATACACAGCTGAGCAGAAAACATCAAAAAATAAACTATAACCTAAACCAACACTCATAAAATGAAGATTAAATGCATATTCAAATACAAATTACAAAAATAAAATGAAAAATATTTTATAAATTCAATTATGAAGAACATATGATTAAAAAGATGAGGGAAGGTCCCACTGGGAGTGTCAAAATGTACTGAACTAAATCTAGAAATATTAAGATATCAACTAATAATGCAATCTTAATCTAAGTTAAATTCAACTTAAGATAGAGTAATAAACAAAGAAAATAGTAAACATAAGCTTATAACTCAAAAATGCAAGTTTCCTCCATTGTGATGTAAACTTGATTTTATCTTCAAAGTATGATTGCTCACTCTTCTAATGCAAAGGAGAAATGGGTAGCATTTTAATACAAAAATGGGTTTTTAGATACTTTGATTTATTTGTATTCACTTGTGAATTATATAGTACTTCATTAGAATAAGTCACGATGATGAAAATGATGGTTTTCATGTTTATTTACAGTTTTTTGGAGGAAGATCTAATGGTGGATGATTATTTAGATATTTTAAATTATCCAAATAATCTACGGTGGCTAATGAGTCCTCACCCATAAGGATGATGAATCATTTCAAATGGTTGAGAGAAGTATGGAAATAGTTAACTGAGTCACTAAGAATGAGTCAAACTTTTTGACAACTCAAGGGATGACTCAAAGGAAGTTAAGAAAGTTGTGGGTTTGGTTGGGATGAGTTAACAGGTGAAGGAGAATAAGGTGGAAGATGTTGGGTGAGGTGTAAATTTTAGATTTAATATTTAAAAGAAGGATTTAAAAGTGTGCATAATTGTTTAATTTGATTTAATCAATTATTTGAATTTTAAGGAAAATATCATGAATTATATTAAGAAGAATAATTAATAGGTTTCAAGTACATTTTGATACTAAATATAGTTTAGGTGTCTACACAGATAAGTTGTTAGATTGCAGGGTTTACCTCATAATCTAGTATTAGATAAAGATGTGTTTTTTTTTTTAAATCTGTAGGAGACATTGTGGAAGATGTTGAATACTCACTATAATATATTTTAGCATACCATCCTCATTCAAATGGACAAATAGAGGTAGTCAATAGAAATTTAGGTAATATTTTGATATGTTTAGTTAAAGGTAAGTCAAGAATATGAGATAGTGTTATAACACAAGCTGATCCAAAACTCATAAGCTTTGGTTGAAAGATAATTCAAGAAACAAGAACACAATAGCAATAATGCTATCTTTGAAAAGAGATGTTTTATTCATCAAATTTGTAGATCCAAACATATGCTTATCTCTAAGAAGATATGTTTGATTTATATTTCGGGTTACATCTTCATTTATAAATATTTTGAAGGTAGAAGGAGGATGTGGAAGGTCACCAATCTCAAGGGAGATCAAGTGGTTTGACTTCCATGATTTACAACAATACAAAATTCGAGGAATTATCATTTTTAAACTGTACTACTAAAATTAAAATTTAGAGAACTTCCATTTATTTTTTGGGAGTTAAAACTCATCGATCAAAGCTTGTGACATCTCACAATGTTCCCCTCATTCTTATCTTTCCAACTGTTCAAACAAGGAGTTGAACAGAACTATGGTGCAAAATTTATGGCTCCTGAAAGTTCTGCCACCAATTGGGGTAGAACCGTCACCCGAATTGTCACCTGAAATGTTGCTCAGATCACAAGCTAAGTTTGCATATAATAATTTAGTGAATAGGATTACATGAAAGACACTATTTCATATTGTGTATGGGTTAAGTCCAAGAGGAGTTATATAATTAAGAGACATGAAGAATGAGAAAAAAAAATGTTGAAATAAAATATTTTGTAGAACATTTATGAGAAATACATAAACAAGTGTGAGAATAGTTGAAAAATAATACATCAAAATATAGCATAAGTTGAATATCAAGTTGGAGAACTAGTCTTAGCATAATTGAGAAAATTGACATTTCCAAAAGGTACTTATGGTAAGTTGATATGGAAAAAAATGGTTTGCCTAAAATTTTACGAAAGTTTGGAAAAAATGCATATGAATTAGAGCTACCTAAAGGTATAAATATATCTCTTATTTTCAATGTGGCTAATATGCATCTATATTATGAAGGAAAAAATAGTGCGAATGCAAGTGTAGATTTTAAGACACATATTGGATTTTTTAGATGCTTGAGAGATAGTGGAAAGAACTAAAATAGTAATTGACATGCGAATAGGAAATAATACAAGAAGAAAGGAATATACATAATAACTGATAAAATAGAAAGGCCAAGACATAAAATATGTGACATGGACTAGCATATCAGAAACTAAAAAATAAGGAATATCATTAGCAGAGTTCTTAGAAGTCACATGAGCAGGAACACATGTTTATTTTCTCACCTAGGGTGTATGATGTAGGAGCATCTAGGTTCATAAGCAATATTACATCAACCAAACATATGTTAGTTTATGAATTTGTCTAAGTTTATGTTGTGCAAGATTTATTTGTGTGCATATTTTTTGTAGTAATTTTTCACATGTTTTTTGTTCTAATTAGGTCATCTTTGTGCTATTTTTTTGTCAATTTAGTAAATGTGTTTAATGTAGTTTTGTGTTTTCTATGAGCACACTTATGTATATAATTTTCTATGAATTTTTTATTACACGCATTTATAATAGTTCCATTTTTTGAATAATTCTGTGAAAATCTATGAATAGATGTTGTGATAATATTCTCTCACCATGTATCTTGCATATATTCTACATATGTTTATATTAGCCTATGATATCTTTGAGAAACATGATAGTTTATGGAGTTGATTCTTCACCACAGTGAAAGATGAGTAAGAGAGATTTTTTTAGGTAATTGTAACTTCATTGTGTAGCCTATGTGTAGATTTTTGGATCATTTTTAAATCCTATGATAAAGCATGACATCATTCTTGAAATGATGTAAGCATCATGGTACAAATATTTTCATGAAGATTGGTGACTGCAAAGTCTTGCAAAACTCATGCAACTTTATCATGTGACTTTGATGTGTTATGGAAGGGGTCATTGTTGATTGTTTGGGAATTATTTCTAAAAGTCATGAAAGTTGATAAGGATTCATTTAATAATGTATGTGACCCACTTTAGAATGTGTTGAGATTTGAGATGTTCTTATTCCTTAGAAATGTGAAGGCATTTAATGTTTGAGATGTACTATGGTGTGTTAATGTTGTTAGTGAGGTAAAAGCACTTAATGTAAGTAGGTGAGTCTTACATCTTTATAATCATAATCCTAAACTTGTGTTGGATAGTTAGTTTGATTAGAAATATTAGATCTAAGAGTTGGATTACAAAGACTATGAGTTAGTAAAGTAGAAATCTACAAATTTGATGTTGTGACACATTGCACTGTGAGATCATAATATCTTTATCTTTATTTTATTATGTTAATGTGTTTATTTTTGGTTGAAACAAAATAAATATTTGAGTTGTTGTTGCATTTCATTGTAAATTATGTTGAGTATTTTGATATCTATGTGGTTTAAGGCATTTATTAATTGAGTCCCTAACTGTGATTGCATCAATATAGATGAAGGTGATCATATGTTTAAAAACTAATATTTTTTAAAACTTTATATAAAATTAATTTGGATTGAGATTTAGCATAAATAAGTGCATTTACCTTAAATTTATTAATCTCAATATTTATTTTGAATTTATTTCTCCTCTCTTCTTGTTCACTACTATTTATGTTGATGGTGATGAAACCTAGCCTCTCACCAACATAGTAATTGTTCTCTATCTCCACCTCCAATTGCTCTTTTAAATATTTGATTGACCTTTTAGAGTCCTCCTTAGAATGATTCTTTGAATTTAATTCCAAATGTAACTCTCAACACTCAGTATAACTATGCCCATCTATAGTACAATCGATACAATGGCTCATAGGATCCTTAAAATACATGTAAAGTTGCGGCATTTCTCTTACCTCTCCACTTAACCTTCTTGAATTTTTTATAAGGTTGGTTTTGCTATTTCTTAAACTAATTTTTGGACTGGTTTTTATTTAATAGTTGTCCCTCCCCTTGATTTTTCTCATCCTCAATGTATTATGATTATATGCATGCATCATCAAGGTCTTAGGCATTTATGGAGACCTCCTAAGTACTTGGTGAAGTTTCCTTCAAGTTGAAGTCTTCAAACATGGATTTTCTACCAGACTTTGTGGTGTAGTCTTACACTTTGACCCATTACTTGTCTATAATAGTAAAAGTTAAGTTTTTAATCAATTTTATGCCCAATAGGATAAAAAATCTTATGCAATAGTTCCTAAAATTAATCCCATTTATCTACAACCAACTTATTATTATTTTCAAAAGATACTAGATAACTTTCCCAACAAATTAGGGCATGACTTTCCATTTTGAGATGTGTAACATACATATTTTTAGCCTCAATAACTTTATGCATACTAAAATATATCTCTATTTGTTTTAACCATTTGTCTAACACTTTAGCATCTTCTTATCCTTCAATGGATTTAAACTCAACCCTGGTCTCAAATTTAAAAGACTTATGTTTAAATTTTACCCAAATTTTACCTTTATATTTAGGAGGTTATTCGTGTTCATCCACAAACTCTTATTCTTCATTATCTTCATGTGAATCTTTCTTTTTGATGCCAATCTTCTTGACTATCACACAAACCACCACATCCATGTATTCTTAGTTCATAGTTATGAGCACTTGTTATTTGGTGATAGGGTCTTGTGACTTCATCACGTTTTCAATGCATGTTTCTAGTGCAAATGCTCTCTTAGAAATATATTATCCATGTCTTCTTGAGCCATTTATCTCACCTTATAATTCCACCACCTTGTAAAAATCTCGGGGTTGCAAGGCAATAATTCTTCCTCTTTGGATCTTGTCACAGTCATTTACTTAAGTCAGAAAATTTTCACAATAACCCAAAGATTAATTTTCTCTAATAAAATAATTATCTATAAAATCCTAAGAACAAATATTGCTAGAAGTTACATAACCAAAAAGTGTTATTCTACTTCACATTTTTTATGGAAAATGATAATTCAGTAACTCAAATGAGCATAGAATTAATGTGGTATGTGTTGTTGGAAGACAACCAATAATTTTAGAAACAGAAATTAATCTAAATAAATATGAACAGATTATGTAAAGCATTGAAATGCAAAGACACAAAGATTTTGATTTGGAAAACCCCAAGATGGGGGAAAACTAGTTGAAAGAGGAAATTTCCCAGCTTCTTATCTTATTATAACCAAAAATAGATTTAAAAAATCTCCTTAGAACAAGTATATCAAATTTTGTACCATATTTCTTGTTGATCTTCCCTATGTTCCTTTCTTTAGCTCTTTATAAATTAATTGAACACTAACTACAATCATTGTTGAGATTCTTAAAACTTATGCCTCCTCTTATCATGCTCAAAGATGTTTTTTCTAAGCATTAAATTGTCCCCAAATGTTTCAAAAACTGAAGATTCACTCTCCCATGTCATTACCATACCATGTACGGTTACTGCAAGCAAAATCATTAGTTATTGTAGATCGACAGTTTTTAAACCACCACTCTATAAGAAACTACAACTATGTGACTACCTCAGAAATCATGTAATCACCTCATGCATGAAGTGGTGATTTCTTAATATAAATTTTTGAATTGTAATTTTGTACTGATGTTGTTGTATGCCTAAGAACGTAACTTTGTTTTATTCTTAGGATCAATTCTATTATAATATTTAATGTGATTTTTTGCTTAGGTTGTGTTTTCATACTAACAACATTTTTTTTGTGTGTACCTCAACAGGGAGCATTCACATGGAATCACTGAATTACATAAAATGTTGGCATCTCAATGCATATTACGAAAATAAATAATATTTTTGATCAAGCATGTAATATGTTTTCAATCTATAGAAATATAATGCATTCTATCAATAAGAAAAAATAAAATAAAATCAAAAGTTGTAAAAATAAAACTTAAACTTGCACACATAAATATACATCCTTTTGGTGTAGATTGTTTTCAAATGCATATTTTCTAGTCTCTTCCTTGTCAAAAAAAATATTGTAAATATATTACAAACATGTTTAGTTAATTTACTTTAAAAGAAAAACTTTGACTAGTATACAAATGCTAATAGTCATGGCAATTTCTATTTATTATTGTGATATAAGTTAATTAAAAAGTAATTTTTAAGATAACATAAATAATATGTACTCTTTACATTTTAAAATAAGTTGTCACTTAGAAAGCACACCTTTTTGAAATGAAATATTTTTAAATTTTACATGTCAAACTTTACAATTTTCTAGAATAATGTGTCAATTCAAATCTTTTGATTAAATACAATGAATAAATTAATTACTTTAAGTGAAAGCTATAGTACCTTGCATTGCATTGGGAGGTACTAAAAATATGTAATTTAATACTAATACATAAACTTTAATGAATCTAATACATTTATCTATATTTTATTCAAAATTTTGAGAATTTTTTTTCATAAATATACTAAGTGGTAGATCTAAAATTTGGAAAATAATAAATATACTTTTTACATTTTAAAATAAGTTGTCACTTAGAAAGCACACCTTTTTGAAATGAAATATTTTTAAATTTTACTTGTCAAACTTTACAATTTTCTAGAATAATGTGTCAATTCAAATCTTTTGATTAACTACAATGAATAAATTAATTACTTTAAGTGAAAGCTATAGTACCTTGCATTGCATTGGGAGGTACTAAAAATATGTAATTTAATACTAATACATAAACTTTAATGAATCTAATGCATTTATCTATATTTTATTCAAAATTTTGAGAATTTTTTTTCATAAATATACTAAGTGGTAGATCTAAAATTTGGAAAATAATAAATTAATCAGTTGACTAAAAATAACTCATAGAAAATACTCTGATGAGTGCCCTCTTTCCTCATAATGTTTTGTAAGGATATAAATTATGTGTGCATGTTTGTTCCATAATAACTATAAGGTTAATAGGATTACAAGAAAACCACATTTCAAACAAGGGACACTTTTCAGGGAAGAAAGTGTGCACGCATGTTCAAGGATCACAAGGATCATTTAATGGTTAGTCCCTGTTATAATTGATGAAAAATATTTATATTTATTGTTATGAAAAAGAATTGAAAGTTGTACAATATATTGTAAATTTTTTTGTTTATTTTGATAAATACTACAATTTACACTTGCATTTATTTATTAACACATGCTATAATTAAATTAGATGCAATAATTTACTAAATTTCAATACTTAACATTAATACACTTTATTGTAAAATATTTTTAATCTCGTAAATGAATATTTCCTTTAAAAACTAATAATATTTGAAAAAAACTATATAAAATATATACAATATAAAAATATATAATATCAACATATGTTTGTAAGAAAGGTCACCTAACTCATCCATACAACAATTACACCAAATTAGAGTATGTACCCTAACCCAAACATGCATTTATAAATTTAAAAAAATAATACTTTTTAGTTAATTCAGTCACAATACTTTTTCACCTATGCTCTAAATACTCATTTAATAATATATTGTGCTTTGACATGTATTAAATTTAACAAATGTTGACGGAATAGAAGTTCTATCTTTTTTAAAAACATATTTTATTTAATTCAATTTAATTTAGATGTTAATATAAAAAGGATATAAGTCAATCTAAAAATAAATAAATATTATTAAAAATAAATGTTTTTAATTTTATATTTTTTTAATAATTATAATTATTATATTAATATAAATGAGATATTTTATGAGATAAAATATAAAATATAAAAAATAAATTATTGAAATATTTTTTTATATATTTATTAAAAAATAAATTAATTATATCAATTGAAAAAAATCTAAAATTAAATTATGAAATAAAAATTTACACTATCCATTTTTATAATAAATAAGATCTTATAAAAAAACTTTAATTTACCAATTTAAAAAAAAGTCAAACATCTCATAATAGTGACTATCCCACTCACATGAAAATGGAAGAATCAAACTATATATTTTCAGGGACTAATTATCTAGAATGTCTATCCGTAACGGGTTCACATGCGGAAAGGGGATAATCTTCATATCCCATTTAATATTAGTTCACAACACCACTACTATATATCATTCGGATGTAGATTTAATATATTCCAGTCTCGATTAAAGGATATACATGAGTGTAAGATCCATTTATGTTTGAAAGGTTTTTTATAATTCAGTTTTTTTCTTTTAAATTTGTTTAAAAAGTTTTTAAGGAAAGCTCGTGGTTTTGGGGTAGAGTTGGGTTTTTAACGATTTTTTGGTTTTTAGGTTTTGATTTTGTTATTATGGTGGTGTCTAAAATGTCGATTTGGGTTCACCTCCCAACTTCTTCCTTTTTGGCACTCTTTAGTGTGTGAAGTTATTGAAATTTTTTTGGGAAGATTCATCAAGATAGATTTTGAGAGATTTCAGCGAGGACTCCTCACCTACGCTCACATTTGTGTGGAGATGGATCTTAGCAAAGGTCTACCAAATAAAATGTAGTTAAAACACGACCTTTCCCTATGGATCCAAGCTTTGGATTATAAAAACACTGCATTTAGATGACATTCTTGCCATCAAACTGGGCACCTCCAAAGCACATGCCCTCACACAAATACACTGAAGGAAAAAAAAGATTAGTCGATTAAATCTAAATGTTGATAGCCATATGAGCATCTTCCTTCAAAAGAAGAAGTCAAGGAAAAATCTACAAATGGACTAACAAAGAATTCCAGAACTGAAGCTATGGAAGAGACACCGGCGGAAAAAACTGTTTTAGGTAGAGGAATCAAGAGATCATATGAATCTGATACTTCTAAGTCGAATAAGGATCAAGCTCCAATTGAACCCCATTTACAGTTGGTTACTATTGCTATTCCTTCCGCACCTCTTCCAAAGTTATGCATTGAAGTTAAACAGAATAAGAGTAAAAAAAGACGCTTTGAGATTGTTGAATTTGACGCTCTGAAATATATTTGATCCGGTTTTTTCTCTTATCTCTATTTTTTCTACTCTTCAAACTTGTTTAACTTGAAATAGCTTAACTTTTTGAATATAACTTTTCCACCATTTTTTTTATAAAAAACGTTATACTGTGATTTTTTATTCATTAAAGTACGCTTTTCAATCAAAAACAAACGACCAAATAAAAACAAAACAAAAAAATAAAACAAACAAAACAAAACCATTTGGAGTCTTGATGGTCTTCTCTCCCGTCAAATTCAAACCACATTCCACCCTTTTGTAATCCATTGTCTTCTTGATTAAGGCTTACAAATTGGGATTTATAAGCCAGAAAAACATTCATTAAGACAAGCATTTGACTTTCCAATACCCACACAACATTGCAGACCAGATGATGATTTTTATGGAGAAAATGGCTCATTGGGGATAAGAGAATCCAATGGAGAAAATGACTGCCAAGAAATTCAATGCTCTGTAAAAAATTTACCAGGTTGGCTGTTGCTGTGAGGTATTATTTCTTAGTCCGAAAACATACAGTGGAGTGGCAAGGAAATAGAATTGGATATGAACATTGACATCCCATATGAGCAGGTATGAAGTTTTCTGCAATACCATATGAGCATCCCATTATTATTGTTTTGACAATTTTTTTTTTTTTTTTTTTTGGAGAACTGCTTGAAAGATCCCCTATATAAATAATTATGTTGTGAACCACCACATGAAACGTCCGCCATATGAATAATTTTGTATGGGAATTAAACGGGGGTTTGTAAGATAATGTGCAAGAAGCTCAAAGCGAAACCCTAAGGCCAAACATGCAGACAATCAGTCCTTCGACTCCTTCGAACTCCTTCCAGACAGACCCAAAGACTCTCATGACCCCTCTATTTCTCAAACAATCAGTCCTTCAACTCCTTCCAGACAACCCAATTCTCTATACGTTCGAGGAGATCACAGAGGCCACAGCTGAATTCACTGCTGGAAGGCTTGGGAAATCCTCTGTTTTTAAGTCAAATCTGAGGGGTAAAACAGTCGCCATCACAATCAGGAGCCTGAAAATTTTCAGGGATTTTAGGTCAGGAATTGGAAAAATCTGCAGTGCCCATCATTCCAAAATAATAAAGCTCTTGGGGTTTTGCTTTGAGGGGCATGATGTTTACCTAGTCTACGACTATGTTCAGGGTTCCAGTCTGGCAGACTGTCTGAGGATCAGCAGAATGCCTGGATTCACAGTCTTGAACACCTGGATTTCTCGAATGCAGATTGCCAGGGATGTAGCACAGGCCTTGGAATACGTGCACCATGACACCCACATGAAATATGTGCATAATTACCTACAATCAAGCAGCATTATTATCACAGAGCTTGGTTACAGTACAATGATATGCCATGTGGGTGCCTCTTATTTGGAATATGAATTTGGTGATACCCGTGAGGACTCTGATTTATCAAAAGGCAAATCAATATCTGGAGAAATCATAGAAGAAGAAGGAGCTCCAAGTCCTCCTGATCAGGACATGAAATTGGTTAAGAGATTCGGGAGCATGAGAATAAGAGGTACACAGGGATACATGGCTCCTGAATATGTTAGTTCTGGGATACCTTCTCAGAAAAATGATGTTTTTGCTTTTGGGGTACTCCTGTTGGAGCTTCTGGCAGGGCATGAGCCTGTGAGGTATGTGAGGAAGGCCAACAGGAAACTTGATAGGGTTTCTCTCATAGAGACTATAAATAGGGTATTTGTTTCTGATGATCAAGCAGAGCGTATCGGGAGGTTAAGGCTGTGGATTGATCCAAGGCTCAGAGATTCTTTCCCAGTGGATTGTGCAGAGAGAGTTGTTCGGCTTGCTGTTTCTTGTGTGGATTCTGATCCAGAAAAGAGACGTGATATGAGATATGTGGCAGGGAAGCTCTCCATAGAGTTTATGATTTCCCAACAGTGGTCTGACAAAATGCAGAGTAACGAAGAATTCATAAATCCCACAACTGAAGCAAGATAAACTCATGTTGTTATGGTTTCTGGTGGACTTTAACAATGACTTTTCTTCCCTTTTTGATTATTTAATTATTATTTATATTAAAATTGATTTTAAATTTTAATTTTAATGATTTATTGTAAACATTTTTTTATTGAAGGATAAATGACTTGAACTACCATTTCTTAGAATTGAGTGCAACAATAATTTATTTATTATTATAATAATTAAATTACAACCTTTTAAAATGATTTAAATTATAAAATTATATTTTAAATTAATTTTATTTTATATTAAAAATTGTATATTAATTTAATTTTTATGAAATATATTAATTTAATTTTTGTTCCACATTAAAGGTTAAAAGAATACCAAGAGTTTATGTATGGTGTCCAACAACGAATTAATTATAACCTTTTACATATAATTTCCTGTCACATTCCTTTATGATATAGAAGCCTTTTTATTTCGGTCCTGGTTTTGCAAATTCTGATGTTGTGTATTGGATAATTCCCTCCCATCACTCCTAGTTTTGCGAGATTAGAAAGTGGCTGAATAAAGTTAAAATGACTTTTGGCATTCGGAAAGGATTAATTAAATAAACAATCAAAGTCAATATTTGATAGTTAATCTCGAGTGAATATCCAAAAAAAACTTCTCTAAATAAAAAATGTTATTCTTCCTTATTCCAAAGAGAAATATCCAAGTATAGAAGTTTCAAAATCGTTCAATATAGCAGCAGCAGCAAAATAAAATAATTGTTCAGATATATTGGTATAAATATTATAAATATATATTTTTAAAATATATATATTAATATTAATGTGTTTATCTTTAATTTAGTGTATATTTTTATTTATTGAAAAGTTTTATATTATTTAATGATTTTATTATTATTTTTTTTAAATTTTATTTAGTTAATAAAAAATGATCTCAATTTAATTGTATTATTATATTACTTTCAAAAACAAATATTGATATTTTATTATATGTTTAAAATATTGATATTTTGTAATTGTCTTCTTTATTTAAAATTAAATATTAACTTATAATAATTAACTGGACATAAAATTTAAGATTGATTATTTTTATTAATGTTTCATATTATTTCACTTCAAGGCTACAATCTTTGACTGTCATTATAGATTTACATTTATAGACATAATAATATATAAATGAGCCACCAGTTGTTTGGCACCCTATATTGATGGATGTATAGAATTGACGTGGCTACACATAAGCCTTTGATTTTAAGCATGATGTTGATCTATCATGTTAATTTATATCTAAATTTAATTGCAATGTTTCTTACAAATAAGATATTTTTTTATTATTTTAAGTTGTTAATTTTGGATGTGTTTTTCTCAATAATCAACTTGAGGTTTATTAAAAATCCTCACATCATTTTATAATGTATCAATTTTCTAAGAAAAAATTGTGTATAAATAAGTGTTTTCAAGGAAAAGGAGGAAGTCCTCTCCAAATGGTTCTTCAGAATTTAAACGTATAATTTGTTAATGTCAGAAAGTCTTTGACCTCCAACAAAAAAATATGGTTTGAAAGTATGATGATATAAGAAAGACATCCTTAAAACTATAAAAAGCATCTCTATTTTTCATGACTTATTAATTTTGATTTGTTAATCTTATTTATTAATTTTGATTTGTTAATTTATTTATTAATTTTAATTTATTAAATGTATTTCTTATTTTCTTCCATAGATAAAAAGATAATTTAAGATTAACATACTTTTTTTTATGTTTATAGAATTTTAAATTATTTTTGTCAAATTTTTTTGGTTTCTCTTTTTTTATGTTATAGATTTTTTAGGTTTACTTTAAATAATAAAAACAAGAGTATGTGAATTTGATTTGATGCTTATGAAAATTATAAAATTTATTTTATAATTATAATTAAATTTTTTAGTTCTTTTTTTAATGTTATAAAAAAATTGGGTTTTTTAAATAATAAAAATAAAAACATATATATTTGATTCGAAGTTAATGAAAATTACAAAAATTGCTTCACAATTATAGAAATTCATGGATGATTCTTCAATTTGTATTCTTCATTTTTTTTTGAGAAATTTTAAAGAGAGACTAATATTCAATTGTCTTGAATCAATTTTTCAAAATTTATCAAAATTATAATATTTTATTATAAAAACTCATAAGTTTTTTAAAATAAAATCTAATAATATTTTTATTTCTATTTTCAAAACTTTTGAACCTTTTTTTTTTCATGAAATGTCTTTTTGCTCAACTAAACTATGTTTTTTAACACATCAAAAAAAACTTGAAATGTGCTTCTTTGTTCTTTTGTAAAAAAAATAGTCAACATTATTTTAATGTTATGCAATTTATTTTAAGTAGTTTATCTTTATTTTCTAGTGTTTTCTTTACATACATTCTTAGCAATGATATAATGTGTTAAGAAATGGTGGTTAGCATTGAAAAGTGGAGAAGAAAGTGGAATACAGTTTAAAGTAAGTTTATTTAACTTGTGTAAGTTGATGACCCATTTCCTTTGCATATTTTTTTCATGCTTTCTCAATAGAGAGTTGACATGATCAATATTTCTATGTAAATACTAAATGATAGAAAATCATAGCAAGTTAATATAATCATAAACATTACATTATTTATATATATACATGGATTGATTAACAAGAGTTGAAAGGATCCCTTACTTGATAATAGAAAACCAAAAAATAAGAAGTCAAATGATTACAATGGGCTAAAACTTGCATCACAGAGCATGGATAGTTTAACAAGAGTTGAAGGGGTCCCTTACCTAGTAAAAGAAGACCAAAAAATAAGAAGGCAAAATAATTACAAGAGGGTAAACCCTGGATCACAAAGGCTACTCCAAAAGAGTTACAAATCCTAAAACTAGCTTTTATCTCACTCAAGAAGATCAACATTATGAACTCTAAGTTTGGAGAAGGTAATCTTATCAACAACTCATTGCATAGTTATTTATATTAGGACATGACCAATTTAAATATGCTAAACCTAACTAAGAGATCTCTTATCACACAAAACCACTAGAGAGGATCCCAAAGCCTTTAGTCAAACAACACCACACAATAACCCTAGCTAGGCCCACAATAAATAAAATAAAGTTAATCTAGTGCTCACCAAAGCTTGTGGCATAAAGGGGGGTAATTAAACAAATAAAACATAACAAGTAAAGGAAAACTCTACTCAAGTCAATATATAGGTGATTCTAAGTAAGGAGTAAAATATTCAGCCTATTAGTTTCTATAATACCTACCTAACAAAATGAAAGAGCAAGAGTTAGGAATACTTACCTTGAATGACATTGTCGTTCCTCAATCTCTCTTTGGGCCAATAGTGTTTTTCAAGAGGTTATTATGGCTTTGTAAGGATCACACTATAAAAATCAACTCTAGGCTAGAATACACCTACTTTGCATCTATGACTTTCCCAAAAGACAAGCTTCTTTCCTTCCAATGCAAAACCTTAAACAATAACTCCTCAAGTGTAAAATTTGTAGAATTATGAGTTGTAATACTATGAAAATGAATGTTCCTCTCTATTGGATTGAAGTGAAGGTGGTATTTATAGCCAAGGATTGACCCTAAACCCTTCCAGAAGTTTAGTCGACATGATTGACCAGCTCGATATTATTAGGTGGAAAAAATAGTTGTTAGATCTCGAACTAGGTTGGTCGGGCTAACTTAGTTCTATAGCATGTGTTGAATACTTTTTAACAAGATCAACTCGATCGACTTAGTAGGAAAATGAAAAAAAGGGGTTTGCATAGTAAGGGGCTATTTTGAAGGGGGAATTGCTTAGGAAAGTGGATAAATTTGACTTAAGTGGGTTTAGGTAATGGTATAGGGACCAACAATCTTACAAACCACCAAAGATCTACCCACCCCTTTTCAATGCACCCTTTATGGCATGTACTCAGAGAGATTGAAAATCGATAGGTTCTTATAAGAGAGAAAATGTCAATAAATGATCAAATTTATAAATATTGTGTGTATACATCATGCATCTCCAATAGGGGGACACTTAAGATTTTTGAAGGCATATTCATGAATCACACAAGATTTATTTTGGGAAGGGATCAGGGGATATTTAATTTTTTTTTTGGTAGACTGCATGGTTTATCAATATAACAAATGAGAAACAATTAAGACACTCGGTCTTTTATAGCTATTATCCATTCCTAGCTAAAAGTGGGAGGACGTTTTTATGGATTTCATTATAAGGTTTCTAAGGTTTGAAGGTTAAAATGTCATCATGGTAGTTATGGATAGGTTAACATAATATGTTCATTTTTTCCTTATCAAATCTATTTTTAGCTAGTATAGTAGTTGTTATTTTTCTCAATATAGTTCAAAAGTTACATGGTACTCCCAAAATAATTATAATTGATCGTGATCCTATCTTCAAAATATTTTGGACCAAATGTGGATCAACATCGATCTTGACAAACTAACCAATCTTTGAGATATTAAAAAAATGACTCTAAGGATGATAGGACCTAGGTTCCCCAAAGCTCTGACACAACTTGTCAGAATTAAGAGCACATATGACTACCTTTGTATAAGCAACTAAACATGCAAAATTATACCATAAGTACAAGTAACTATCAATGAGAAATAACACAGAATATGAGAGGCAACACACAATTGTATTCAACTCATTACAGAAGGAAATTACAATAAAGAGATCACACTCTTCTTCCACTTTGTGGGCATACCAGTAATCTTCCCTCAAGAGTAATCTTCTCTCAATACAGGTCACAACAAACAACTCAAGCACAAAGTTGTTGTTCACCTCAACCAGTCAGTACAACACTGCCAATACAACCGAGTACGAACCAGTACTCCAAGTAGATCTCACCATGATCTTGCTCCTTGATGTGTTGCTGTCACCTTGGATCTTGCTCCCCTGCAGATCTCCTTTTGACCCTCGCACACACACACCCCTGCAGACCAACCTGATCTTACTTATCACATGTAGATCTCCACCATGATCTTGCAACACCCTGCAGATCAAACCTGATCTTACATACATGAAGAATCCTACTTGATTCTACCATGAGAAGAACTCTCCTAGTTCTACACTTTACAATACAGCCCATGATTCTATTATATAGATCTCATGTATACACTAATTTAGACAAGCGGCTCAAGACTCGAAGTAGTCTTTAACATGCAAACAACCCGTTCAACTAACCGACTATTCGTCAACAACCAGTTCTAGATTTCACACAAGCGACCGACGTCGGTCCCTATCTGACTAGAGGTGACCGACGTCGGCTGACTCCTACCAATGTCGATTGCTTTCTATCAACCCCTGCCCAACGTCGGTGTGGCCTGTCGACGTCGGTGACTGTGACACTCAGCAACCCTCCATGTTTGCATTCGGGTGAAGCTTTTAGCTCCACAACCTAACAATCTCCCACTTGGAGATAAATAGCTGCACCTGTATCTATACTAGTACATTGTCTAATCTGTATCTTAGCTTGTATTCCTCTTCAAGCTCAATCTTGAAGACTACCCACCACACTCCTTGTGGTGTTAATCCTATGCTTGAATTTCTCCATTCTCAGCTTACCTTCTTCTGCCATTGCTATACTCCCACTCAAACAAAAACCCCTGTGAGTAACCTTTAATCAACACAAACTAACCAGATCTGAACCATCTGTTAGTCAAACTCGCTCTGAGAACGTCCAACCTCACTCTGATACCATTTGATAGGACCTAGGTTCCCCAAAGCTCTGACACAACTTGTCAGAATTAAGAGCGCATATGATTACCTTTGTATAAGCAACTAAACATGCAAAATTATACCATAAGTACAAGTAACTATCAATGAGAAATAACACAAAATATGAGAGGCAACACACAATTGTAATCAACTCATTACAGAAGGAAATTACAATAAAGAGATCACACTCTTCTTCCACTTTGTGGGCATACCAGTAATCTTCCCTCAAGAGTAATCTTCTCTCAATACAGGTCACAACAAATAACTCAAACACAGAGCTGTTGTTCACCTCAACCAGTCAGTACAACACTGCCAGTACAATCGAGTATGAACCAGTACTCCAAGTAGATCTCACCATGATCTTGCTCCTTGATGTTTTGTTGTCACCTTGGATCTTGCTCCCCCGTAGATCTCCTTTTGACCCTCGCACACACACACCCCTGCATACCAACTTGATCTTACTTATCACATGTAGATCTCCACCATGATCTTGCAACACCCTGCAGATCAAACCTGATCTTACATACATGAAGAATCCTACTTGATTCTACCATGGGAAGAACTCTCTTAGTTCTACACTTTACAATACAGCCCATGAGTCTATTATATAGATCTCATGCATACACTAATTTAGACAAGCAGCTCAAGACTCGAAGTAGTCTTTAACATGCAAATAACCCATTCAACTAACTGACTATTCGTCAACAACCAGTTCTGGAACTGCACAGGTGACTGATGTCAGTCCTTGTCTGACTGGAGGTGACCGACGTCAGTCGACTCCTACTGATGTTGGTTGCTTTCTGTCAACCCCTGCCTGACGTCGGTGTGGCCTGCTCGACGTCGGTGTGGCCTGTCGACGTCGGTGACTGTGACACTCAGCAACCCTCCATGTTTACATTCGGGTGAAGCTTTTAGCTCCAAAACCTAACAAAGGACACATAAAAGGCCCCTCTTCAAAAAAAAACCATGGGCCATTTTACCAAATAGACTCCTCATCTTCTAAGGAGGAATTATGCCAGAAAGAATCTATTTCCTAAAAGAGTGATAAGATGAGTAATAAGGTTGTACCAAGAAGAACTTATCCATTGTATAATTATTTTTTACAATATGTTGCTTCCCAAGAAACTAAAAGACCAAAGCTTAGTTTCCTAAATACAACTCCATAACTTGAATAATAACATCGTTGATAACCAACTCAAGTGACTCCTTAAAATTGTTACATCTCCAAAAGAGATAGGGACTGAATCCTCTTCCTAGCCAACATTATAAAATAGCTTATCAACTGACACCCTAATGGTACATTCAGGTGATTCAAAGGGGAAAGAAGCATCCTTAGTCATTGTCTTAGGAGATCTAACAATCCTGGTTTCACCCACAATATTGAGAGCAACATGAAGATCCTAGTGTTGGATAAGAGCAAGAACCAAATTAGGGTTAGAGAGGACAATTTTAATTTTGCAAAATTCATTGTATATATGGTATGGATTAGAGGAGTTGGGGCAGTTATTGAATATTAGATTAAGACCCTTTGATTTCCCTAATCCAACCAAAATATTGTTGCATGAACCATCATTTATACACCTTTAACCTTTAGTACATCTAGAGACATGTGTGTCTAACTTGTGGCTTACATACCTTTCAAATAATCTATTTATATTTCTCTATGTTCTTAGTATGGTCTGCCTGTGGACTAACCATGGCTAAGCAGAGTATATATAGGAAGTAGTGGTTAGTATTTTATTATAATATTCTAAATTATGTTCTTATTGCATTGTTGTGGAGGTTGCCCCCCTTGAAATGGTTTGGCCATAATTATCGATTATTCTACTTTTTTGCAATTATTATTTTAGATCTATTTATTATGCTCTTAATCTTACGATATATTATTCCATTAATGTGAAACATCTAAGTAATTTCATTACAAGTGGTATCAGAGTATCGAATTAGACAAGTTTTTAAAACATTGTTTTTCGCATTTAGGGTTGTGGAAATCATGAGCGCTGAAGGATGAAAAAAACATAACTTATGATTCGGTAAGAATTTAATTTTTTTGTAATTGCATTATTGATTGAAGCCTCTTTTTTTAAAAGTTTGAATTTTTTTACTTCCTTATGCAAATTCACAATCATTGGATTTGTCTGAGGTGAGACAATCATAATTGTATAATTTGTTGGTACAATTTTTTTGGACCTGAAATCCTCTATTATAGGGTTCGTGCATGGTTGGTCCTAACACTTGTAGATGCGAGAAAGGTCAAGACACTCCAAAAACTCCTCACAAAGATGACTTAGAGTCTAGAACTTTAAATCCATTAGTTTCTGAGGTAGTTCAACAAATTCAGTCAAATATACAAATCATGGTGAGGAAGGATTATCTTGATGTAGTAAAAGAGTAAATAGATTATATGAAGAATCAATTGTCAACTTTGAGTGCTTAGTTGATCACTATTATGGCTTAACTTATGCAAACTAACCTTTCACTATTCCAATTAGTTTATCTAAATCTAAATAATCACAACTCAAATATCGGTTCAAAGTTCATGTTTACAAAAGTGGAAGTGCACAAGTTTGATGGTAAGGATCCACTCACTTGGATGAATCAAATAGAAAATTTATTTGATTTAAATAAGACCCCATGTGCACAAAAGGTGATCATGACATCTTTATATTTGGGACCTAAGCAATTCATTTGGTACAGGTGGTTGTGTGCTCAAAACAAAAATAAGCATGGTATTTTTATTTGATCGGTGTTTACTGAGGAGCTACATATGCACTATCACAATAATATCTCATAAAACTACTTCAGTCAATTATCAAAATTATGATAAATAGGTACTATTGAGGATTATATTAAGCAATTCTAGAATCTATCCTTATGTGTGGATGACATCAATGAGAGAAACATGACTAACTTTTTTAGGGGCTCAAGGATAACATCTAACTCGAGGTTCACATGTTGAATCTAGCATCCATTTTTAAAGCTATATCATTCGTGTGCTAGGTAGATGAAAATGATTTGGTCAAAAGAAGGGATTTCACTCATGTCTATGAATGCAATTACACATCACCATTATTTCTTCAACCTACAAGATTGACCCCTTAGCAAATTGAAGAGAAGCGTGCCAAAGGGTTATGTTTTGGCTATGACAACAAGTGGAACAAAGGACATAAATGTGTAAAAAATAAGTTATTCTATATTGAAGAAGCTAATTAATATCAATAATATGAATAGGTCTCAAGTGAGGGTATGTAAGATCTAGAAGAAGAATCTGAATATTCTCACCCTACTATCTCTTATCATGCCTTTTTAGGTATTAATACCCCTCAAACTTTTAAGGTGGTGGTCTTTCTAAAAAACCAAAAGGTGACAGTGTGGATTGACTTAGGAAGTACATATAATGTCATCAACAGTAAGTTGACTACTCGCTTGAACTATTTTATTTATCCACCTCCATAATTTCAAGTCATGATTGCAAATGGTGGCACCGTCAATTATTTTAAAAAATGTCATAGTATTAATATTGCCATGGGAGACTACTTGCTTAATTGTTGTATGTTTTGTATTACCATGGGAGGGGATGACATTGTTTTTGGATTACAATGGCTCACGGCTTTGGGCACAATAGAGATTAATTTCCAAGAATTGTTCATGTGTTTTCATTACGAAGGTAAAACATTTGAACTATGAGGATTATAGGAAAATTCTCCCCAATTGGTTAGTTCACATCATATGATGAATATTCTTTAAAAATGGGCTAAATGATTTATAGCATTATTGTTCTCCATAGAAGTTCAACCAAACACATCTCAATTTACAAATGATTTTTGATGACCACCCAACAATTTTTGACCTCATAAATGAGTAAAGTGGTAAGCATTTCAACCATTCTTATGAGTACAATTCAAAATATGAAAGAGATGATAATCGCATAGACTTACTTTACACTATGTCCTTTCAATATTTTAGTCATCATGAAAAGTACTATAAACACATGATAAAGATGAAAGTTATGATTTATAGTGAAAGACTCATATACCCTTTCCCTCAAGTTGAATATTGTGTACAAAAGGGCATGGGATCCTAGTGATATTTTGAGATCTATAAAAGGTGGAATCTTGAAGACCAATACCACTATTGAAAATAATTTCATCATCCCATGCAATTTTACAAGAAGGAAGCTCAAATTGACTACAAATGAGCTTAAAGAAAATGTTATGATCGATAATAAGGATAAGTGTTTTTAGCTTATGAGTCAAATGCAAGAAACAAAAGGATGTCACCTCCTATTTTATAATGGCAAGGGAGCATATCAAAAACTAGGTAAACAAACTCATATCATTCTAGTTGGCTTCAAATTTGATATGTGGACAAAGAGAATAATTATTCAAGCTATGGTCTTAAATGCAAATGCATGTGGTAATCTTCCATGTGGAATAAATGGTACACTTAACAGGGCAACAACAATTTCCTTATTTTATTTTTCAGTTCTTAGTGTTGGGATGGCGTATTCCATATGCGATGGGTTGTATTCATATGGAAATAATCTCACTTTGAAGAAAGAAATGTTTATTAACTTCAAGTGTGGAGAAGCTTATTTCCATCATGGGAAGCATTTTGATTTAAAACAACCCATAGACCATATTTATCAAATATGCTTACATGTTCAAACATGGGATCGAGGTGATATTTCTAGACATAAGCAAGGTAAACATCATGTTGAATTTCAAAATTTTCTAAATATATGTATTATGGTGTTTAGTTATTTACTCTTAGGATTGCAGAAAGATATGAAAATTCTTCATATCACACATTTGGAATCAAGTTTTACACTTTTACTCCTTCCTAGGATGCATAGAGAATAATTTCTAGAAGTCAAAAATCATTTTGAAAGGAACCTCATGATTTATTTGGAGGCCCTTCATTATAACACTATGCACACTTTTGGAGAAACTCAAATATACATATCCGAACTTAAGTTGGAAAAGGTTTGGTTTTGCATCTCAATTTATGAAAATAAAAATTCTTGTAATGATTCAAAGTGATTTTATTATTTGCAGCACATATACAAAGTTTGCAGGAAATAATGGGCCTTACATAAGTTATATAGCTTGTACTCTTATGGGAGAGTTTAGAAGACTTTCCATAAGTATTGATATTAGTAACAAGACATTGCTACATTTGAATGGTTTCAACAAAATATAGAAGGGAAAAAGATAAAGAATCTTTGTACCAGGTTGAAGCATCAAGAAGGTAAGTAAGTTTCAGTAATAGAAACATTTGAGTTCTAATTTTTAAAAGCCAAATTTAAACAAGAGGGTTGCAGTAGGGGCCAAGCAAAGTTTCCAATGTCTAGCCCTATTAGAATGGTGCAACGAAATCATGTTGAAGAGTTCTTGAGATTGATTTGAGATTCTGGTAACATTCAGAATAGAGGAGTTGGTATAATTAGATTTTCATTGCTTGATCCAAGTCAAAGATGGAAAAGTATAATCATACATTGCATCATGGATCTTCTAAAAGCTTTGCATTTATGATGTTGTGAATCATACACATTTGTTTGATATTTATTCTCATGAGGTCAAGCTATTTTTGAAAAAAGTAATCAAATTACATGAGTTGTACAAGGATATTTTGGGTGTTAGGTAAAGTATATCTTTCAGTGCTCTTTAGTAGGAGTTGTCTCACTTGATAAGTGCATGATTCATATTACATAGGCATTACAATTTGATCTATCACATTGGCACGATGATTCTTAAGTATCATGGTTTACAATTATTTTTGGGCAAACAATTTTAGGAAGGATAAACTATCATGTTCCCTTTTCAATTAATTTATTCTTGTGGACAAAATACTCATTCTAATATTATCTTTGGATTTAGAGATGAAGAAAGGAAAATAATTTTATTTAATATTGATTATTTAGATCCAAAATATTCATTATTTCTTAATTTTGATACTAAGGGCCAAGTAATTAATAAAATATTAATATTGAATATTTTATTAACCAAAGTGGGGCATGGGTTTTTAAGAGAGGACAATGCTGAGTTTGTAAGGAAACTTATCAATTGGAGTGTGGCTTTCTAGGAAAGGATAATGATGGGGTTCTAAGAAAACTTGTTATTTTATTCTTGCATTCTTATCCTCTAGATAAGTGAGTCAAATTTGGGAAAGTTCAGGAGTAGAAACAAAAGAGAAAAAACGCAAGATCTAAGTGAATTATGGCAAGAGGATAAATATGGCAACTAGTTGTTTTTCTAACTCATGTCATCTACCCAAAGCAAGGAGTTGGGATTTTGGTGCCCATCTTGGACCCTATCATGTATTAATATGCTATGATTTCATTATGAGCTATTTTTTGGCCATTTTAACAAATTCTTGGACTTTGCAGTTCAATTTTACATCTGAGGACAAAAACCTTTAGGTGAGGAAATCGGTGGACGAAAACCTATTACTTTCAAGAGTCATAGGATGTAGCCCCTTTGATTCAAGAAGGTGATCTCATCCAAAGATTACATTGGAGTTGATTGGTATTGTGTATGTAGATTTTGGTGAGTTGTTTGCATATTTTCAAGGGCCTTTTGGTGTGGTTTGATTTATAAATTTTTATTGTTGTATTAGTTGCGTTTATAAATGTAGTACATCGGTATTTTTTTGCTATAGAAAGTTTCAAGATGCCACCTTTCATATGTGTGAAAAGTTTAAAGTAATTTGGTGCCAAAATTACCAAATTTGGGTCATTGGGAGCAACCTTTTGTAGTTGTGTGGAGCTTTGAATTTCAAATTTGTAGAGACGTGTGGTTGGATTTTTTTTTTGTCGTAACAGGTTTGCATATGTTTAGAAATCATATTTCAATAATAAGAAAAGATTCAAAAGTTACTGTGTAAAAATTGTCAAATCCGTATTCTAATCTGTGAAGGAAATTGTTAATTTTGTGAGTATCTCTTTCTATTTGTCCACAATATTTAGAGAAGGTTTGCAAATTAATATTATGATTCATATTTTATGTGTATTTTTGTATTTGCAATAATTTTACAAAATATTTCTTTTGAAACATCACAGAATATTAATGTAAAAAAGATATTTAATTTAATTTGAATATTAATGTAAAAAAGGCAAACAAATGTAAAAAATAAAAATTGTAAATATTATTAAAAATAAATATCATTACACTTATTACTTTTTAAATGATTATAATTATTATATTAATATAAATAAAATATTTTATGAGATAAAATAAAAAATACAAGAAATAAATTGTTGAGAGTTTTCCGTATATACTTTTAAAAAGTGGCTTTCTTTACACAAATTAAAATATATATATAAAAAGTTAAATCATGAAACATCCATCCATTTTTATAGTGAATAAGATGTTATAAAGAGCTTTAATTTATTAATTAAAAAAAGTCAAGTGTCTCATAATAGTGGAAAAAGGAAAGAGATGGAAAGTGATTACGTTTAAAAATGTCTACCATTTTGTCAAATTTTTGTTGATAAATGTAGTAAAATGTTATATACGTCGATGGAAAGTGATTGCGTGTAGAAATGTCTTACCATATTGCTAAGACTTTTTTTTATAAATGTTTAAATAAAAAGTGAGATTGCCTGTAGAAATGTCTACTTGTATTGCCGAGCCTTTGTTCATAAATGTTGTAACATGTTATATACGTCACGAATCAAAACATCACATCTAGATGGAAGAATCAAACCATATGTTAGATACGGGTTCACATGCGGGAAGGGGATAATCTTCCTACCGTTTGGACTCTTCTTGGTCTTCTCTCCTGTCAAATTCAAACAAAATTCCACCCTTCTGTATTCCATTATCTTCTTGATTAAGGCTTACACGTTGGGATTTCTAAGCCAAAAAACATTCATAAGATTGGCATTTGAGTTTCCAATACCCACATCATTTACATTGTAGAGCAGATGATGATTTTTATGCAGATAATGGCTGATTGAGAATGAAAATCCATGGAGGCTGCCAAGAAATTCAATGCTCTGTAAATTTTTGAACAGGTTGGCTATTGCTGTGAGGTATTATTTCTGAGTAAGAAAACTTAAGATCATAAATTAGAATTAAATATGAACATCGAAATCCCACATGAGCAAGTATGAAGTTTTCTGCAATACCATATGGGCATCACATTTTCATATATATATATATATATTTAACAATTTGTTTTTGGGAGAATTGCTTGAAACATCAGCTGTATGAATAATTGTATTGTTAACAACCGCATGAAACGTCCGCTATATGAATAATTTTGTATGGGAATTAAAGGAGGGTTTGTAAATGCTAGGAAGATAATGTGCAAGAAGGTCCAAGCCAAAGCCCAAGGCAAACATGCAAAATCCAATAGGAAATCCAGAGACTCCCATGACCCCTCTACGTCTCAAACAATCAGTCCTACGACTCCTTCCAGACTACCCCATTCTTTATACGTTGAAAGAGATCACAGAGGCCACAGCCCAATTGACTGCTCGAAGGCTGGCGAATTCCTCTGTTTATAAGTCCAATCTGAGAGGCAAAACAGTGGCCATCACAATCAAGAGGCTGGAAACCAACAGGGATTTTAGGTCAGGACTTGGAAAAGTCTGCAATGTTCATCATGCCAATATAATAAAGCTCTTGGGAGGTTGCTGTGAGGGGAATGATGTTTACCTCGTCTACGACTATGTTCAGGGTTCCAGTCTGGCAGACTGCCTGAGGAACAGCAGAATCCCTGGATTCACAGTCTTGAATACCTGGATTTCTAGAATGCAGATTGCCAGGGATGTAGCACAGGCATTGGAATACGTGCACCATGACACCCGCATGAAATATTTGCATAATTACCTAAAATCAAGCAACATTTTTATCACAGAGCCTGGTTACAGGGCAACGATGTGCCATGTGGGTGCCTTTTATTTGGCAGGAGAATATGAATTTGGTGACACCCATGAGGGCTCTGATTTATCAAAAGACAAATCAATATCTGGAGAAATCACAGAAGAAGGAGGAGCTCCAAGTCCTCCTGATAAGAACATGAAATTGGTTAAGAGATTCCAGAGCATGAGAATAAGAGGTACACAGGGTACATGGCTCCTGAATATGTTAGTTCTGGGATAGTTTCTCAGAAAAATGATGTTTTTACTTTTGGGGTAATCCTGTTGTAGCTTCTGGCAGGGCATCAGCCTGTGAGGTATGTGAGGAAGGCCAACAGGAAACGCGATAGGGTTTCTCTCATAGAGACTGTGAATAGGGCATTTGTTTCTGATGATCAAGCAGAGTGTATCGGGAGGTTAAGGCTGTGGATTGATCCAAGGCTCAGAGATCCTTTCCATGTGGATTGTGCAGAGAGAGTTGTCCAGCTTGCTGTTTCTTGTGTGGTTTCTGATCCAGAAAAGAGACATGATATGAGGTATGTGGCAGTGAAACTCTCCAAAGAGTTTATATTTTCCTAACAGTGGACTGACAAAATGCAGGCTAACAAAGAATTCGTAACTACCACAACTGAAACTGAAGCAAGATAAACTCATTCATTAAAGCACCCATTTTGGAACCTTCATGTGACTTCACAATTGAAGTGTCACCCATGCATTCGAATAAGTCATTTCTTCCTCTACAACATTTTTTCCTGGTGGACATTAAAAATGACTTCTCCTCTTTTTTGATTATTTAAATTAGAGTAAGTTATAAATATTAAAAAGGGTTTTCTATCCTACATTCTTTAATTATTATTTATATTAAAATTAATTTTAAATTTAAATTTTAATGATTTATTTTTCAGTCTGTAGACATTTTTTATTGAAAGATAAATGCCCTGAACTACCATTTCATAGAATTGAACGCAAAGATAATTCACTTATTATTATAATTATTAAATTACAACGTTTTAAAAGGATTTAAAAATATTTAAATTATAAAATTATATTTTAAATTAATTTTATTTTATATTAAAAAATTTATATTAATTTAATTTTTGTGAAATATATAAATTTAATTTTTAATCTATATTAAAAGTTAAAACACCAAAAATTTAATTATAATTTTAACAATTTTTACAAATGATTTCCCATGGCATTTCTTTATAAAATTAATAAATATATGTAAAAGCCTTTTTATTTTGGTCTCGTTTTGCAAATTCCAATGTTATGTATTGGATAATGCCCTAGATTTGCTAGATTTAAAAGTGGGTGAATGAAGTTAAAATGATTTTAGGCATTTGAAAAGAATAAAATAAATAAACAGTCAAAATTAATATTTGGATAGTGGGTATTTATTGAATATTATTCAAAATGATTTTTTTTAATAATATATTAAATAAAAAATATTATTTTTTATTTTAAAGAGAAATCTCAAAGATAATTTTAAGGATAAAAGTTCCAAAATTTTTCATACAAATATTTTAAGAAGAAATATATCAAAGTATAAATATCTTAAATATATATATTTTTAAAAAGACGTATTAATATTAATGTGTTTATCTTCAATTTATTATATATTTTTATTTATTGAAAGGTTTTATATTATTTAATGATTTTTTTTTTTTTTTTTTTGAAAAGTTTATTTAATTAATGAAAGATGGTTTCAATTTAGTTGTATTATTATGTTAATTTCAAAAAAATATTTTCAAAAATAAATATAGGTTTAAAACTCCATCTTATGTTCAAAATATTGATATTTTGTAATTATCTTTATCACGAAAGAATAAACATTGTCTTATGATAATTAATTGAACATAAAATTTAAGATTCAACCTCTAATTATTATTGTAGATTACACTTCTAAACATGATAATATATAAATGAAAGGCACTAATTTTTTGGCATCCTATGTTGATGGGTGTGTAGAATTGACATGGTTATATATAGACCCTTGATTTTAAGAATGATGTTGATCTATCATATTAATCTATATCTAAACTTGATTGCAATTTTTCTTACAAATAAAATAAGTTTTTTGCTTTTATAAGTTGTTAATTTTAGCTGTCTTTTTCTTAATAATCAATTTAGAGATTTTTTAAAATCCTCCCATCATTATGTAATCTATAAATTTTAGAAGAAAAAAGTAAATAAATAAATGTTTTCGAAAAAAAAAAAAGGAAGTCCTCTCTAAATGATTCTTCAAAATTTAAATATTTATTTTGTTAATGTTAGAAAGTTTTTCACTTCCACCAAAAAAAAGTTTTGAAAATATAAAGATATAAAAAAGACATCCTTAAAATTATAAAAAGCATCTCTATTTTTCATGACTTATTAATTTTGATTTGTTAAACTTATTTATTAATTTTGATTTATTATAGGTATTTTTTATTTTCTTCCATAAATACAAAGATAATTTAAGATCAACATACCTTTTTTTATATTTACAGAATTTTAATTTAAACTTTGTCAAATTTTTGGTTTCCTTTTTTTTGTGTTATGATTTTTTTTGGGTTTCTTTTCAATAATAACATGTGCATTTGATTTGATGTTGATGAAAATTACAAAAGTTACTTCACAATTATAAAATTTTGTGAATGATTCTCTAATTTGTACTTTATTTATTTTTTAAAGTTTTAATGAAACACTGGTGCTCAATTGTCATCAATTTTTCAAATTTTATCAAAATTATGATATTTTATCATGAAAACTGATAAACTTTTTAAAATAAAAGCTAATAATATTTTTCTTTCTATTTTCAAAACTTGTGAACTTTTTTTTTCCCGAAGAAATGTCTTTTTGATCAAGTAGACTATGTTTTTTAACATATCAAAAAGCTTGAAATTTGCTTCTTTGATCTTTTGTTAAAAAAATTAGTGCACATTAATTTAATATTATGCAATTTATTTAAATACTTTATCTTTATTTTATTTGTATTTTCTTTACATACATTCTTAACAATGATATAATATGTTAAGAAATTGGTGGTTGGCATTGAAAAGTGGTGAATAAAGTGAAACACAATTTAAGTTAAGTTTATTTAACTTCATAAGTTCATGACCCATTTTCTCTACATATTTTTTTCCAACTTTCTCAGTAAAAAGTTGATAGGAACAATATTTATGTGTAGATACTAAATGATAGAAAACCATAACGAGTTGATATAATCAAAACATAAACATTACATTATTAATATATATACATGGATAAACTAACAAGGATTGAAGGGGTCCCTTACTTGGTAAAAGAAGATCAAAAAATAAGAAGTCAAAATGATTACAACAAAAACTTGAATCACAGAGCATGGATAGATTAATAAGGGTTGAAGGAGTCTTCTCTTAAGATCAAAAATAAGAAGTCGGAATGATTACAACAAGCTAAACCCTGGATCACTGAGAAGAACATAGAGACTACTCCAAAAGAGTCACAAATCCTAAAACCTAACTTTTATGTGTTTCAAGAAGATCGACATTAACAAACCTAGAACCTTAAAGATCAAATAATCCTTCAATAGGCCATAAATAAATACTAACTCCTCAATAAGATCCTCTCCAAAGATGAGGATCAGGTAACTACCTTCCCCTTCTAGAGAAAATGAAATCAAAGGTCCTCTATGAATGGCCATAAATGGCCTCCCAAGCTTCCATTTACAATTTCACTACTTCCAATTTATTTCCATGTGTTTAGGGGCACCCCAGTTTGGTTTGGATAAGAGAGCCTTTGTTGTATGAATGCCTAAAATCTTAATGGAGGCAATGCCATCCTACGACTTTATGGATTCTTCCAGATGTGCATGTTGCCCTTCTTCTAAATACAAGGATGGATTCTTCAAAATTTCTTTCCTCTGATGGTGGATAAAGCCAACAATGCCATAGAATACTGCCTTATCAAACAAAGGGTTGTCAGTCACGTGAAGCTCCTTGCCCCTTGAATCAAATTCAAGAATCCATTCAAATGCTCATCATCATCTAAACTCACAACCGATTCAAAGAAGGCTGCAATTTTTGGTTGAGAAACAATATCATCCTCCCTCGAGCCCAGAGCCTTTGACATTGTAGATTGATTAAAAAATTTAATAGCAACGGGAGGAAGTAAAGCTTTTGTCATACACGCCTCAGTGATGCCCAGAGACTTAGATCCCAACAACGTGTCAAGCGCCAATCCGTCAGCTGGAGTAGGACACTCGAAACTCATAATCATAGTTTTTGAGAGACTAAACCTAGTGCCATCTTTTTTCAAAGACCTATGTTTTAGAGCCTCAACAGCCAAGAAATCTATGGACCTACTGCCAGAACGGGCGCTATCAGTGAACCTATGAGAGGATAAAAGGGGAATGCACAGTTGCAGGAGCATATGGTTTTGGAGACCTAAGACTTGATTTAGGGCGCTACACTAATTTCTTTTTCCAGATTAAAAATTGTGATGGTCTAGAGCCGACAGGGAGCTTGGTGGAACAATTTACCAACAAGTGCTCAAACTAATTACACTTAAAAGTAGTGAAAGGGAAGGCCTTCAAAATTCAGATATTGAATCGAGTTACCTTTTGAAGACATCACCTTAATGAACCAAGGCAAGATTCGTACAAAGTTTTATGAACCAAATGTGGATCAACATCGATCTTGACAAACCAGCCAATCTTTGAAATCATTTGTTGAAGCAAAAGAGGATCTCAGAGCATGAGGCAAGTTATAAATGTGGATCCAAATACATATCGATCAAAAAGTGGACTCTAAGACAAATAAAAAGGCCCCTCTTCTGTAAAAAAACCATGGGCCATTACACCAAACAGACTCCTCGTCTTCCAAGGAGGAGAATTGTTCTAGAAAGAATATGTTGCCTGAAAGAGTGATAAGAGGGGCAAACACGTCATACCAAGAAGAATTTATCCATTGTAGAATTAGTTCTACAATATGTTGCTTCCCCATAAACCGAAAGACCATAGCTTAGTTTCCTAAATCCAGTGCCAGACCTTGAAGACTATCATCATTGATAACCAACTCATGTAATTCCTTGAAAACTGTTACATCTCCAAAATAGATAGGGATTGAACCCTCCCCCTGACCAGCATGAAGAGAAATAAAATAAAATCAGAGTCCTAAAAATAAATCTTAAACTTGCACACATACATATACATATTTTTGGTGTAGATTGTTTTCATATACTTTTTTTTGGCTTCTTCCTTGTGAATACGCCAATAATCATGGCAATTTTTTATTTATTATTGTTATGTATGTTAATTAAAAAGTAATTTTAAAGATAACATGAATGAGGTACACTTTTGACATGTTATAATATATTGTCACTTGAGTTTAGAAAGCACTTTTTTTGGGAACCAAATATTATATAACAATATCTTAAAGAACATTTTCAAATTTTTGTTTGTCAAAATTTGAAATTGTTAGAGTAATATGTCAATTCAATTTTTTTGATTAACTATAATGAATAAATTAATAATTTTAAGTGAAAATTACAGTACCTTGTTTTCATGAGGGACTAAAAACATACAATTTAATACTAAAACATATATTTTAATGAATCTAATAAATTTATTTATATTTTATAATAAAAAAATTGAGAAAAGCTTTCCAAAAATATATTAAGTGATGGATTTAAAATTTGAAAAATTAATTAATTGATCAAAAATATTCCATGAAAAATATTTAATTGAATCCCTCTTTCTTATTAATATTTTGGAAGGACAGAAATTATATATGTAAATGTATTTAATAATAACTACAAGAGATTAATACTACCAAACAAATTACATTTCAAATAAAAATTTGTAAAAAAATCAAATCAAACATACAAACAATCTTTAAATTATTAAAATATATTCTTGATACACCTATTAAAAAATAATCTAAAATTAAATGACGAAATAAAGAGTTGCACCATCAATTCTTATAATGAAAATATCTTGTACAGAACCTTAAAATGTTAAAGAGATGGAAAGTGAATGGAGTAGAACTGTCTACCATGTTGCCAAAACCTTTGTCGGTACGCGTACGTTTGTTGATAAATGTTGTAACATGCTATATACGTCGACGATTCCACTCACATACCATTTGGAATCTAGTTGGTCTTCTCTCCAGTCAAATTCCAACCAAATTCCACCCTAATGGCTTTCACATTGGGATTTCTGAGGCAGAAAAATATTCATAAGAAGACATTTGAGTTTCCAATACCCACATAGATCAACAATGTAGACCAGATGACGATTTTTATGGAGATAATGGCTGATTGGGAATGAGAATCCATGGAGGCTGCCAATAAATTCAATGCTCTGTAAATTTTTGAACAGGTTGGCTATTGCTGTGAGGTATTATTTCTGAGTCAGAAAACTTAAGAGTAGAGTGGCAAGGAAATAGAATTGGATATCAACATTGACATCCCATATGAGCAGGTATGAATTTTTCTGCAATACCATATGGGCATCACATTATTTTTTTTTTCGACAATTTGTTTTTGGGAGAATTGCTTGAGACAGTACCTGTATGAAACGTCAGCTATATGAATAATTTTGCATGGAAATTAAAGTGGGGTTTGCAAATGATAGGAAGATAATGTGCAAGAAGCTCAAACTCCACAGTGTGGAAGAGCCAAAGCCTAAGGCTAAACATACAAAAGCCAATAGGAAACCCAAAGACTCTGATGATATTGCCACTACTCCTAGCAGAAGCACAGACCACACTGGGATGGCCTCCACCAGCAGTGGGGCCTCCCTTTCAAGTCTCAGACAATCAGTCCTTCCTGACAACCCCATTCTTTATACGTTGAAGGAGATCACAGAGGCCACAGCCCAATTGACTGCTGGAAGGCTGGGGAAATCTTCTGTTTATAAGTCCAATCTGAGGGGCAAAACAGTGGCCATCACAATCAGGAGGCTGAACACCTACAGGGATTTTAGGTCAGGACTCGGAAAAGTCTGCAATGTTCATCATGCCAATATAATAAAGCTCTTGGGAGGTTGTTGTGAGGGGGATTTTCTTTACCTAGTCTACGACTATGTTCAGGGATCCAGTCTGGCAGACTGCCTGAGGAACAGCAGAATGCCAGGATTCACAGTCTTGAACACCTGGATTTCTAGAATGCAGATTGCCAGGGATGTAGCACAGGCCTTGGAATACGTGCACCATGACACCCACATGAAATATGTGCATAATTACCTAAAATCAAGCAGCATTATTATCACAGAGCCTGGTTACAGGGCAACGATGTGCCATGTGGGTGCCTCTTATTTGGCAGGAGAATATGACTTTGGTGACACTCATGAGGGCTCTGATTTATCAAAAGACAAATCGATATCTGGAGAAATCACAGAAGAAGGAGGAGCTCCAAGTCCTCCTGATAAGAACATGAAATTGGTTAAGAGATCCCAGAGCATGAGAATAAGAGGTACACAGGGGTACATGGCTCCTGAATATGTTAGCTCTGGTATAGTTTCTCAGAAAAATGATGTTTTTGCTTTTGGGGTAATCCTGTTGGAGCTTCTGGCAGGGAATGAGCCTGTGAGGTATGTGAGGAAGGGCAACAAGAATCTTGATAGGGTTTCTCTCATAGAGACTGTGAATGGGGTATTTCTTTCTGATGATCAAGCAGAGTGTATAGGGAGGTTAAGGGCTTGGATTGATCCAAGGCTCAAAGATTCTTTCCCAGTGGATTGTGCAGAGAGAGTTGTCAGGCTTGCTGTTTCTTGTGTGGATTCTGATCCAGAAAAGAGACGTGATATGAGGTATGTGGCAGGGAAGCTCTCCAAAGAGTTTATAATTTCCCATCAGTGGTCTGAAAAAATGCTGGCTAATAAAGAATTCATAACTGCCACAATTGAAGCAAGATAAACTCGTGTCATTGATCACCACTTGTTTTATTTCTTTATTGATCAAAGCACCCATTTTGGACCTTTGCTGACAGTGCTTTTCGATTAATACGATTGGACCTTGATGTGACTTCACCAATGAAACAAGATAAATATGAGGAAAGGTTTCCTATCATACCTTTTTTAAGTTGAGAGGTATTCTATAATGATATTTCAGGAATGATAGTGGATTGCACTAACTATGTTCACTTTTATCATTTCAGGTGGTGTTCTACAATAATATTTTGGGAGTGGTGGTGGGTTTTTAGAGAGTGAGTATGTTTACTTTAAATTCCAATTTAAAATTTGACATTTATTTGATTATCATTTAAATTTTTTTTTACAAAATTTAATTAAAAAATTATAATATTTTAATCATACGGCGGAATTTGGAGCCCATTTTTTTGTAAAAATATTATTTTGGGCTTAACACAATGATGTAGTTAGATTGACATGATTTGTCACCAGCGAACGAAAAATTAGTGAAGAACGTAGCAAAGTTATAAATATTTGTAGTAAATAAAAATTCTAAGATAAAGGCCTTTGAGAATAATATCTCTTGGCATTTTTCAAATAAATGTATTTAAGATATTTGTACTAGTTAATCATTACTTATATTTGGACTAGCTATAATGCTACGCTCTTAACTTATATGTCTAGGGATATGTGCGGCCAACTTGTGACTTATGTAACCTTTCATATATTCTTGTCACATTTTTTTATTTCTTATATTGTTAGTAGAATTGATCTATGAAATAACCATGGCATAAGTAGAGTATATATAGGAGTTAGTGGTTAGTCTTTGATCATCATATTATAAATTATACTCTTATTGCATTATTTTGGAGGTCGCACTATGTTTACTTTTATCATTTCAGGTGGTGTTCTACAATAATATTTTGGGAGTGGTGGTGGGTTTTTATAGAATGAGTATGTTTACTTTAAATTCCAATTTAAAATTTGACATTTATTTGATCATCATTTAAATTTTTTTTTTTACAAAATTTAATTAAAAAATTGTAATATTTTAATCATACGGTGGAATTTGGAGCCCATTTTTTTGTAAAAATATTATTTTGGGCTTAACACAATGATGTAGTTAGATTGACATGATTTGTCACCAGCGAACGAAAAATTAGTGAAGAATGTAGCAAAGTTATAAATATTTATAGTAAATAAAAATTCTAAGATAAAGGCCTTTGAGAATAATATCTCTTGACATTTTTCAAATAAATGTATTTAAGATATTTGTACTAGTTAATCATTACTTATATTTGGACTAGCTATAATGCTACGCTCTTAACTTATATGTCTAGGGATATGTGCGGCCAACTTGTGGCTTATGTAACCTTTCATATATTCTTGTCACATTTTTTTATTTCTTATATTGTTAGTAGAATTGATCTATAAAATAACCATGGCATAAATAGAGTATATATAGGAGTTAGTGGTTAGTCTTTGATTATCATATTATAAATTATACTCTTATTGCATTATTTTGGAGGTCGCCCTCAAAGTAATTCAATTATATTAATCAAATATTATACTCTTTCATCAATAAATGTTGTGGATCTACTTATTTTTATCATAATTATGTGATATATTGTTCTATTGTTGTGAATCATATAAGTAATTTCATTACAAGTGGTATTAGAGTTTCATTTTGGACAAGTTTCTACGGTATAATTTTTTGGATTTGGCATAGCAGTTTTCCTGAGAGTTGAATGATAAAAAAAACCTAACTTGTGATTCAGTAAGTTTTTTTTTTTGGTCATCGTATTATTGTTCGAAGTCTTTTTTTTGTAAGTTTGGATTTTTTTTCACATGCTCGTGCAAATTAACAATTGTTGGATTCGTCTCAGCGAGACAATCATAATGGTATAATTCTTAGGTACACTTTTTTGGGGGGTTAAATCCCCTAACTCTAGGGTTTGTGCATGGTTGGTCCAAACACTCATAGATGCAAAAAAAGGAAAAGACACTCCAAAAAAGCCTCACAAAGACAACATGGAGTCCAAAATTTTAGATCCTTTGGTTTCAAGGATGGTTCACCAACTTCAATCAGATATACAAGGCATTGTGAAAAAAGATTATCTTGATGTAGTAGAATGGGACACATGGGGGTAAAATGAGAAATCGATGATGTGAAGTCTTAGTTGGCAACTATCGGTGGGAGATTGACCACTTTTATGACTCATCTTTAGCCAAATAATTCTCCATCACTCCATTCAGGTTTTTCCAACTAGAAGTATCAAAAATCCAATACCAATTCAAAAAATGTGATGCCAAATGTGGACTTGTGCAAATTTGATAGTAAGAATCTACTCACTTAGATCAATCGAATGGAAAATTGATTTGATCTACATCTAACCCCATGTGCAAAAAGATGGTCATGGAATCTTTGTGTCTAGAACTTGAGAAGGTCATTTGGTATAGGTGGTTGTGCACTCAAAATTTAAAAAAGACCTTCTTATTAGCTAGTTAGTGTCTACTGACGAGTTGCAGATGTACTATCACAATAATATTGTAGAAAACTATTTCAATCAACTAACAAAGTTGTGACAAACATGGCTTGTCAAGGATTATATTCAACAATCTCAGAATTTATCTTTATGTGTGAAGGACATCAACAAAGACAACATGAATGACATGCTCTTGGGTGGGCTCAAGGATAACATTCAACTTGATGTTCCAATGTTTAATCTAAATTCAATATATGAATCCATAACATTATCACGCAAGGTCAAGGAGAGAAATGTGGTCAAACAAAGGGTTTTCACTAATAACCTCATGAATGAAATTCCCAACACAATAATTTTCTTAGCCTAATAGATTGACGCCTCAAAATTGAAAAGAAGCATGCAAAAGGGTTATGTTTTAGTAAGATTGCAAGTGGAAAAAAGGACATACATGTGCTGAGAAGATGTTTCTCTACATGGAAGGATCCAATGAAGAGGAAGAAGATGATGCATCCTCAGGTGAGAGTGAGGAAGAGACAAATAAGGAATATAAAGATTCTCACCCTACTATCTCATGTCATGCAATTTCAGGTATTAACACTCGTCAAACCCTTAAGATTTTGGGCTTTTTTAAGCAACAAAAGGTGACAATATTGATTGACTCAGGGAGTACACGTAACTTCATCAATAGTAAGTTGGATACATATTTAAACTATTTCATTTACTCATCTCCACAATTTCAAGGCATGATTCTAAATGGTGGCACCGCCAATTACCTTTAGAAATGTAATAATATTAAGCTGGATTGGGAGACTACATGCTATATTATCCTTTGTTTGTTATCCCCATGGGTAGGGCAGATGTTATTTTGGGAGTCCAAAGGTTGACAACCTTGGGCACAATATATATGAATTTATATGAATTATTCAAGCACTTTCATTCTACATGTAAGATATTTGAACTACATGGATTATGGACAAAATATCCACAATTGGTCAATTCACATCAAATGATGGAAATTCTCAAAAAAGTGTTGAAGGACTTGTAACACGATTATTTTCCATAGAAGTTCAACCAATAAAGATGTCTACACATCTTGATCTGTAGGTGATTATTGATGACCACCCAACTATTTTTGATGCCATTCCAAAAGGACTACCAACCAACATAGAACATGATAATGCCATTCACTTGCTTCCAGGGAGTCAACCACCAAACATTAAACCATATAAGTATCCATATGCCCAGAAGAGTGAAATTGAAAACATGGTACATGAGATGTTGGAGGAAGGGATTACCAGACATAGTCAACATGAATATTCATCCTTGGTGGCCATAGTGCATAATAAAGATAACAATTGGAGGATGTTCCTAAAATATAAAGAACTCAACAAGTACATAATCAAATATAATTTCCATATTCTATTAATTGATGATTTACTAGATGAGTTACATGGTGTAGTTTATTTTTCAAAACCAGATCTTCATTCTGGGTACCATCAAATTTAGATTAGAGATGAGGATATCACTAAAACAACTTTCAAAACTTATAAAGGTCACTATGAGTTTATGGCCATGCCTTTTAGTTTCATTGTAATGGGCACCCCTATTGTGCCCAAAACTAACCCAACAGGAACTCTTTGACTCCGAAACGGTTTGCTTGTATTGTTTTTTTTTGTTTTACAAAGACTAATGCATATAACATAAATATAAAATTGCAAGCATAGATACACACAACTGAAATGACCAACACACTGTATTTATATTAATTGCAAAATGAGTAAACGAGTACAATTTCAGTCATGCGGTAACTCACTAAACACTCCAGTGATTGTATGAACATTATTTCAAGCGAATATCCTAACGAGTGCCGAAGGTGCGTTTAATTTTTTCTTCGTCCAGCAGAACTACGATCTCTACAGGCTGGTTTTCTATAGACTCTGTAGACTAGATCTACGAACTCTACAAGCAGGTTCTACGGACTCTGCAGGGTAGTCCTATGGACTTTGCAACTGGTTCTACAGACTCTACAGCTAGTTCTACAGACTCTGCAACTAGTTTTACAGACTCTGCAGCTAATTTTATGGACTATACAACTAGTTTTATGGACTCTGTAGCTAGTTTTATGGACTCTGCAACGGCTTCTACAGACTCTACAGGCTATTTTTATAGACTCTGCAGCCAGATCTACGGACTTTGCAACCAATTCTATAGACTTTGCAGCTGCTTCTATGGACTCTGCAACCAGATCTATAGACACTGCAGCTCGTTCTACGGACTCTACAGCTGCTTCTACAGACTCTGCAAGCTACTTCTATGGACTCTATAGGTTGCAGGCTGATTTCTACAGACTCTGCAGGCTGCTTCTATGGACTTTGCAAGCTAGTCCAGTACTTCTACAGACTCTACAAGCTGTGTCTACGGACTCTGTAGGTTGTTTCTACAAACTCTACAGGCTGCTTCTACAGACTCTGCAGGCTGGTTCAGTGCTTCTATGGACTCTACAGGCTGCATCTACAAACTCTGCAGGCTGGTTCAGTGCTTCTATAGACTCTACAACGGCTTCTACAGACTCTGCAGGCTACTTTTACGGACTCTGCAGCTAGATCTACGGGCTTTGCAGCCAGTTCTATAGACTCTGCAGCTGCTTCTATGGACTCTGCAACCAGATCTACAAATGCTGCAGCTAGTTCTACAGACTCTACAGCTGCTTCTATGGACTCTGCAAGCTGCTTCTATGGACTCTACAGGTTGCAAGCTGATTTCTACAGACTCTTCAGGCTGCTTCTATGGATTTTGCAAGCTAGTCTAGTACTTCTACAGACTCTATAGGTTGTGTCTACGGACTCTATAGGCTGCTTCTACAAACTCTACAGGCTGCTTCTACGGACTCTGCAGGGTGGTTCAGTGCTTCTATGGACTCTACAGGCTGCGTCTACGAACTCTATAGGCTGCTTTTACAGATTCTGCAGGTTGCTTCTACAGACTCTACAGGCTGGTCCAACACTTTTACAGACTTTGCAGGCTGCGTCTACGGACTCTACAGGCTACTTTTACAGACTCTACAGGCTGATTTTTATAAACTCTACAGGCTTGTATCTACGAACTCTCTAGGCTGCTACACGATGCTACAATGACGTGGATGCTATAGTGACATGCTGCTACAGTGACACGACTGCTATAGTGGCATGGTTGCTATGATGGCACGACTGCTATAGTGGCATAGCTGCTACAGTGGCTGAAAGCACAAACTCCAAAGACTAATCCCAAAGATTGATATCTAGAGTGCTATAGATGAGAAAGACATTCTCAAATGCCCAAGTAACCTACAAAATGCAAGTGCAACAATTTTTTTTTCTTATCCAACATGCCTAAAGAAGCCACAAACACTTCCCTTTATCCTTTCTCCAAGGGGTGACTCAACTCACTGGAGCAATGTGGGATAAAGGATGTGCAACAATTTATACATTAGAATATTGCTTGTCTCCCTTGGGTATCATCCCCATAAAGTAAATATTTAAAGTAACACTTAATATCTTGCAATTGGGTTAAATGTTACTTCTTACAACACTTCAGGCATTAAAATATACTAGCAACCAGACTCTGAATGGTGCAAGTGATAGTTTGCCAAAAAGCTCTCGTCGAGGAGTATCAAACCCCATCATCAAAACCAACTTCCGCTGATTCCTGCTAACTTACTACAAATAGTAAGTATGCTTGAAATTGAGTAAGTCAACTACTAAAGTGGGGACATTACAGTCTGCCCCCCTTGAAATTGCTTGTCCTCAAGCAATCTCAGCCCAGCATGCTGACTAACCTGCTCACTCTCCCATGTAGCATCCTCCTCTGGTAGGTCTTTCCATATGACCAAATACTCCTTCACTATCCTATTTCTAAGTTTCCTCTCTCTGGTGTCCAGAATAACCTCGGGTATTAACATGAGCCTCCCCTCCTTATCTAAAGGGGGTAAATCTGCAGAAGGCACTACACTCTGACCAATGGGTTTCTTAAGCCTAGACACATGAAATACATTGTGCACCCGACTGCCCTCTGGGAGCTCAAGCTCATAGGTGACTTCGCGACTTCACCCACTCTTTGAATCACCCTGTAGGGGCCATAAAATCTAGGCTTTAGCTTCTCTGCTCTGCTCTTCTTGAGCAATGACTGCCTATATGGCTGTAGCCTCAAATACACCATGTCCCCTACCTCGAAACTGCGCTCTACCCTATGCTGATCAGCATACAACTTCTGCTGATTTTGAGCCTATTGTATATTCTCCTTGAGCGCTCTCAGGATATCTTGACTATCCTTTAATAGGTCTTTAGCTTTGGGCACTCTGCTGTCCCCCAAAACCACATCCATGAAGCTTGGGGATTCATACCTGTACAATGCCATAAATGGAGTCATCCTGATGGTCATGTGATGCGTGGTATTGTAACAATACTCCCCCATGTGTAACCACTTAACCTAAGCTCTCTACTGTGCAGTCACATAGTTTCGCAAATAACCTTCCACCCATTTATTTACTATCTCCATCTGCCCATCTATTTGAGGATGGTAGCTCGTACTAGGTGCAAGGTTTGTACCACACAACTTGAACAACTCCCACCAAAAGGCACTCATGAACTTGTTATCCCTGTCACTGACAATAAATCTCAGTAACCCATGCAACCTGAAAACCTCCCTGAAGAACAAATTTGCCACCTGAGCTATTGTGTAAGTAGAAGGGATAGCAAAGAAGTGAGCAAACTTCGTCAATCTGTCTACCACCACATAAATGCAATCTCTTCCTTGCACTCGTGGTAGGCCAGTGATGAAGTCCATAGAAATGCTTTCCCATTTTTGGTCCAGAATGGGTAAGGGCTGTAGTAAACTAGCAAGAAATGTGTGCTCTTCCTTATCCTACTGACAAACTGCACACTTCCTGACATGCCTCCGAACATCATCCTTGAGCCCTCTCCATGAGAACCACTCTCAGATTTGCCTGTAGGTCTTGAAGACCCCTGTATGCCTAGCCGTAGGTACATCATGAAACACCCTCAGTATCATCTCTCTTAATTGTGATGATAGAATCAAATAAATTTTGTCTTGAAATCTGATCAACCCATCTATCACTTCATAGTGATCATCTTATTTAGTACCTAAAATCAATCCCGAAGCCCAAACATCTCTGACATATTCTGCTATAATCTTAACCCGCCAATCTCTTGAAATCTCTACAAGAGCACAAATGTGAGGTATTTTGGATAAGGCATCAACTACTACATTTTTCTTCCCTTTGACAAACTCAATGTCAAAGTCATAAGCTGCAATTTAGTGACCCACTTCTGCTACTTGTCGTTCAAGTCTCGCTGGCCCATGGTATACTTTATGATGTTGTGATCCGTCTTGATCACAAACTTCCCTCCAACCAAGTAGGATCAAAATTTGGCCAAGGCATGCATGATGGCCAACATCTCCCAATCATAAATAGAATAGCTCCTCTCCACCCCTCAGAGCTTCCTACTCTCAAAAGCAATGGAGTGCTTCTCTTGCATTAACACTACTCCAATCCCATCACCCGATGCATCACAATGAATCTCAAAAGGCTTTGTGAAGTTGGGTAGATCTAGAACCGGACATGGAGACATCACCTACTTGAAATGTTCAAAACATTGTTGTGTTGCCTTTGTCCATACAAAATCACCCTTCTTGGTGAGGTCTGTTAATGGTGCTACAGTCTGTGAAAAACCCTTCACAAATCTCCTATAAAAACCACATAATCCAAAAAAAACCGTTTGAGTTGTGTAAGGCTTGTTGGAGTAGGCCAATCAACAACCACCTTAATCTTTTTTGGATCCACTCTAACTCCCTCAGCATTGATAATATGGCCAAGGTAGAGCAACTTTGTCATGCCAAACTCACACTTCGATTCCTTGGCATACATCGATTCCCTCTCCAAAATGCCCAGCACCTCCTCTAATTGTTGTAGGTGCTCCTCCCACGTCTTACTGAATACCAGGATGTCACCAAAGAATATCAATACAAATCTTTGAAGCTGCCCTCTAAATACCTGATTCATACAACTCTGGAAGGTAGTTGGAGTGTTGGTTAGCCCAAATGGCATAACCAAAAACTCAAAGTGCTCGTAGTGACCCCTGAAGGCAGTTTTTTCTATGTCCTCCATTGACATTCTAATCTGATGGTATCGTGATCGTAAGTCTATCTTAGAGAAATACCTTGCTCCATGCAGCTCATCAATCAGCTCGTCAATCTTGGGGATGGGGTACCTGTTCTTAATTGTCTTCTTATTGATAGCTCTATAATCAATGCACATACACATTGTCCCATCCTTCTTCTTTACCAAAACAACTGCTGAAGTAATGGGGTTTTTTCTTGGCCTAATATGCCCCATCTCCAATAGCTCCTTTATCGACTTCTCTATCTCATCCTTATGCTTTTTAGGATGGCGGTAGAGGGTGATGATGATTGGTTTAGCCCCCTTCTCTAGCTCGACAACATGCTCTATACCCCTTTCGGGAGGAACCCCATGTGGAATGCTACCAAACACCTTATCATGCCTAAAAATGATCTCCCATACATCTAGATGGTAGCTTTTAACTTGCTACTCTGGAGGCATAGGCATGATCAAACATTTAGCTGCCCACTCAAGATCATCATGTCTAAATAACCATTCCATCCTCTTCAATGATACCACCCTGAGCCCCCCATTAGGTAAACCTTGAAGCACCACCTTCCTTCCCTGATGTTGAAACCTCATCTCCAACTTCGCCAAGTTGAAGGTAAACTCTACCAGAGAAGCCATCCACATCATTCCCAAGATGACATCATAATCACCCATGTCAACTACATAGAAATTGTCCTCCAATTCATAATCTCCTCCCAATCTGATGCAAAGATTTGAAATCTTCCAGGTGCATAATAACTTGTGGCCATTGGCCACCATGACTCTGAACCCTATGTGCTCTTCAGTCTGAAGCCTCTCTTGGCCACCAATTTTGCATCGATAAAGTTATGCATTGCCCCTGTGTCGATCAATGAAACCACACACTGCCCCTGAATCATCCCTCTTACCTTAAAGGTAATGGCCTTCTGGACCCCTGTCAACCAAACAAGAGACTTCTCATCATCCAAACTCTCCTCAGTAGTGCTATCACCCTGACTAGATTTTGAATCTGAATGTTGCTCCTTGTCCTCAAAAGGTGATTCATCTGCTAAAAAATACTCCATTGGTTTAGCCTTTGCCTTAAGCAGACATTCATGGGAAAGATTCCATAGCTTCTTATAATGAAAACATAGTTTTTTCTTCCTGAGCTCGTTGAGGGTGTCACTATCCGACCCTTTAGTTTCCCCCTTAGGCCACTGAGGGTCCTTCTGAAATGTCTTTCTTTCCTTATCCTTCTTAAAATGAGAGTCCTTAGAGTGAAGTTTACTCTTGTAGGAAGAAGATGCTAGGTCTCTCATTTTCTTAATAGCCTCTTGTAGTGAAGAGGGGTTGTGCCCCTTTACCCATCCTCGTAAGGGATCAGAAAGCCCATCCATGAAAAGAATGAGTCTCCTTTCAGATATATCTGTCACCAATACTGCCAACTTTTGGAACTCAGTGATATAGGCCTCCATAGATGCTAGCTCCTTGAAATGCAATTCTGGGTCCTTAGTGTCAAATCTGTCAATGAGTCTCTTAGTAAACTCTGCATAGGTATCTATCTGGTTATGGCCAAGTGTGACCATACTGTGGTGCCGCCACTCGTGGGCACTCCCATCCAAGTGCAATGAGGCATACTTAATCACATCCTCCTCAGGCATGGAATTAAGCTAGAAATAAGTGTCTAATTTTTGGACCCATGTTCTCGCTGGAGTCTTCCCTGTACCATCATAGTATGAAATAGACAACTTTCCCAACTTCTTCCTCATCTCATAATTTTGTTGTCTGTTTCCTCTCATGGGCATATGCTTGAGTCTAACATCCATATACTCCTTGAAGGACATTTCACTCTAAAAATTTGCTCCATAATTTCTCCAATCCTTCAGTATTTGGTTCTGTATCTCCTGCTGTGTAGGACCAACATCATTCTGGTCATTCTATCTCGGAGGGAACTGTGGCATGAGCGGTCTTGTAGTAGAAGAAATGCTCTAGCATATGTTTGGGCTCCTCTATTAATCGATGCATCTCCATTACCTCCATTACCCTGTCCACCTACGTAGTTAGCATTATTACCTTGGTTGGCATTATTGCCTTGATCTGCTCTAGTCAAATGTTGTGTAATTGCTAGCGCCATCTGCTGCAATGTAGCGTGTAGCTCCCTTTGACCCCTGACAAGATCACTGAGCATTATCCTAGTGCTAGGTTCTCCCCTTTCCCCATCTCTATCACCCATGGCTGGTGCTGAAAAAGGGTCACCCTCCTCTTCAATCTCTGAAAAAATTTGTAAGTCTAGGTTTGTCCGGTTTCTCCTCAAAAAGTACTGATGTGTTGGATGCATGAAACCTCATAGGAGGGCAGGAAAAACATGCTTTGATACCACTATAATGGGCACCCCTGTTGTGCCCAAAACTAACCCAACAGGAACTCCTTATGACTCTGGTACGGTTTGCTTGTATTGTTTTTTTTTGTTTTACAAAGACTAATGCATATAACATAAATATAGAATTCCAAGCATAGATACACACAATTGAAATGACCAACACACTAATATTAATTGCAAAATGAGTAAATGAGTATAATGCTGGTCATGCGGTAACTCACTAAATACTCTAGTGATCGTATGAACATTATTTCAAGTGAATATCCCAGCAAGTGTCGAAGGTGCATTCAATTTGTTCTCCGTCCAGTAGAACTACGATCTCTACAGGCTGATTTTCTACAGACTCTACAAATTAGATCTATGGACTCTCTACGCAGGTTCTACTTACTCTACAGGCTAGTCCTACGAACTCTACAACTGGTTTTACAGACTCTGCAACTGGTTCTATGGACTCTATAGTTGATTCTACAGACTCTACAGCTAGTTCTACAGACTCTGCAGTTGGTTCTATGGACTCTGGAGTGGCTTCTATGGACTCTGTAGGATGCTTCTACAGACTCTGCAGCCGATTCTATAGACTCTAAAACTGATTCTATGGACTCTGCAGTCAAATCTACAGACTCTATAGCTAGTTCTACAGACTCTGCAACTGCTTCTATAGACTCTGCAGGCTGCTTCTATAGACTCTACAGGCTGCTTCTACGGACTCTGCAGGCTGGTCTAGTGCTTTTACAGACTCTGCAGGCTGCGTCTACAGACTCTACAGGCTACTTCTACAGACTCTACAGGCTGTTTCTACAGACTCTGCAGGCTAGTCTAGCGCTTCTACGGACTCTGTAGGCTGCATTTACGGACTCTGCAAGCTACTTCTATGAACTCTGTAAGCTGCAAGCTGATTTATACGAACTCTATAGGCTTGTATCTACAAACTCTCTAAGCTACTACGTGATGCTATAGTGATGTGGCTACTATAGTGATGAGCTACTATAGTGACACGACTGCTACAGTGGCATGGATGTTACAGTGGCACAACTACTACAGTGGCATGACTGCTATAGTGGCGCGACTGCTAAAGTGGCTAAAAACACAAACTCTAAAGACCAATCCCAAGGATTGATGTCTAGAGTGCTACAAATGAGAAGCACGTTCTCAAGTGCCCAAGTAATTCTTTTCTTCTTATCGAATATGCCTAAAGAAGCCACAAACACTTCCCTTCATCCTTTCTTCAAGGGGTGACTCAACTCACTTGAGCAATGTGGGATAAAGGATGTGCAACAATTTATACATTAGAATATTGCTTATGTTTCCCTTGGGTATCATCCCCATAAAGTAAATATTTAAAGTAACACTTAATATCTTGCAATTGGGTTAAATGTTACTTCTTACAGCACTTCAGGCATTAAAACATACTAGCAACCAGACTCTGAATGGCACAAGTGACAGTTCGCCAGAAAGCTCTTGTCGAGGAGTATCAAACCCCATCATCAAAACTGGCCTTCGATGAGTCTTGTTAACTTACTACAAATAGTAAGTATGCCTGAAACTGAGTAAGTCAATTGCTAAAGTGAGGACATTACATTCACAAATACTTCATATACATTTCACAGTTTGATGAATACTATTTTTAGGCCTTTCTTGAAGAAATTTGTGTTGGTATTTTTTGATGACATCTAATATACAATAAAAATTGGGAAGAACATTTACAACATGTGAAATAGATACTATTAATTCTGGAATAATATCAGTTTTATGCAAAACCTTCAAAATGTACTTTTGGAGTCCAAGAGGTGGACTAATTAGGTCATTTTGTTTCACATGAAGGAATCAAATTATACCCTTATAAGATGAACACTATGATGGAATGGTAGGTGCCCAAAACCCTCAAGAATCCAAATATTTTTTGGGGCTAATAGGTTACCATTGTAAATTTCTAAAAAAAATATGGCAGCATGGTATCACCACTCATAGTGTTATTTTTGGCTCTTTCCATTATAATGAAACAACCACCAAGGAGTTTGAAATGCTGGAGGAGGTGATGTGCACCATTCCAATTTTGGCTACCCCTATTTTTTCCAAATTTTTTATTATTGAATGTGGTCCATCAAGTTTTCATATGGGGGAAGTACTCATTCATGAGGGAAGAACCATTGATTTTGAGAGTCATCAATTCAAGGGTAAAAACATGATACAACCAATATATGAGAAATGGATGTTTTTTATTCTTCATGTAATCAAACATTTAAGACCTTATCTGATAAGTATACACTTTAATGTAAACACTGATCATGATAGTCTAAATTTTTTCTTAGAACAAAGATTGTCATCATAAAAACATAAATGGATGAATAAAATTTTAGGATTTGACTTTGAAATCATCTATAAGAAAGGAAATAAGAATGTTGTAACAAATTAACTGTCTAGGAGGGATGAATCCATGAGGCATTGTTATGTGCAATGATCATTTGGCATAAAAATTGGTTGGAAGAGGCTAGATTAGAATGGGATAATGATAAGGATACATAGGTTTTGATTTAGAATATCTATCATGATTCTAGTGCTTCTTCCAAATTTAAGTGGAAATGGGATGCATTATGGTATAAAGCTCACTTAGACCTATGTAAAAATTATAGCCTCAACCACAAGATCCTTAAAGAGATTCATGCATCTCCAAGAGTGGGCCACTCATGATTTTTGAAAACCTATCATAAAATCAAGAAATATTTATTTTGGGAAGGACTCAAGGGGGATATATAGAAAATTTTGGCTAAAAGCAGCTGTGTCAATAGAATAAGGGTGAAAAAATTAAGACACCAGGTCTTTTGTAGCTTTTATCCATTCCTAGCCAGAGGTGGGAGGAGGTTTCTATGGATTTCATTATAGATTTTCTGAAGTTTGAAGGTTAAAATGTCATGATGTTAATTGTGGATAGAATCAAAAAATATTCTCATTTTTCTCCTTGTCATAGCCATTTTTGGCTAGTACAATAATGATTATTTTTATGGATATAGTTTAAAAGTTTCATGGTACTCCCAAGATCATTATAAATGATCATGATCTAATCTTTACCAGTAATTTTTAGGACTGATTTATTATAATGTTTGGGTATTGAGTTGGATCATAGCTCACCATATCATCATCAATCTAATGGGAAAGCAAAGGTAATCAAAAAATGATTAGAAGGGTATCTTTGTTGTTTTGAATCAAATAAACAAGAATAGTGGGTTCATTGGCTACCACTAGCAAAATGGTGGTATAACACTTCCTTTCATACCTCATCTAAAATTTCTCCATTTGTGTCAATTTATGGGTATCACCCCCTGTCTATCACTTTATCCTTAAGGGTGAAACCTGAGGTTTGAGTTATTAAATAACAAAATCAACATCAACAAGAAGTACTAGCTAGTCTAAGAGAGAATTTGGCCATGGCACATAATAAAATGAATCAACACCATAGTGAGAGGAATTTTAACAAGGGAGTTTGGGAATTTATGCGCTTGAAACAATATAAGTAGATGTCTCTGAAGCAACATAAAAATGATAACAAAGTTTCTCCTTAATATCATTTCCCTCATAATATATTGTAGAAAATTGGTAGTGTTTTATACAAGCTAGAGCTACCTCAATGCACTCGCATACATCATGTATTTCATGTATCTCGCCTGAATAAGGTAATTTGACAGAGTTGTGGTCCAAATTGAGTTACTCGAATCAGATGAATAACGTTGAGTCATTCTGTAACTTGAGAATATCCTTCACACACACACACTAAAAGACTGAGAACAAAAGAGATTAAGGAGTTTTTGATCAATGGAAGAACCTAAACCATGAAGATAGATATTGGAAGGATGAAGCTATTTTGCAGTAGTAATAAAAATTGTTCAACGTTAAAGGAAACATTGTTTTGAAGGGGAGGGCCATGCTATGCTCCTAACCTATAACATGTCTATGGATATGTGTGGCCGACTTGTGTTATACATAACATTTCATATATTCTTGTCACATTTTTCTATGTTCTCATATTATTAGTAAGGTCAACCTATGGAATAACCATGGCCTAAGTAGAGTATAAATAGGAGATGGTGGTTAGTTTTGATCGTCATATTACAAATTATTATCTTAGTGTATTATTGTGGAGGTTACCCACTCGAAGTGGCTCAATCATATTTATCAAGTATTATGCTTTTTCGTCAATTATTATTGTGGATCTCCTTGTTCTACTCATAAATTTGTGATATCTTAAATAATTGTGGTAGGTGAGATATCTAAGAAAAGGGCCTTGAGAATGATATCTCTCAACATTTTTTAGATAAATATATTTAAGATATTTGTACTAGTTAATCATTACTTATATTAGGACTAAATATAAACTTGAATCTTAGTGACCTACTCTCTAGTTTATAGACATTTTTCTATTTGAGGATAAATGTCCTGAACCACCATCTATTGGAATTAGGTGCAAAATAATCCACTTACTATTACACTTATTAGACTACAACCATATAAATAGTTTGGGAACATTGAGGTTATAGAGTTATCTTTTGAATTAATTTTGTTCTATGTTGGGGGTTATATTGTGAATTAATTTTTCTCTACATTAGAGGTTAATAAATTACCAATATTTTATATATTGAAGTTTGCCTTTGAGATTTGGAATTGGGTGGGTAAGAAGTCGTCTATCCAATTTACAACTATATATATATATATGTATGTATGTTGAGGTGCAAACTAAAAACCATGATAAGAATAATGACAAACAATTTCATAAATACACACACACACACACACACACACAGAGGTATATATATACATATACATATACATATACATATATACATACATATATACGTACATACACATACACACACACATATACATACGCACGTACATACATATACGTACGTATATATGTGTGTGTGTGTGTGTGTGTGTGTGTGTGTTGAGGTGCAAACTAAAAACCATGATAAGAATTATGAAAAACAATTTGTTCGACACTTAATTGGATTAGTTTTCTGACTTATTCACATAATGTGTATAGTAAGGAAATATGTGTGTGTATACAGACACACACACACACAATATGTATGTATGTATGTATGTATGTCTCTCTGTGTGTGTGTGTGTGTGTGTGTGTGTGTGTGTGTGTGTGTGTGTGTGTGTCTATATATATATATCATAAATAAGTTATATAGAAAAATGTCAAGTGTGATCTTTCACCAATGCCAATAATAATCATTTTAGAATATGACTTATAGGTTAATATGACAAGTGGGAGTAGGTCACAAGCATGTACATGCAACAAGGAGATCTTAGGGTGTCAGGGAAAGGAAAATCCTTGGATCATCAGTTCAAAGCAGATGGTGGTAGACATGTGAATGGTTTGAAGTAGAAAAGACTTGGTCAGAGGTCGTGAAAGAGGGATCAATAGGTCCAAGGGTTTTAGAGGCTCCTTTCATAGTTTCAGACTTAATATTTCTAGAGTGTCCTAATATTGTCAATCCATCTCACAGTTGTAATGACTACTATTGATGAGATATTACCCTTAATATCCATCTTTCTTCACTATGTTTGATACTTTGATCTCATTGCATCGATACCATTATGGTTGTGATGCCTAGGGCATAAAGCACAATGAAAGAATCCATATTGATTGCCTTTGGTGATCTTTGAGTAAGGGTTCAATAAAATCCCAAGGAACCATGTTTAATATTAGGGGATGTTCCAATCATCCTTGTTGACTTGACCTTGGAGTTGGATCTCAAAGAGGACTATATCAATGCCACGGATAAATATACATGATCGAGGTCATTAATTTTCAATTTTTTGGGGAAAAATCCATTGCTTGAGGAGTTTGGATAAAAGACCCTTGGTCAAACTGTGACCCTCCCATAGTCTCTTTGCTATAAATTTTTTTTCTTTTGATTTGGTTCATTTTAGTTAAAGATTGTGCTTTTGTTACGGAACATGGACCTTGGTTTCTCAAGAAATGAGGGATTTTTATTTGTCCTTAGATTCCTTTCTTTTACGCTTTGCCTTTCATATTTATTTGGTACCAGTTTGGGTAAGTTTTTATAATTTACCCTTGGTCATGCAAAATTAGGGACTACTAAAATGCATATTAGGTTTTTTGGGGGATTTTATTATATTGGATGAATCATTTTTTGTAATTTAAAAGAGATACACTAGGTTTTTCATGATAATTTATATTTCCAAACCTATTATTCACAAAACCAAAATTGTCTCCTCACAAGGGGTTTGTGCTATGCTTTTAACCATGTTGGTATATGTGTATCTAAAATATGGCTTACATAACCCATTATTTATCATATTAAATTTTTCTATGATGTCATTTTTTTAGTTAGGTTAGACTATGGAGTAACCATAACTTAAGTAGACTATAAATATAAGGTACTAATTAGTACTTCATCATCATATTACAAATTATGTTCTTCTTATAAGGTTATGGAGGTTTCCCCCTCGAATTAGCTTGCTATTTATTTGTATATTCTACTCTTAGTTAGTCATATTTGCTATATTTATAGTATTCTACTTTATTTGTGAAGTAATTTCATTATAAATGGTATAAGAGCATCGATTTGGGCCATTGAGTGGGTAAAACCCTAATTTTAGGGAATCCCTTATATCTTGTAATCTGTAGTGAATTTATATTCAATTTTTTTTGTGGAGTTGAAGGATCATTCAAGTACTTATCAATAATTTTTTTTTTTTTTTTTTGAGTTTGAGGATCATTTTTAGTGATTTATTACCAATTTAGTGTTTTTCAAAAATTTAATCTATAGGCCACATTTTGAGGTTTTTTTTAATATATTATTTACAATTTTGAAAGGATTGAAAAAATATAGTGGGGTTCCATTATTTTTAGTTTTTTATTTGAGGATGACATCATTGTAGACACTCTTGGTGAAATTTGAGTTAAAGGTGACAATTAGGATTGACATTGTCAAGCCTCATTATGGTAGGACCACAAACTAGGAGTTAAGGAAGGGCACTGAAACTCTGAGTAAAAATCATCATAGAGAAGAGATGGATTCTGAAGGGGGAGTTATTGGATCATTTTTTTCTAGTATTTTTTTAATAGATCATAAAGTTAGCCAACTTGAGTATAACATGTAAGGCATACAATTTGATATTCAATGCATACAATATGATATGCAAGGAATTTAACTTGATATACAAGGCATGCAATTTGAAATTAAGGATGTAAATTATACTATGGTGGATATCATGCTGAATTTGAAAAATATTTATCAAAACCAATAACTTATCACCATTTCACAACCCAAAAAGGGTGGATCTTCTAGCTAGTCCAATCCAAATCCAAGTATCTCGCAACCAAAGAACATGATGCAAAAAGTGGAGATGTGAAAGTTTGATGGGAAGGATTCAATCACCTGGATCAACCAAATGGAGATTCTTTTGATATAAATTAGGTCTCATGTGGATAAAAGGTGGTCATTTCATCCCTATATCTAGAACTAGAACAATTCATTTGGTATTAATGGTTATGTGATCAAAATAAGAAGGATTTGAATCTCACCTAGTCTACTTTTACCGAGGAGTTGTGAACATAATATATCAATAGTGTGAGTGATAAACAATTTAAATTAATTGGAAAAGTTGCATTAAATAGATAAAGTCAAGGACTATATTCATAAATTTTAGTTTTTATCTTTGCATGTGGAGAACATTCCTAAAGAGCACATGAATGACTTATTTCTTAGAGGTCTTAAGGACCACACTAAACATTAGGTAAGCATGTTTAATACACTTATTATCTCTAAATTTATTCACAAGGATTTCATGGTAGAGGGATTTTTTAAACCAACAAGAGATAGTCATTCACCAACATCAAAGATCAAAACAATCCATCACTATCATTCCTTTTGTAGACACCGAAATCGTGTCTACTCTCTTGGTCATCCTCCTTGTCCTCTCCCCCCTTGGTCCTCTTCGTCCACTTCGACACTCTTAACCTATGTCTTATTAATTTGAAATAATTATTTTATTTTAAGTTAATAATTCCCTCTCATGCCACCTCACACCTCTCTTAGGATGGCTACCCTTGGGTGCCTCCCACCACCCTATGACCCATTTATGACCCCCACTTCATTCTCTTCCACTATCCTCTCGTCCATTTAATCCCTCTCGGCTGTTTTCCCACGACCCTTGATCCCGATGGCTTGTAAGAATGGGTGGAGGGCTAAAATTAGCCTCTGTCCCCATTCTGCAGCCGTCGACGTCGATCATTATGCGGCCGACGTCGGTGGCCTTGCCGCCATCGGCAGCCTTCAAGACTGCATTCCACCTTTGTACTGTAGATCGGCTCTTTCAATCACATTTTTCAATATTTACATCTGTCTTTTCAATCTTTCAATCCGATCTTTCAACCCTGAATCTTCAATCCACCAACCTTCAGATCTCTCTCTCTCTCTTAGGCACACAGTAAGCTACAACAACAATAGGTACTCTGCATCAGCCACTCCACCAACAACAGGGCCTTCACACCAACAGCATCAACAACAGGTACAAGCATCAACAACACTTCTTCTTCAGCAGGTATGAGCTAAGAATGTTTCATTTTATTTCATTTCAATAATCTAGAAATGTATTAGCTGTTAGCTCCCATTCAGCACCTCCAAACCAAACCCGAATCCTTATCTCCCTGTTGGCCTCCTCTATCCCTCTGTCCCCTTTTTGACCTTTTGTCCCTTGTCCAAGACCTCTGCACAGACTCTTAGTTCATTCAATCAGACCCATAGAGCTTCTCAAAGCCGTTCACAGAACATAAACCCGTCCAGACTTGACCAGACCTCGTCCAAAGACTACTGCCCTGACCGACGCCGGTCGCAGAGACCACTGCCACCACCGACGTCGGCATAATAACCAACATCGATAGAACCTGAAAATCGACATCGGCAGACTAACCGACATCGGCAATTGTGACCAGGTCGACAACAACTTTTAGGTAAGCATTTACTTCCATTTCCTTTTCAGTCTTTAATCATTTCAGTCTTTTTATCATTCTGCCTTTTATCAAACATTATTTTTATCAATCAGTGGGTTGACATCCCTCAAGGAAGTCTTTGTACTTCTGGGATCAAGCTTTCACTTGGCAACCCACCATCTATTCATCTAACGCCTTTTTTGTCTTAGTCTCTTTCTTTTGCAGGTGTCATCCTCCACAACCAAAGAGGAGTTCTCACAACGTCTGGATAATGGTGCATAGACTTCATCTAGGTACATACAAGCCTTAGACCATTTCTCTTAGTTTCTTATTCTCTCTTTGAATGTAGAAAGCGAAAATCGTATAGAAACATTCTAGCACACCCGGTGGGACCCTATGGTCTTCCTTGGGTTCTTTTCTTTCTGTTCATATAGGGTGTATTAGGTTTCTCTTTTTCATCTCTTTCTTCTATCTTCCAAAAGACATCATAAGCAGGATTAAAAAGAACTCTTCTTTCTTTTCTTGCATCATATACTAGTCAACTCATACTCTTCAACCCTTTCTCAACTTGTTTTTATTCGAACTCACATTTCAACTTGGGCATTAAAACACATTACATTTCATTTTTGCTTGCTTGCATTTCTTAGTCCACATCTAGTAATTACAATTGCATCATGAATTAATCGTAGTCCACTTTATGTTACAAAACCTTATCACTTGCACAAATCAAACATCAAAACTTACCTGAGACAAGGCCCGACTGGGATTTCATCTCCCAATGGATACCTTACCCGTCCTGGCAATCCCACTTGGATTTCATCACCAAGGGGAAAGCCCACTCTGTTCTCTGGCAGAGGATAATCTCTAGGAAAAATATATTTTGGCTAAGCGAGACCAGCTTATCACTGGGCTCGTGAAGTGAGGGGAGCTTGCTCCTTAGCACCAGGCCATGTACGAAACTTAACCTAGACTCTTGAGTGCCTAAACAAACCTGAAACCATCCATAGACTACCTCTTCTAAGACCCGTTCTGCCAGCCAACCTTCCCACACATCATTCTAAGGCATAAGCCAATAGGATTCCAAAAGTTGATTCTTAGGATTTAACGCTTAGAGTCTGCCTATCTCCATCTCTGTTTCTCTATCCCTATCTACTTGTTTGAGCTAGTGAGGATGCTTTCTTCTTTTTTTTCTAAGAATCTTAAAATTTTCTAAGTTTCTGAAAACCATAGTCACTGGCATCGGTCTCACCACTGACGTCGTCAACTTTCTTCACCGTCATCGATTATCTGACTGACGTCGGCCATCTGTTCTGACTGACATCAGTTTTTCAACTGACGTCGGTCACTGTCACAGTCCTTTTTTTTAAAATAGCAGCCTAAAACCCGACTCCTTTTTCTACAAAAACCACATTCTGAGTTTCTAAAACTGAAAAAACACAATTTTTAGAACCTGACCTCTTCTTGCCTTGAATGGTTTTGACATGTAGTCAAACATGACTCTTCTTGACCAAGTGAGGCATCAATCACTTCCGCCTTCTCCATCCCTAACCAGTCCCATAATGGAGTTCCACTCAGAGACTGAAAGAACTCCTACTCAACCGACCCTGACTCAGACCCCCATTGTCCCTAAAAGGGACCAAGATTTTGAAAGATTCTTAGACCTCAATGTCAAAGCCCTCCAAAATTATCTCACAAAAAACCCAATGCGAGACCTTTCGGGTGAAGTGGTGATGACATCAACACCATTCACTACCCAGCATTTTATGACTCAGACTATTGCCTCAACCATTAACTCAACCATGGCCAATACGCAAAGTTTTGCCTCTCCATCTATTTTTAGACCGACCTCCATCGGGGTTCCATTACCCCCTCAACCACACGCAATTCAACCAAGTTCTACATCATACCAGAACTTGATTGTCTCGACCCCACACACTCTTGCGCCCATAGATGCAGGAGTGTCTACCTCCCCTTTTGCCCATGCCACCATGCAACCACCTTTGGTGGTATCTAGTCAACTTATGCCTTTTACCTTCATGACCCAACCACCCTTGGCCTCCACTTCTGTCCCAACAACTAGTTATCAATACGTTGTGCCCCTAAAAGCGCAATCAACTATGTCGTATGCCTCTTCTAGCACTTTTCAAGTGCCTTACAACCTAGGGGGTGCTCCATCTGTCAATCCATCAGCAGATCTCATCAAAATGCTGATAAATAAAATGTCTAGTCTCGAAGCCTCTATTTCTAGTTCATATAATGCTCTCTCATATGAGCAAATTTGTAATGAACCCATTCATCCCTCTGTCTCGATCCGACCATACCCCAACCAGTGGAAGCTTCCTAAATTTACTCGCTTTCAGAGTAAGGAAAATCCGTAGCAGCATCTGTGGGCATTCAGACATGCTTGTTATCTCATAGCCCACGATGATGCGTTACTTCTACGCACGTTTTCCATGTCACTTTCTGGCCCTGCCCTTGACTGGTATAGCTCTTTTACCAGACATTCTATCTTTTCATTCACACAACTCGCCCAATTATTTTTTGACCATTTTTCTATCAACATCACCAAACAAGTCTCAATCACAGACCTCTACTCCATCAGGCAATTTGACGACAAATCACTACTCGATTTTGTCACCTGTTGGAGAGGCTTGATTAACCAGCTCTCTTTCTCCTTGCCTCAATCTGAGCTCATTGAGCTCTTTTCTCAAGCATGTGCCAGACACATCTCTTCTATCTTGCGGGTTCAAATATTTTGCACTTTTGATGAAGCTTTCACCATGGCCCGAAACCTTGAACTCCGTGCCATTAAAGAGGATAAGGTCAAATTGCGTAATACTAACGCAAAAGCCAATGACCCTTCTTCTTCTAGACCTTCTTCTATCAGCTCCAAGTCCAAAGGAGTGGCCAACACTGTGGTCATTAGATCACCGTCCTCGATAACAACTAATCACTCTCAGCCTCCCACATCTCTAAGCATCACCAAACAATTCCAACAATGGTACATCCAGCGTTCATACACTCCACTTGGAAAATCATACGCTTCTATTTTGGAAAAAACTTGTCAAGCAGGGGGTCCTCAATCTCCCTCCCATCTGACCACCTCAATTCAACCCTTCAAAAGCCCTTCCTACATGGTATAGGGAGGCCGACTTCTATCACTATCATCGCGTCCATGGCCATGATATCGACAATTGCCGAACCTTCAAAAACATCATTCAAGACATGATAGACAGGGGTGATCTCGTCTTAGACAACTCGAATGCCCCACCCAACCAACACATCGACATCTTTAGACAACCATTCCCAAACCATCTTCCTACCCAAAATAATGTCCAGACCATGGCCGATAGCTTCCACGAGCATGACATTCACACAGTCAACACGGTCTCGCCTCTTGTCCCTGACCAACCTCCTTCACAAGTAAAAGACCCTTCTTCCCCTATTTCTCCTCCACAGGATGAAGAACTTTCTTCTCCTAGTAATCCTCCATCCACCTCTCTTATACTGGACGACGCCTTGACTACACCTATACCATTAGCCCCACCTTCGTCTTTCCTCCTACCAATAGAGGACCCTACCTTGCCTACTCCTCAACCACAAGTAGAAGGCACGATCATCCCTGCCCTCTACCCTCTTGAGGAGCCACGTTCTCTTATTTCTTCTCCACCAAGAGAAGAATCAGTCTCTTCACCCATGTTGATCGAGGAAGACCCAGTCACGATCTCCTCTTGCCTTTTGCCTGAGATTGCTACATCTCACTCACCTCCATCCACATCTGAATCCAAACCCGCATCTAACCTCGCCTCGCACAATGGTGGCCCTCAACCCAAACCAAAGAAGGCCACTAAACCACACTAGAGGACTCCTCCCTCACCTTCATCATTACCTTCAATCTTGGGCCCACATCCATCCACTTTAATAAGAGTGCTTCCCACTCCCACATCTCATAGAGGCAACTTGCCTCTATTACTCTCTCAACCCATCAGACATATATTTCTTCCAATCCATCGCCCAATGCCTCCCAAACTAAAGTCATCAACCCCCACTGCAACAAAACACACAGACCCATTAGCAGGTTCTTATGCCTTACTGTTACGGCAATTGTTGCAGCCTTCTCAAATCAGTCTCCCACCTCTTAAACCATATCAATCACTCGAACCAAAATTGCCCTAGTTCGATGACACTTAGATTTGTGTGTATCATCGCACACCTGGGCACGACACTGAGCACTATTGTGCCCTCAAAGTTGTCATTCGCCAATGTTTGGAGAAAGACACCCTTCTTCTCGACCACATTATCAACAAGCCTTCAACACCGTCCTACTCATCAACTCTCAAATCAAGACCATCTTGGTTTGACAACTCTAAATTTTGTCATTATCATCAAAAATCGAGACATGACACTGAGCGTTGTTGTGCTCTTAAAGCTATCATTCATCAACACCAAAAAAAAGGATTCTCTTCTCATCAAGGATCCTCTTGACCTCCCCTTCGATAAAACATCAACACTGACCCATGCTTCTCAAACCTCATCACCTAAATCAGGATCTCCACGCTAGACTTTGGTCCCTTTACTGCCTTTGACCCCTTTATTCGACATCAACACAGTTAATCTGACCACTAAGCCTCAACCAACCTTGACCAATCTGTCAAACATTCTCCCTAGCTGCTGGGGGAATTCAATGTTCATTTAAGCCTTGACCAACCTTTCAACCCAGTCTCGACCAAATATCAATCACTCTTTTAATCCTAAATCTCGACTAGTCCATTGACCAAACCTCAACCAAAACTTGACCAAACATTCAACCAACCCTTTTAATCAAAACATTCAACCGACCATTGACCAAGCCTCAACCATGGCATCGACCAATCATCGATCCAGACCTCGACCAGACCTCGATCATGACATTGACCAAGACCTCAACCAAATCTCGACCAAGTCATTGACCAGACATTCACCCAGACATTGACCATGACCAGACATTGACCATGACATTGACCAGACCATCGACCAGACACTAACCAATCATCAATCATGACCTGGACCAAACATTCAACTCAAACATTCAACCAACCTTTTTATCAAAACATTCAACCAGTCTCGATCAATTAGCGACCATATCAACCAACTTCACATCTAACATCAATCAACACGTGACCAATCTTGAAGAGGCAAATGGGGCAAGTTCGCTCCTAATTGACTCGAACCTTATCATAACACACAAGCATGACCCAGAGACTTATCAGAACTTGAGCTCCTTTTTATGCTTTGCATCTTTGACCATTCTACTGTTAGTCGAGTACTCGATCACTTGACATTTTACTTGAGCTCGTCCCTTGAGCAACCCCCTGTCATTGTCATTCCTATTCATTTCAACCCTGATTCCCAACATTCGTCAACTCTTTTGTCAAACATGAATGCTTTGTCCTAATAAAAGGGAACCCTTAAACCTCCAGAGGCTCGTCCATGGCTAAAAACTTTAGTCAACAAAATATATCAAAATGGGATACCTATCATATCAAAGGTCATAAGCTCTAAATGTAGACTACTCTCTCGAAGGACAACTACATAGTTGTTGTATTACTAGACTGCTCTCTTGAAAGACAGCTAGGCCAAAGTCATATCAAAAGCATACAAAGCAAAAATATAGACCACTCCCTCGAAGGATGGCTATGACTAAATATTGCTACAGATAGCACTCTTTTTAAAGCTTTCCGCATCGATCAGCTTCACATATATGACCACCAAGCAAACAACATCCCTATGTGGACTTTCTGCATCGATCAGTCCACCGTCCAAAAAAAAAAAAAAAAAAATGACTGACAAGCTATTATGTCATGGACTTGCCTATAGTCGTTCTCGAGTCACCTATAAAAGGGGCAAGGTTATTCCTGCCACAAAAGGGTTACCCCATCCTCTCATATCACATATTCAATCTATCACCCCAACATACTCAAGGGACTTCGAGCTCACTTAACATCAAGTGATTCAATTACTTCTCTAGCTCAACCACTGGTCAACAACGTAATGCATAAATGGGGCTTTTGTTCTACCAACCTCTATCTATGCTCTCATTTTGGTCCTTGTCAATGAAAGAGCAATTCACCTTTCACTTATCTTTCACACTTTGGTCACATTCAACCAAACCAATTCAAACCAAGCCAACCCAACATTTTCAAACCAACAACATGACATCATGACATCACACATCATCATAGTCCATTTCACATAGTTTCTATGGACACCAATACACATGGAAATTATTGACCAGACACAATTTATGTTAAGCATAAACCAATACTTGCTGAAGCATAAATAGACCTCAATTCATTTTTAGCATACATCCATCATGACTATGGAAAATTGCTAGGGATGAAAAAACTTGACCAATGTTACAAAATACACCATTTGGAAAAGGCTATGACATCATCTTATCCTCATCATTTCGACACATGACCAAACCAACTTATCGACCTCTTTGACCCCTTTGTCTGAACTACATTGGTCTGAGGCCCTTAGGATAGGGGCTATGTAGACAGCACTCAGTTGACATGACGTCCTCTGAGGTTAGCTCGACCACCCTCGTTTGTTTGTCTCTCTGATGGACAAACTTTCTTTCTTCCTTTGACCATGACTTGACCTCGACCAAGACCATCAACCACTTTGACCCTTCCTCCTTTTTTGAGAGAACTACATTGGCCTGAGGCCCTTCACAAAGGGGCTATGTAGGCAACACTCAGTCTTCTAGGGTTAGCTCAGCCACATTCTTTCGTCCGTCCATCCACCTCGACTAGACCTTGGAGATCATGCCTATCTCCTCCGACCCTGACCACTTTTAAAACATAGTTGCTATCTCATGAATGGTTAGCAAAATTGTGCGTAGACATTTTGACCCTCACAAGTATAGGATCGCAAGCCGGTTGATCCGCACTACTTGTGACATTTTCGTATTTTTTAAGAGCACTTTCTGAGCCTGAAATACCTGAAACACGACAACCATTAGAGCTTCAGCTTAGATTGAATGACCCGATCAGCTACGACCAAATGCTGGGGCCTGGTTACTTCAATTTTGGCACTCCTCGACTTCGACCTGCGACAATTTGACCTGACCATCCCGTGAAGTGGTATATGCGCGATCACGACTTTTGCAGCGTTCACACTCCATCTTCACCATCTTCATCCACTCTTTGTCAAATCAACACCCAATTTTAGGTTCCCTTCCCTCGACTCCTGCTTTGAGGGAGAATATCTCATATCATAATCAAGGCAACCAACCCTCCTGTTTTTGTCTTGTAGTTCACTTGAACAACCAACAAGATGAAATCAACCTTATCCCACACCTGGGGCAACCAACTCTTATTTTTGTCTTGCAGTTCATCCAGAACAACCAACAAGACAAAAAGGGGCAAATGTAGACACCGAAATCGTGTCTACTCCCTTGGTTATCCTCCTCATCCTCTCCCCCCTTGGTCCCCTTCGTCCACTTCGACACTCTTAACCTATGTCTTATTAATTTGAAATAATTATTTTATTTTAAGTTAATAATTCCCTCTCATGCCACCTCACACCTCTCCTAGGATGCCTACCCTTGGGTGCCTCCCACCACCCTATGACCCATTTATGACCCCCACTTCATTCTCTTCCACTATCCTCTCGTCCATTTAATCCCTCTCGGCCGTTTTCCCAGGACCCTTGAACCCGGCGGCTTGGAAGAACAGACAGAGGGCTAAAATTAGTGTCTGTCCCCATTCTGCAGCCGCCGACATCGGTCATTATGTGGCCGACGTCGGCGGCCTTGCCGCCGTCGGCAGCCTTCAAGACTGCATTCCACCTCCGGACTGCGAATCGGCTCTTTCAATCCCATTTTCCAATCTTTGCATCTGTCTTTTCAATCTTTCAATCTGATCTTTCACCCCTAAATCTTCAATCCACCAACCTTCAGATCTCTCTCTCTCTCTCAGGCACACAGCAAGCTACAACAACAATAGGTACTCTGCATCAACCACTCCACCAGCAACAGGGCCTTCACACCAGCAGCATCAACAACAAGTACAAGCATCAACAACACTTCTTTTTCAGCAGGTATGAGCTAAGAATGTTTCATTTTATTTCATTTCAATAATCTAGAAATGTATTAGCTGTTAGCTCTCATTCAGCACCTCCAGACCAGACCCAAATCTTTATCTCCCTATTGGCCTCCTCTATCCCTCTGTCCCCTTTTTGACCTTCTGTCCATTGTCCAAGACCTCTGCACAGACTCTTAGTTCATTCAACTGGACCCATAGAGCTTCTCAGAGCCGTTCATAGAACATAAACCTATCCAGACCTGACCAGACCTTGTCCAAAGACTACTGCCCCAATCGACATTGGCCACAGAGACCACTGCCACCACCGACGTCGGCATAATAACTGACGTCGACAGACCCTAAAAATTGACGTCGGCAGACTAACCGACATCGGCGACTATGACCAGGTCGATAGCAACTTTCAGGTAAGCATTTGCTTCCATTTCTTTTTCAGTCTTTAATTATTTTAGTCTTTTTATCATTCTACCTATTATCAGACATTATTTTTATCAATCAGTGGGTTGACATCCATCAAGGAAGTCTTTGTACTTTCAGGATCAAAATTTCGCTTGGCAACCCACCATCTATCCATCTAACGCCTTTTTTATCTTAGTCTCTTTCTTCTGCAGGTGTCATCCTCCACAACCAAAGAAGAGTTCTCACAACGTCTAGATAACGGTGCACAGACTTCATCCAGGTACATACAAGCCTTAGACCATTTCTCTTAGTTTCTTATTCTCTCTTTGAATGTAGAAAACAAAAATCATATAGAAACACCTTTAGCCTACCGGGTTGACACATCAATAAATTGAAGAGAAATGAGTGAAAGGTTTATGTTTCAATTATGATAAAAAATTGAGCAAAGGATATAAGTTTTATGAGTAGAAATTTTTCTATATTGAAGGGGTCAACGAGGAAGAAGATGACGATGAAGCATCAAGTGAAGAAGAAGAGGTGTCATAGTTAGAATCCGAAGAGTCCCAATAATATATCTTCTATCATGCACTTTTGGATATTATCACTCCTTAAACCCTTAAGGTTGTTAGTTTACTCAATAAATACAAGGTGAAAATGTTGATTGACTTAGGGAGTACACATAAATTTATCAATAGTAATTTGGTTACTCATTTGAATTGTTTCATTTACCCAGCTCTAGAATTTCAGGTCATGATTGAGATGATGGTACAATCAATTACCCAATAAAATCCACAATAAAAAGATTGATATGGGTGATTACATGCTATATTGTCCTATGTTTTCTATTTCAATGGGTGGGGTTAACATTGTTTGGGAGTCCAATGGCTCACAAACTTGGGCACAATAGAGATAAATTATAAGAACTATTCATGTAATTTAATTATAAAGTTATGACATTTAATCTACTTGGATTATAGGAAAAATATCCACAATTGGTTAGTTCACATAAGATGACGAAGATTCTCAAAAAATGGGCTAAAAGATTTGTAGCATGATTGTTTCCATATAAGTTTAACCAATAAAGGTGTCTACACATCTTGATCTATAAATAATTATTGATGAACACCCAACTATTTTTGGAACCATGCAAAAAAAATTTTCACAAATAAGATAAAATTATCATGCCATACAAATACTTTGAGGGAGTCAACCATCAAACACCAGACCATACAGGTATCCATATTACCAAAAGATTGAAATTAAAAATATGGCATTGGAGATGTTGTAGGTGGGTATTATCAGACATAACCAGAGTGAATATTCATCCCTAGTGGTCATGGTGTATAAGAAGGATGATACTTTGAGGATGTACCCATACTATATATAACTCAACACATACACCATAAAAGATAAGTTCCCTATTCGAATAATAGATGAGTTACAAGGTGCTATTTATTTTAGAAAACTAGATCCTTATTCTAGGTACCATCAAATAAGGATTAGAGATGAGGATATACCTAAAATATATTTTTGAACTCATAAAGGCCATTGTGATTTTGTGGCCATGCATTTTTGTCTCACAAATGACCATCTACATTTAAAATTTTGATGAACATTGTTTTAAGGTCTTTTTGAGGAAATTTGTGTTGGTGTTTTTTGATGACATCTTAATATACAAAAAAAACTTAGGAAGATTTGCAGCATGTGAGCAAGGTTCTGTTAGTTCTTAAAAAACATCAAAATTATGAAAAATCTTCCAAATTTTATTTTGTATTCCAAGAAGTGGAGTATTTGCATCATATTTTTTCACATGAATGAGTCAAATTATACCCTAAGAAGATCAAAACTATGATGTAGTGGCAAGTGCCAAAAACCCTCAAGATTCTCTAAAGGTTTTTGGGGATAACAAGTTACTATCATAAATTTATGAAAAATTATAACATCATATAAACATCACTCATAGATTTTTTAAATAATAATTCCCTCCATTGGAATGAAATGACTACCATGATATTTGAGAAGTTAACGGAGGCTATGTGCACCACTCCAATTTTGGCTACCCCTAATTTTTTTAAATTTTTTATTATTGAATGTGATGCATCAAGACATGGAATGAGGGTAGTTATTAAGTAGGAAATAAGACCCATTTCATTTGAGAGTCGTCAACTCAAGGGTAAAACAAGCTAAAACCAATCTATGAGAAAGATATATTGGTTATTTTTCATGCAATCAAGCAATTGAGACCTTATTTGAGGGGTAGGCACCTTAAGGTAAAGATCAATCATGATAATCTAAAATAGTTTTTAGAATAGTGGTTGTCAATATGGGTAACTAACATGTTGGGATATGAATCTAAAATAATCTATAAGAAAATAAAAGATAATGTTGTAGCATATGCACTATCTAGGAAGGATGAATCCACTAAGGCATTGTTATGTGCGATGACTATTTGATAGATAGATTGGTTAGAACACACAATATCAAACTGGGAGAATAATAAGGATACACAGGTTCTGATTCAAAATATCCATCATGGTTCTGATGCTTTTGAAAAATTGAGTAGAAATGGAACACATTATGATATAAAGATTGATTATAACTATGTAATAATTATATCCTCAAGCACAAGATCCTTCAAAATGTTCATGCATATCTAATATGGGGATCTCAATATTTTTGAAGACTATCATAGAATAAAAAATGATTTATTGTGGGAAGGAATCAAAGGGAGATATACAACTTTTTTTTGGTTGAATGCATGGTGTGTCAATAGAACAAGGGTGAAATAATTAAGAAACTAGGTATTCTACAACCATTTTCCATTCCTAGCTAGTGGTGGGAGGAGGTTTCCATGGGATTCATTATAAGGTTGTCGAGGTTAGATGATAAAAATTTCATCATGGTAATTACATATATGTTCATTTTTTCTCTTCATCACAACTGTTTATAACTAATACCATAATTATTTATTTTATAGATATAGTTCAAAAGATGCATGGTACTCCAAAGATCATTGTAAGTGATTGCATTCCCATCTTTACCAATAATTTTTGGACTGGTTTATTCTCATGTTTGGGTACTAAGTTGGCACATAGGTTGGCATATCATCTTCAATCTAATGGGAAAATAGAGATGGTAAAAAAACCCTAGAAAAATGGTGGTATAGCACTTCCTTCCAAACCTCTTCCAAAATTTCTTATTTTTTGTCGCTTCATGGTTATCATCCCATATCCATCACTTCATCCTTGAGGGTGTAGGCTAAGGTTTGAGTTGCTGAAGAACACATTCAACATCAATGTGAGGTACTAGGTGGTCTAAGAGAGAATTTGGTAATGGCATACAATAGAATGAAAGAAGTGGATCAACACTATAGTGAGTGACATTTTGACATATGTGATTGGGTCTTTTTGCAATTTCAACCATATAAGTAGATGTATTTGAAGTAATATAAAAATGATAACAAACTTTCTCCAATGTATTTTGGCCCTTATAAGATTCTGTAAAAAATTATAGGTGTTTCATACAAGTTGAAGCTACCCTAGTCCACTTGCATACGTCATGTATTTCATGTATCTTTCTTGAAGAAGGTAATTGGATAGAGATTTTTTTGCTAGACTAAGCTATTAAAACTAGATGAATAAGGATAATTCATTCTAGAACTTGAGGTGATATTTTAGACATGCACTAAAAGGTTAAGAACAAGAGAAATTGAATATGTGATCAAGTGGAAGAATATGAGTTGTGAAGAGGTAATGTGGGAGGGTGAAGCTTTTATACATCAACAACTAGATTTATTCAATGTTGAGGGAAATGTTATTTTGAAGGTAAGGGACATGTTATTCCCTTAGTCTATAACATGCGTTCAGATATGTGTAGCTAACTTGTGGCTTATATAACCCCTTATTTATCTTATTACATTTATATATGATCTCATTTGGTTAGTGAGGTCAACCTATGGAGTAACCATAACCTAAATAGATCATAAATAGGATTTAGTGATTAGTATTTGATCATCTTATAATAAATTATGTTCTTATTTTAAGGTTTTATATGTTTCCACCTTGAAGTGGCTTGTCATTTAATCATATATTTTGCTTTTATTCAGTCATATTGTGATCTATTATGGTTATTATAATTTGTTGATGAAGTAATTTCATTATAGTTTAGACCCAATTTTTTAATTTTAAAGGCTTGCCTTTTCATTGTTTTTGTTGTAACTAGCTGGGCCATAAGATTTAAAAATGACAATCTGATCATAAATGAGCATTGATTTTTATTCATCTATAGTGATGGTCACATAAATCAGAAATTTGATGTAAGACCACCACCTATCACTTGATTTCTTACACCATTACAAGATTATGGATAAAGTGAGTAGGTTTGAATGCATTATGATGGTTTATTCTCCTCCGTTGAATTTGGATGATGGGCATCCTACCTCTATTGAGAATCATGATATTTTTCATGGTCTAGAGAAACTTCCCTTTGAAGGTATAATGTCATTGGAATATTTATTAAAATTTAATCAAGCCAGGGTGAATGATTGTGGTCAAAAGATGTGTTTCAAAAAAATGGTGGAATCAAAGAGTAGAACAATGGAGATGGTGACAAGGTCACTATTGAAGAAGGATAATTAGGTTTAATTAGACCTATTCCAAATGAAATAGTAAATGTTATGAGCATGGAGTAGTAAAATGTATACCTTGTACATCTTTTGGTACCCCCTCTTCTTGAGCCAGATTGAGAGGAAGATACTTCTTCCCATAATAGTGTAGACACTATTTATAAATTATGTAGCACCTCAAACTTATCTACTTAGAAGATAAATATCATGGATGTACCTTCAGCTTCTAAAGCTTTCTCACTACTAAAAGGATCACATACATTATTTATCTATGCCTAATTACTTATATATTAATATGACCAATGTTATTTTGATGTCCTAGGCCTTATATCATGCCCAGTATGTTATAAACCTATTTATCTTCCATATATTCAAGTTCCATACCTACACATGTTTTCTAACTACTTGGAAACTTACATCCCCGTTAAATGTATGACATCAACATAAGTTCCCTACCCCAACATAAGTGTCCAATTCCCTAAATTCATCCAATTTAAAAATGAAACATATTCCTATGGTCAGTCTAAGTGCTTTAATGTGAGATATTATCCAAAGGGATTGGTATAAATATATGATCAAACCTCATTCATTCCTCACCTAACATAAACCTAATAACACATAAGGAAACTTACCAAAAACATTATTTCAAACACTCAAGTGAGTAAATATTCCCTAGCTTATCCTATTTCCATATTAGTCACAGGGATAACATATCAACAAGTCTAAAGTACTGAAGGAGTATCCCAAGAGATATATTTACCAAGTTACAAGCTAAGTCACTGTTGTACTTATTAATCAAACACTGCATGATTCACACACAATACAACACATAGGGGATAACTACATAAGTCTAAGTCCCTCTTTAGCTTACTGGCTATGTAGGTAGCACTCATTGATGGAGGGGTCTTTGGAGTAACTCAAAACCATGTGCCCACTAACTCATTTTTTTTATAGCCAATATGAAGATGAAAAACTAGTGTTTTTCTATTTATCAAGGAGTGATAGTACATGACCTAGATCTAAATGTACCAAATCAAAGGTGACACAAAAACCAAAAACATCCAAGTGGTCACATATAGTTTTAGTATGTATTCTATATTAGACACTATTTCTAAGTCAAATAGTAACATCGATGCAATTATCCTAGGGTGATTTAAGTGTCTATGGATATAGAGGTACAATTTTTAGAATTAGGTAACTATTTTAGAATCTAGATTTGGTTGAATTTTTATACTTTTATATCCAGATCTATATTAGCATCAGAACAAACTTTCTTATTTTCATTGTTATTACAATATATAACATAACTATACTTTATATATTTAGCATCTCAGCATAATAAATTTAGTATACGTTTATCTAAGTTTCAAAAAGAATTGACCTGATCTATAGATAGTCTACCATCTTTTTACCCTATGATATCTCTACCCATTTAGCCCTAGATTCCCCTTAATCTATATTTTTAGGGTTAAACATTTGGTGAACTTGATTTGTATGAATGCAACATTTTTATGATTCCTAGGGTTTCCTAATTCTCAATTTTTGATTTTTGATTTTGAAAATAGATTTAAATTTAAAAAAATTAATTTTTTATTTTTTCAAAACAACATGTTTAATATAGATATATCTATTAGTTACTTAATAATTCAATAATTCATAGTAGTTATTACTTGTTAGGTTTCATGCATACTTTATAAGGAGTTATAAATCTAATTATTGTAAATCACATGTATTATTACATACCCCATCTTGTTATAATGTTTACAATGAGCTCTTACATGCTACTAAAAATCCCAACTGGAGTGCATTAAACAATCTTGCTTTCCCCACCATGTCACAAACTCTTCCAATAATGTTATTGCTAAAACTTCACTTTGGGACTTGATCCACCATTCCTCCCACTGCAAGGATGTTATTTTGGATGCATTATGCATGACCAATTTACCATGTAATGTGGGGTCATCATATGTTGCTTCTGTGTTAAATTCCATCAAATGGCCTAAACATAATATATCCTTTGAAAATGAATATCTACCACCACAAGACCCCATAAATTATTGCTTACCATTATACATTCAGGTTTATGTGTGCAATAAAATTTTAAAAGAGTCCTTGTGGTCAATGGTTCAAGGCTCAACATTTGAAACATATCCTTTATTTCCTTACTTGGCATTGGGCCTAATGATTTGGAACCTTCCAATATGAGTTTTTTTCCATGACAAATATTGGGGAAAATAACATTAAACATTATTGTGGGACCCTGTACACTACTTACTTTGTTCCATGTTATGCCAAATGATTTAAACTATAATATAATTTTGGGAAGCCAAGGGACTATTTCAGATAATTTTGACTTATCTATAGTCCAAATGAAAAACAAATATCAATAATACACCTACATTAATCAAAATTTTATAATTTTAAATTATGACCAATCTAATAAATGGAGAATAGATCTAAATTATTACCATACTCTCTACGTACAACTTATGTAGAACTGAAAAACTATTCATTTTCAAAGATTATCTCCTGTCCAATTTAAGGACATAAGTATAGATTATTTGAAATAGTATTTTAAGGCCTTAAATACATGAAATGTATGTGATTCCATCTACTCGTCACACATGATTAATATTCAACCATTAAGGATTTACTTACACATGTCAATGTATACTAACCCCTTCAAACATTATGCCATAATCCAACAAATAAATAATCCTATGCCATAATATTATAAACTTGATTTTGGTTCTCAATATTGTATTAAATATGGATATAAAGGACAAGGATTACGCAAACAAGAGCAGGATATAACTTAGTCCATCTCTCTTACAAATAACACAAATCAATAAAGTTTGGGTTTTTTAGATAAATCTATAAACCAAAGTAATCTAATCACACCACACTTTATTTCTAAAAGGTAAAATCTGAATGTATGCATAATTACACAACAGATCTACCTTTGGTTCACCCTCATTTGATTGATAAGACTACTTCACCAAAAACTTTGGCATTTGATGACTTTTCAAATGATGAGTCATTATTAGAGTACTTGGAGGCATACAAGGATATCCATTCCTTCTATCATAAGAACATATTTCCTCATGCCACCTATGTTCATGCTTATTTTGGTGAGAATGATGATACTAATATCCAACATGATGTGCATAATAATATTCTTATAACACCATTTATTGCAAAGCAATCTATGCTACTAAATGAAGAAATAATTTAATTTAATTATGGAATAGATAAAGATCATCAACTGGTATTTCTTGTAATAATGATGTAATATGATGAAGGAAAGTCCTATTAATAAGTACTACATGATTACATAGAAATATTTGATTTGGATTACTTATATATACCCACGATTAACCCATCGATGACAATGCACAATATATTATTGTATCTTGATGCAAAGCCTGTTAAGAAAAAGATTCATAAAATGCATCCTAAAGTGGCAATGCTAGTAAAAAAAGAGATTAAAAATCTGTTAAATACTAGATTCATAGAAGTCATTGCACATTCTGATTGGGTTTTTAATATTATGCCTAATACCAATCCTAATGGAATTTTTATATGTTGCACTGATTATCATGATTTAAACAAAGCTTGTCCAAAAGATGACTTTTTATTACTTAATATCGACATGATTATCGACTCTACAACTAGATATGAGACATTTTCATTTATGGATGGTTTTGTTGGATATAACCAAATTAAAATTAACCCAATAGATCAAGACAAGACAACATTTACCATTCCATGGGGCACATTTTATTATATGATCATGCTTTTTGGACTTAAAAATCATAGAGTAACATATCAGAGGGTCATGACTCACATTTTTTATGATTTTATTCACAAAATATTGACGACCATGTCAATGAGTCACTTTCAAAATTCAAGAACTAACAAGACCATGCTTATTATTTACAACAAATATTTGGACACTTACACAAGTTCAATGTCTGTATAAATCTAAAAAAATGTTTTTCAGAGTGTCTTCTAGAAAGCTCCTCAGGTATTGTGAGATATGAATTTTAAGCATAATGGATTTGAGATTATATGATTAATCTAAATATATTCAAAATATCAATCCACTATTAAAATTTAGAGCTAATTAGGAATTAAATAGAAAGACAAATGAAACATTCATACCTAGATTTCATCTTAAAAGCTAAATGCTCCAAATTAGGATCAAATAAATGAGATAGAAGGATTGGATTGACATAATTTTGACTCAAGAATTTGACATGGTGATGTTCTTTGATCAAGGAATCTTGATTATGGGTTGATTTGGCATGAAGATATCATGAGGATTTTAGTTGGCTCCCATGAAGGGATGAGGTTGCTTAAATAGAAAATAGAGGGAGAGATCAATGATGGAGATTCAAAGTTTAGATTCTGGAGATCAATGGATGAGGATTATCTAAGGAATTTTAAAATTCCTTAGAGGATTCTAGAGGAGAGAAGGTTCTATAGGTATAAACCTCTAGAATATCTTTGGTAGTGTTAAACATGATTACGGATGGATTATATAGGTGTTTAGAGGATTATAGAGAATGTAGGGGTGTAGGAGAGCCTAGGGATAGGCCTAGTAGGTGGGCTATTTGGAATTAAAAATTCCTAAATAATAGGTAAATGGGATTAGGATGGGATAATAGGGACTTAGGATAAATTAATGATGAAGTGGGATAGAATAGGGTTAGTAGATAAAGAAATATTAAGGGGGACATTAAAAAAATGACTAGGAATGGGATAAATTAGAATAAAATGAGATGAGTAGACTTAGTGTCGACTAATAGTATTATTAGTGATAATGTAGGCGAGCAAATTTAGAAGCATACATTTTTCCCCACTTTGAAAGGGCAGTGTGAGTGGATGAAGTAGGAGTAATGGTATTTCAAAGAAAAACCATTTCATAGATGAATGTTAATCTATGATGTTAGGGGATATGATACCCCCTCGAGGGGACATATGGGGAAGAATGGGATGAATGGCCACTCGAAAGAATAAATGAGGGGTGGGATGTGATGAAAATATAAGGGGATGCGATGATAAGTATGAGATAGAAGATGAAGAAGATGAATTTGACTTGAGTAATGAGCTAAAAATTGATGATGATGCCCCTAGCAAGGACACATGCATAGGGAGTAGAGATGACTATGTCATGGTTGCCGACACATCCCAAGGGGGAATCAACCATAACATTATGATGATAAAATTAAAAGGTCATAAGTTTTAGATGTATCCAAAGAAAGGACACATTCAAGGTAGAGATTTTGGCCAAAGATTTAATGATGATTTGATAAGATTGATTATGGGTTTAGCTCAAGGATAAATCGATCAATATGATATATGAAGGTGATCATAGAGAAGAATAATGTGATCAAATGAGCAATAGAATGTATTAGAAATAAATGATTTAATGATGTGGAAGTGATGAAAGATAAGACAGGGGCTGAGCTATCCTTGAGCACTAAAAAGTGTCCAAGTGCTGCCTACATCATCTGAAAAGACCTCATGCTGATGTAGTTATGAATCGAGGATAAATGACAATGATTTATTAGAGGATGATGATGACTATTATTAGTGATTAAATGGTGATGTTAATGATTAAAAGATATGATGTAGATTATTAGATAAAGATAAAATATTGGATGTTAGTCAAATGAGTCGAAAGGATTAGTTTAGTGATGGGAATAAGGATGATGAGATGATAAGAGTGTATGAAATCAAGCCATCACAATTTCATAAGGCTAATCATGGTTTAATTAATTTAGTAAATATAGAACTTGACAATATACCCCATGATATAAGGATGACTAATAGGACATGGTGACAAAGTGCATAAAAATGGGAAAGTAGTGAACTCTATGTCCTTGAGGGAACTTATAAGCAATATTGTAGCTTTGGCGACCTCATAGCATCCTCATTCATTGACCAATAAACAACAAGAGATATGATGCAAAATAAACATAAGACAAATAAGATATATACATGATAGTCAAACAAGACAAACAAAACAAATAACACACACAAATATCTACATGCAATGCCACAATGTCTTATCTAATGATGGGATGAGTGATTAGACTAAGTTGGTTATGATAATGATTGGAGACTTGGAGTTAGATAGGATGATCATGATTAGGATGAGGTGTTTTCCCTAATTTAGGATAGAAGGATGGGTGACATGATAAGGTCTTTGAATATTGATTTGGTATTAAAATTGAATCAAACAGTAGCCAAGGAAGGTGGTTTAGAAAAGTGATGACCAAAGATTACCAACAGATAAGGACCTGCAAGAGTTCAATCTAGGAAGAAGACTAGGAGATGATGGGACTTTCATACTAGCAAAAAGTGATTGGATGGGTGATAGGTATTAAGAGGCAATGATAAATATAGTGATGGGTGTTTCATGTAATTTTTTAGATTTAGTTATAAGAAAGAGAAAAAAGAAACTCAATATAGGTATGGTTGAAAAAATTGTTTGGTTATGCACACGTTGAATCAGAAGACTATGAAGAGCTCTTTTTTGGCTTGAGAGGAAGACCTGCAAATAAGAAAGCATAGAAGTTGGTTGGATGGGTGGTTGATGTAGTTAGCATATTGGTGGAATCTAGTTTGATTTAAGTTGAGTAATGGTACCTGAAGGCTTGGTTGAGAGGTGACAATAAGTCAACACCTAATAAGATGGTTGATAATGGTAATGCTAATGATGCTAATTGAATTGTAAAAGAAAACTCCTAAATGCTTGAGCTCCTAAAAATTATTACAGATGGATTTGACCTCCCAAGCCTCTTTCTCTTATAGGCACAAGAAAGAGGTGGAAGTGAAGGTGTAACTAGGTCATCTACATATAATTTAACCATGCAAAGGCTCATAACAAGATTTAGATGAGTTATATTTAGAAAAAATCAATAGAATGTTGCATGTTCAATATTTAGGTGGTGGAAACCTAACCATTGATGGTTACTATTAGTCAAACCCTAACTATCAATAATTACTATTAGTGAAAACCTGACCATCGATGGTCAGGGTTGATAGTTAGGGTGATCATCGATAGTTTAAGGTCAAAGGTAAAGTTTGGGTTAAAAGGGCATGTTAAGTTAGAAGGTTAAACTAACTTAGACTAGGTGGGTTAGGTTAGGGGTCAAAAGATCAAGGTTAGGCCCAAGGGGGTCTTGAGATGGTCTAGGGGTATTTTTGACATTCGAAATCATAGTATGCAGATTTTTGGTGTCTACATTTTGCCTTTTTTTATTATGTGACCTGAATCAATAGGCTTAAAAACAAAAATGAAGTATGGTCAATGGTTTGGTTGCCTTGAGAGTAGGAGGATGTGTTCCCCCTCAAATTAAGAGTCAATGAGGTAAAATAGAAGTGGGTATGAGTTTGACAAGTGGGTAGTTGATGATAAAAATGGGTGAATGATAAGTTGGGCACTAAAGTGTAAACAAGCATACAAAATGTGATAAAAAGGTGTGATATCCAAGATCGTGCATAGACTAGGTTGCCATAGATTGTAAAAATAAGGGTCGGTGCTAAGAAAAACAAGTGATAAGTGAACCGCATGACCACCTATAGGTGTTGCAACTAGGAATAATCATAAATTTAAGTCTCCTAAGTGAGGTATGTGATTTGTTGGGTATCTAAGGCAAGAAGTGCTCCTAGTGAAAACACAAGTGGGTCTTATATACACGAAGTGGCACAAAAAAGTGATCAACATGGAAATATTATCGCTATGAACAAAATACCAAGAAAAAATAATCACAAAATACATGTTAGTTGGGGAAAAATGGACCAATGGTTAAGTGACAAGGTGGTCAGGGTGGGTAGAAAATGTAACTCCATGGGTGGGTGATGGTTAGTGGAGAAAGGTGATCTCCAATGGTTATTGTAGGTAATGGTTCAAAAAAAGGTAAGGTTGGGTTATGGAGAAAGGTGATCTCCAATGGTTAGTTTATGGAAAAAGGTAATCTCCAATGGTTGGTGGTGCTCAAATTGTTTGCCCAATTTAGGTCACCACTTGGTTTGGTATAAAAGTGCCCCATTCCTAGTGAAAGGGTACAAAGTGGGTAGTTGGGGGAATTAATGTACCTAAAAAAGGAAGATATATGTCTTGATAAGGCTGTCATGAAAGTATAAAGAGCAGGCTAAACACTCCAATTGGCAAATAGCATAACAACGAGATGGGTGGGCTTATGAATATAATCCCCTTTCATGCATTGCATTAGTGTTAGTTCATTGGTTAAAAGAAGTGGCTTGTTCATATAGTGTCAAGTAAGCTCAAAATCCATTGCTTATAATATGAAATGGGAAATGTGTGAAAATGAAACCTTCTTATGAGACTAGCATACCTATTCTATAGGTTTCCAAAGAGTAAGTGTAAATAAGTCTATTTCATATAAAGTGTAGACTGATCAATGCGAGAAGTCTACTCATGAGAGCCAATTTCATCTTTTTAAGATTATTGATTTTATGAGAAATGATTACAACTTAAATTTTTTTTTTGTGATTATGGGTCTTTTGCTTATTTTGATTTTGCTTGGAGGGTTGGGAAAGCTGATCGATGCAAGAAGCTTCCAAGAGATTACTAGCTTTGACAAATTCTTTACTCAACCATCCTTCAAGGGAGTGGTCTAAGTTTATGTGCTTAGTACAAATGTTTTTGATAACTATCCTTTAAGGGAGAATTCCATCTTACATTTTACAATTTTGAATAAGTTTTTCACATTTATCTTTCAAGGGAGTAGTCTGCGAATGCTAAGAATGACCCATGATTTATTTTTCACTTTTGATATTGCCTTTTTCTTTTGTTTGATTTTTCTTGACATATACTTACTTAAACATGCTCAAGGGTTGCCTTTATGGATACAAAACTAAGATTACAAGAATATTTAATAGGTGAAAAGAGGTTTAGGAGATAATGACCATGGAATCTTCCCAAAGAGGGATGGAAAGTACCATGAGAATCATGCCATGGGTAGAGCCATGGTACCCACAGTTTGAGATTAGGATAAATTTATGATGGATAATCACATGATCATGTTTGTAATTAGTTTTCATTAAAAATAAGATGATGAATGTGGTTTGAAAGTAAGGGATGAACTTAGGTTAGACACAAGGTGACTAAGAACTTAGTTTAACAAAAGAACATGATGACAATGCAAATCTTTCAGGGGTTTAAATTATGATATGCTCTAGATCTGTGCTTTCACAAATGGTTGACATCAATCAAGAGAGTAGATGCCCCTCATTTACTTTCCAACACTTGATGAGATATGGAAAATATTTGGGTTGAAAAAAAGATAAATTAGGTTAGGTGATAGTTTGGTGGAGAAGGGTAATCTCCAATGGTTCATTAGGTGGTGGAGAAGGGTAATCTCCAATGGTTGGGGGAGAAAGTGACTTTAAAATAGGTTGGGTGGTGTCCAAATGGGTTCCCCAATTTGGTATACCACTTGATTTAGGTTGGGTTTATAGAGAAGGTACTCTCTAAATTTTGGGGAGAAGGTGACTCCTAAATAGGTTGGGTGGTACTTGAATGGGTTGCACCAATTTAGTATACCACTTGGTTCAAGTTGGGTTGATGGAGAAGGTACTCTCTAAAGGTTGGGGAGAAGGTGACTCCAAAATAGGTTTGGTAAGGTGAATGAGAAATGTAATCTCTAATACTTTAGGGTTGGTTGGTTGATAAGTTGAGACGAAAATTCCAAGGGTTAGTTTGGTTAATTATTAAGGTATGGTTTGGGTTGATAAATGGTCAAAACTATATGGAGGTGAAGTTCCCCCAGTATGCTCTTTCCATGGATGGTTAAAGATGGGAAAATGATCACAAGGTGAGGTGTTGTTTAATAAGAGAGTTTAGGAGGGGTGAAGATGACTTCATCCACCCCCAAAAGGGGGTATTAGTTGTTAATTATTAGTGGTTAGTAGGTCATATTTGTAGGTGGTTCAAGTGAGATTGCTGTTATGGTGTTATGGTGAGGAAACCATTATTAGGTCAGATTTGGATAGGTTTGAGGTCTAAAAATGATGTTGGGAACATCATCTTAAAACAAAGGTGAGGTGGACAAGAGTGTCCAATTGTCCCAATGAGGGAACTTAGGTGTGGAATGGGTAGCTTGGATAAAAGGGTAGCCAAGATTCAAGAAATCTTGAATGGAGGGTTGATGTTGATTTATGTTGATAAATAAATTGCTTATGACTGAATTAAAAGTTGGGTTGATCATGGTTGATTGATTTGGTTTAGAGGTTGGTTTGATTGGATGAGGGAGGTAGGATGAGTTGTTGATTCAGATTGTTGGTTGGGTTTGCTTGTTTGTGTGGTTTTTTGATAAGGTAAGGTGACAAAGATTTGACCCTATTCAAAAGGGAATCAAACCAAAGACAATGTCATTAGGTAGATGAAAACTAGCAGATTATAGAGAAATTGAATGGGTTTCATTTTAATTAAGGTTGGGTTGGATTTAGTTATAGGTGAGGTGTTTTGAACTTGGGTTGGCTCCATTAAAAGGGGAAATGGAAGAGGTGGGTTGGTTTCATTAATGATGGTTTTAAAGGAGAGTTGAGAAGGCTCTTATTGGTCAACAAGTGGGTGGTTTAAGGTTGATTCTTCCTTAGTGATGAAAAAGAAGTTGAAAAGAGTGCACTTGGTTGACAAGTGGATCGATTGAGGTTTTGATTATGGTTCTCTTAGTTATAAATTCACTAACAACCAAATTTAATGAAGGGACCTTATTGTGTTGAGGGCTCTGGTCATGGGCTTTCACAATAATGGGTGTAAAAAGAAGTTCAATGATTGATTGCTTGAAGACATTCAAGGCTAGGTTAGGGGTAACATAGAGAATATCCTTTAGAACCTCCTTTTGATTGATAAGGTTTTGGATAAACATCTTAAAAGACCCACATCTATCTTCCACATGTCTATTTGTATGATGATGCATACAAAACTCATTCTCTATGAACCAAATGGGTTTTGAAAGAGAAACATTGATGGGTTTGATTTGAGGGAGTATTATAATAGAAGACCTTAAATTTTTGTCAAGGATCAAGGCATATGATTCCCTTAGTGGGGTATACTACCTAGGAAGAGGGTACACCAATAGCTCTTGAGGTTGTGAGCTAATTGGTTGGTTTGGTAAAGTTGATTGGTTGAATAAGTTTGGTTGGTTTGATAAGTTTGAGTGCTTTGATGGGTTGAGTGTACTTGATAAGGTTGGTAGGTTGGAAAAATTTGGTTGGTAGTTTTTGGTTTGATTTGGTGAAGTTGGTTGGTTGAATAAGGTAGACAAGGTAGGTTTGATTGAGAGGTTGGGTAAGGTTGAGGTATTTGATGGATTCGACATGTTTGATATAGTGGGTAATTTTGATATGGTTGGGTGGTCTAAAATGTTTGGTTGGATTAATATGGTAGGTTGATAGTTATTGGTTGGATTTGATGGGGTTAATAAGGTTGAGAAGGTGGGTAAGGTAGGTTGGATTGATACATTTGATAACATTGGTAAGGTTGATAAGATTGACTAGTTAGAAAAGTTTGTTTGATAGTTATTGGTTGGATGATTATTAGTTTAATTTGATGAGGTTGATAAAATAGGTTGATAGTGGTTGGGTTGATAGTTCTTGGTGGTATGACTAGGGGGATAAACCAAGTCTTGGTTTTGAGATAAATAAGGTTGCCACAAAGGGGGTATAGGTGATTGATATGATGGTTGAAGAAGGTAATAAAAAGTTTAATGTGGTTGAGGTAATTGATATGATGGTTGGGATGGGTAACCCAACTATTGGTGAGGTTAAGATAGTTGAGGTGGGTTATGACAAATGTCTAATTAATGTTGAAAGGTTATTGGTTAGTTGAGGTGATGATCACATGGTTGTTGAAGAGTTGTTAATTGGTTATAGTTGAAGTTGAATTGGTTGCTGGCAAGGTTGGGTTGGTTATAAGTGAGGTTAGGTTAATTTTAGGTGAGGTTAGGTTGATTGTAAGCGAGGTTAGGTTAATTGTAGGTGAGTTTGTGTTGGTTATAGGCATGGTTGGGTTGATTTTAGGTAAGGTTAGGTTGGTTGTAGGTAGGGTTGGGGGTATAAGTGGCTCTTGATGCAAGGTAGCATTCTAAGGAAAGAGGGTTATCTTCTAAGGGTCTAACAAAGTTAGGATCTCTTAGAGAGAATATAGATGGGATCCCCATTGAATAAGGTGATGGAGATGAGATAGGTGAAGGTAAAATGGTAGAAGGTTATAAAAAATAGTTAGATTCCTCACAACTTAAATAAAGAGAAAACAAGAAAATGATCAAATAAATTCAACACACGCTAAAGTAAGTTAAATCCTATGGTTAATTCTAATCTCAATTTTGGATTATGCCTTAAGTTATAAGAAAGTGTGATAGAAGTTGGCTTGTAGATCAGGTACTATAGAAGTAGTCTATGGTTGGTTTTAGGTTGTTTAGGTTCTCAAAAGAATATGTATTGGAATCAATACATGGCTTGGTATTGGGGCCTACCCCCTCACTTCATGGTCTTATAGTGGTAAGAGTGTCAGGAACTTAGCCAATATATATTGATATATAGAGTTTAAACTCAACCAGAGAGCTAAATTGGTTCTCCCCTTGGTAATGACCTCCAAGTAGGATTGTCAAGAAAGGGTAACGTGACTGCTAGGTGATGAAATCTCAATTAGGCCTTGTCTCAAATTATTTTGATGTTTGATTGATGAAAGTGGTTTGACTAGTGTGTGCAACAAAAGTGGTGCTATGATAAGATTACCATGCTTTAATTCAAAGTGAACTAATTTTAAAAGAAAATAATGGATGTAGTTGATTTTAAACCTAAAAGAAATTTTAGTTTCAATTATGAGCACAAAAAGAGAGAATAGCATACAAATTCAAATACAATGTGAGTAGAGACTTTAGGTCCTACTGGGCATGCCTGAATGTTTTATGTAAATTTTTATCTTTAGTTCTATGAAAGAGAGAAAAGAAACTCAATATGGATGTGGTTGAAAAACCTGTTTGGTTGTGCATGTGTTGAATCAAAATACTATGAAGATCTCCTCTTTGGCTTGGGAGGAAGACCCATAAATAAGAAAACATAGGAGTTGGTTGGATGGGTGGTTGATATAGTTAGCCTATTATTAGAATTTAGCTTGATTTTGGCAGAGTAAAGGTACTTGAGGTCTTGGATGAAAGGCAATAATAAGTCAACTCCTAATAAGATGGTTGATAATACTTGATAACTCTAATGATGTTGATTGACCTGATTGACTTGCAAAATAAAACTCCTGAATGCTTGAGCTCCTGATAATTATTATAGATGGATTTGACCTCTCACACCTCTTTCTCTTATAGGCACAAGAAAGAGATAGAAGTGAAGGTACAACTAGGCCATCCAAATATAATTTATCCATGCAAAGGCTTATAACAAGATTTAGATGAGTTATATTTAGAAAAGCTCTACAAATGGTTTCATGTTCAATGTTCAGGAAGTGGAAACCTAATCGTCAATGGTTACTATCAGTGGAAACCTAACCATCAATCGTTACTGTCAATGGCAACTTGATCGTCGATGGTCAGGTTGATCATCTATGGTTAGGTTGATCATCGATGGTCAGGGTTGATGGTTATTATGATCATCGATGGTCAAAGGTCAAACATAAAGTTTGGGTTAAAAGGGTAGGTTAGGTTAGAAGGTTAAACTAACTTAGGCTAGGTGGGTTAGGTTAGGGTTCAAAATATCAAGGTTGGACCTAAGGGGGTCTTAAGATGGTTTAGGGGTATTTTTGACATTCAAGATTATAGTGTGTGGATTTTTAGTGTCTACAATGGGATCAATTACCTTCCAAACTAGCAAAGAGGTGATGTGATGGGTGCTAGGTGTGGAGAGGCATCAATAGGGAAATGACAAGTGCCAAATTAAATTATTTGATAAGGTTATACATGTTGATAATACCCAACCAAGAGGATAATGCAAATATGAAGGGATGGGTGATCACTTAGATTTGGTTACAAGATTGAATGTTGTATCCAAAGATGATGGATGGGAAGGCATGAGATGGATATTAGATGTGATGAAAGATGAATGACATAGAGATGGATATGTCTAGGGGATAAAAGGCATTTGACAAGATACCATTGACTATTTTTTGGCTTTTATGATTTTTAGGATTTTTGACATATTTCAAAATTTTAGGGATTTTTTGGAATACACACACACACACACACTACAAATGGGGTTACTAGCAAAGGGAATAATGAGCCTAGAAACCAAGATATGGATGGATATAATGATGGATATGATGACCAAAGGGTGATGGTGATGGTGATGTGGAAAAAGGGATGAGGGCCAAGTAAGAAGGGACTACGGATTTACAATGACCACATCATGAAGGAATCATATGTTTAGTTGCTTAACTGTTCATTGGAGGATATGCTAAGATGGTTTGAGAACATGTCTCAAGACACCTTCCACTTCTTTGCAAAGGTTAAGGCAAGAAGGAATGTGATATGCTAGCAGATGATGGGTTGGAACAAGGGATAAGATAGACATAAATGGGTGATATAGATAAGGTTTACGAGGGGTGGGACCAATATAGATGGATTGACAAAGGATATGAAATGGACATCATTTACCCCTAAGTGTTTGAGGTATAATGTAGACTGTAACTTAAAATTTGGGCCTATGAGATTAAACTATGAAATTCAATCTACCCAAATCTTAAACCACTAATTAAAGTCTAAAGCCACTAATATTCAAATGGAATTGGATGTAATAAATATTTAATTCTACATTCAAATCTTAGATCCTAAATGATTTAAACCAAGATTAAACAAAAAGACAAAGAGATTGAGATGGATATACCTTGACTCAAAATTTGGATAGCATGATAGCTTAATGTTGGATGCTTGATTCAATGGATTTTTGGACATGGATTTGCTATGGCTTCATGAGATTAGCTTGGCATGGATTCCTCATAAGCTTGGTAGATGTCTCCAAAGGAGGAGTGGTCTTGGTTATATAGATTTAGGAGGAAAGATCAAGGGTTGTAATTTGAAGTTAGAGAGATGAGATCAATGTCTATTGATTATTCAAGGAATATTAAATTCCTTATAAGTCTCTAGTTTAGAGACTTCTATAGACTTGAAGGAGATTCTCCAGTTCTAGAGACTTCTCCATTAGCTTAGGGATAATGGAGGATTAGGTGGGGGTTATGTAGGGGATTAGGTGAGGATTAGGGACATAGAGATGTTTAGTAGGTGGGTAGGTGAGATTATGAGAATTTAAAATTCTCATATAATGGATAACTAGGACTAGATTAGGATAATAGGGATTATTATAGAATTAATGAAGGAATGGGATGAATGTAGGATAATAGAAGGGGGATATTAAATAAATGGATATAAATAGGATAAATTAGCAAAATAAAATAAGTTAAGCAGAATTAGTGTCGACTAATAGAAATACTAGTCGATGATAATGAAGAAAGTGATTTTAGGTGCATATATTTTCCCCCTCTTTGAAAGGGCATTGTGAGTGAAGTGAAGTAGAGGGAGTAATGGTCTTTCAAAAAAAAACTTTTTCATAGATGATTTTTAGTAGATGATGATAGGGGATATGATGCCCCCTTGAGGGGACATGCGAGGAAGAATGAGATAGATGGCCACTTGAAAGAATAAATGATGGGTGGGATGTGATGAATAGATGAGGGGATGGGATGTGAGATAGATGATGAAGAAGATGAGGTTGATTTGAGTAATGAGTTAAAAATTGATGATGCCCCTAACAAGGACACATGTACAGGGAATAAATGTGATAAGTGTCATAGTTGTTGACACATCCCAAAGGGGAATAAACTATAACAAGATGATAATAATATTAAAGGTTGCAAGATTTATATGTATCCCACATAATGATGCATGCAAGGGAGAGTTATGGGCCAGGATAAGATAAGGATTTGATAATAATAATGATGGGTGTAGCTCAAAGCTAAAGTTGATCAATATGATGTAGGTGGTGATAGAGAAGAATCAATATGATCGAGTGACCAAAAGATTGGGGGATGAGGATGGATGATAGAGATAGTGGCTGAGCTATCTTTGGGCATTGAAACATGGCCAAGTACTACCTACATAGTCTAGAAAGAGCTCAGGCCAATGTAGTTCTAACCAGTGGATAATGATGATGATGATGATGATTGATTAGAGGATGATTTTAGTAATTAAAGGATGAGGATAAAATATTGGATGTTAGTCAGATGGGTTATGATGGGGAAAAGGATGATGATGAGATCAATCCACCACAAATTTCATAAGGCTCATCATAGTCTAAGTAATCCAAAAATATAGCACTTGACAAGATGCCCCATGATATAAGCATGACCAAGAGGACATGATGCCAAAAGTGCATAGGCAAATGGTGAACTATGCATCCTCAAGGGAACTTTTGGTGTCCCAATAACATCCTCATTCATTTCTCAATAGACAAAAAGAGACATGACAAACATGAGACAAATAAGATATATACATAATAATCAAACAAGACAATCAAAACAAACAAGTAACACACACAAATAACTACATGCAGTGTCATAATGATGGGATGAGGGATTAGATGATTGACTAGACGAGGATGATGTGATATAGGATAGAATTGGATTTGGAGAGGATGATCATGATTGGGATTAGGATGAGGATAGGGACTTGGATGAGGATATGGATGAGATGTTGCCCCTATTTTAGGATGGAAGGATGGATGACATGATGAGGAGTGATAAGGTCTTATAATATTGATTTAATCTCAAAATAGAATTAAAAAAATGGTTAAGGAAGGTGATTAGACAAGTGATGACCAAGGATTATCAATAGACAAGGTCCTATCAGGATCTAATCTAGCAAGTAGACTAGGAGATGATGGGATAAAATACCTTTCAAACTAGCAAAGGGAAATTGGATGGGTGATAGGTATGAAGAGGCAATGATAGGATAGTAATGGAATCAAGTAACTTCCATACTAACAAATGGTAATTGGATGGGTGCCATGTATGAAAAGGCCCTAATAGGGAATGATGAGTGCTAGATTAAAGTCTTTGTCAAAGTGATGTATGTTGATAAGACCTAGTCAATGGGATGAGATGGAAGATATGAAGGGATGGGTTACCAATCTAATTTGGTCTCAAGATGAAATGTGGTATCCAAAGGATGGGACAATATGAGATAGATGTGATTAGGGGATTAAGCATAAGACAAGATACAATGGACTATTTTGGCTTTTTCAAATTTTATGATTTTTAGGGTTTTTGACATTTTTTAATTTTTAAGGATTTTTGGGATATGTATATACACTGTACAAATGGGGTTACTAGCAAAGGGAATACTAAGCCTAGCGACCAAGAGAAGGATGGAGGGATGATGGATAAAATGATAAATGATGATGATGATGGGGACCAAGGATGAATGGACTACAGATAGCCAATGACCACATCATGAAGGAATAAGATGGTTAGTTATCCAATTGTACATTAGAGGATATGCTAAGATGGTTTGAGAAAAATTATAAAAACACTGTCCACTTACTTACAAAGGTAAAGACATGAAGGAATGGTAGACAAGATGGAAGATATGATGGCAGACGAATGGATGAAGAGATAAGATGGATGGGTGATATGGATAAGATTTACAAGGGATGGATGAAATAGATGAAATGGATGGAATTTGCCCCCAAGTGTTGAGGTGAAATGAAGATAATAGATTATTTTACCATGATGATGAAAACCAATTTTCACCATGGTACTTGCCCAAGGCACCAGAAGATTGGTTTTCACCATTGGACAAATAATTTTTTTGACATTTATTGGCTTTTTTGACTTGTTTGAATTTTAGATGGCATCTTGATTTATTAGATAATGAGCAAGATGCAAGTTATAAAAATTTGATGGATTATTTAGCCAACACCTATTCTATGATGGATGCTAGATGCTTGGATGTCTTGGTGGCCTTTAGTGATTCTTGATGGTGACCCCTCCAAATATCTAGACCAAGTATTGTCATTTCCCCTAGGAGAGATAATGTTGCCCACAGAGGTGATGTGAGGTATAAATTTGATTAGAACTTGATGGGGAGGTATGGGACTAGGATGGATGATAGGATTAATAAATGATGGAATGATGGATGATGGAAGATAATGAATGATATGATCATGAGAGGATGGGGTGATGGGTGATGGAGTATTAGGATTAGCAATCACATTCATTATTAGAGATGTTAAACATTCCATATTTGATTGGTGACATGTGATAAAATATTGTAGGAGATCCAAGACACTTTGAATTTATGGCTTATCTTTGATCTAATTATTTGATAGATTATCAGCCATATGATTTTAATCATTTGATGGTATTTGATTTTGACTAGCCCTTGGTGCTTGATTTTGGCCTTCACCAGGGGAGATTGATCTTTGGCTTGATATACAATGATTATTTTGACTTTGATAATATCCTAGTGCCAGATATTAGGCTTCAATAGGAGAAGAAATTTTTGGATAAGGATGATGATTTGAATCTTCTTGAGTTTGACTAATGGGATTAAAGATTACTTGATTATTATAATTGACTTTTGGAACATTGTCTTGGATCTTTAGATTTGTGGCACACATTATATTGATCAAGGAAGGGTCCAATGATGCATGGTCCTATTTGTCCCTATGGAGGGAGGTGATTAAATGGTCATCGATGGGAAAAAAGGGGTCCATGATGGATGAAGATGGGGGTGTGGGCATGATAAGGTCAATGAGGGGTGATGGGGTAACATGGTCTTCATAGGGGTTTCTAGGAGACCTAGTTTTGACATTGGAGAAAATCTCCTCAAGATCAATAAAAAGATCACTAAGACTAGCTGTAGTAAACACATCTAAAGGAGGATTATATTCACACTTATTATCTTTGATAGATAAATATTTTAATTTTTTTATTATAACTACATCATCCTGATCAGGATCCAAATATATGCTTGGTGATGTACTGGAGGTATCTAGATTAGAGGTATCCTCATGAAGATAGGCATTATTAACATTAATGAGTGGCAACATTTCAAATGAAGAATCTAATTTGGATATGGGTGTTGGACATTATCCTAATGAAGATAAGACTTTTGATGTTGATGCATGCTAATAGTAAATGTGTTATCCATGATTGACCTCTAAACATGGGGTATTTGATGTGATGGGTGAGAGGGAGATGAGGGATGAAGGATGGATTCATGAGAGATGGGAAAACTAGGCTCATGTGGAATAAAATCAGTTATGATGGAGGATTTGTCGAGGATAGGGGGATCATATAGGATAGGTGTCGTGCCTTGACCTTGGCTTGGAAGGGAAAGGGCTTGATTATGATTGGGAATGAAATCTTGGCATTCCTCTATTTATTTACTTAGGGATAGAGATGCATCTAGTTCATCCTCTATTAATATGTCACCATGATCGATGATGTCTTGGACATAGTCTTGGAAATGTCAACATCGATTAATGGTATGCACCCAAGCTTAATGCTATACATAATATTGATTATCTTTATACCAAGAGGGATTGGGTTTAGTAGGATCAATATGTCAGATAGGTGGATAAACCATCATGTTGGTGGTGACTAATTGTTTGAAAAGGGATTTTAAGGACATTGGAAGGGGAGTATAAGAACCTGCTTCACTTTGGGACTTGGATGTGGAAGCATTAGAATTTTGATTAGATGGTTGTTGATGTGACTGGGTGAATGGATTGGTAGTAAGAAAGGTAGCCAAGATTGGATTCCCTTTGATAGTATGGGATGGGAAGTTGATGGATTATGACTAATGTATGGAAGATTAGTAAAGGACTCACATGAACGGGCTTGGATGGGAGGTGCAATGAGTTGAAGGGGGTCAACACCTTTGGGGAGTGGTACACCCGTCATAATGAACTTTAAAAAGATTTCATCCTTATGGGAAACTATATATTGGTCTATGAAAGTGGGTTATATCTCCATGGTGATGAATGGTGATGGATGATGGGAGGGAGGCTAAGGATTAAGTATGGTTTTTTAAACAAAGTTGATCCAATGATTGAGTTAGTACGATAAGTGATGATGATGATGAGGTGGACCAAATGCAAAGAGGATGATATGTGATTGAGGTCAGATTTTAGATGGATAGTTCAATAGGTGCTAATGTCTTATCAATGATGCCTAATTGCCAGGCTAGCTAAAGGATTTAGGATTTGATGGGTGCCTAGATTCCAACTAACAAGAGGATGATATGATTGGTGCTAGCTATAAGGCAAGATGATTAGAGATGATTGATGATGTTTGTTGGGTTTACTAGATTGATACTGATAAAGTGATAAGATGATAAAAAGATATTGACTAGGTATGAGATCTAATCGAATGATAAATGATAATGGATTGGGATGATGTGGATGATAGGACTATTTCAAAACCTTAGATAGATGTGCTCAAGATGGAATATGATTACATGATGAATATGATGGGGATGATGGGATAAGGATAAGTATGATGAAAGGATAAGAGGGTAGGGTGAATGAGGTGGGGATGGTTTAGACCTATATGTGACCCCTAAATCCAACTAGGATAAGATAGGACAAGGTTAGGCTAGATGGGTGATGAGAGCAAGGTCAAGATAAATGATGATGGATATAGTGGATTTAGGATAGGATGTGGATGATGAAACAATATGTGATTAATATAGGTTGGGGGGAGACTAATGATGAATGGGACTAGGATAATATATAACTAGTAAAGGATGTAAAAAAGAGATCAAGATATATACAAGAGGGGAAACAAGGATATACAATATGATGATTAGGATGTATGTGAGATATGGGGTGATGATTAGACTAGGAAGAGATTAAGACAAATATATGTACAAAAGGATGATGTGATAAGTATATATAATATGGGTCCAAAGTGATATATGCAAAAAGATAATGAGATAAGGATATGCAAGATGAAATGTAGGTGATGGGATAATGAGACAAGATGATGATTAGGATTTATAGATGTAATGGACTTAGGACAAGATGCGGATGAAAATGTGTGACTAGTATATGTGAGAATGATGAGTGGGATATGACTAGTTTAAGATAAGGGATGAGATAAGACAATAATAAAGGATATATAAAGATAATAGATAAAATGGTATGATGACTAAGATGTGCAAGATAATGATTGAGTGATGAGGGGAGGATGATTAGGCTAGGATGGGATGAAGACAAGATGAGAGGGGATAGGATAAATGGATGATATCAAGGGTATGCAAGATGATATGTTGATATGTACAAGAGGACAATATGTTAAGGATGTACAAGATAGAACGTATGTTATAAGAGATGATGAGATGGGGTAAAGACAATATGTACAATGATAGGATGACAAGGATGATGACTAGGATATATACAAAGGATGATATGATAGAATGATGTGTTACGGATATACAAGATGGTACATGTGAAAGACCTAAATAGATATGGATAGGTAAAGGCTGACTTGGCTCATAAATAGTATGGGTTTAGAAAAACACATACCCAAGAAAGCAATTCATAACCTATGATTAGTAAAATGATGGGTGTGTAACCCAATGCCCCCACCATCTAATGTCTTAACAAGTGAGGCTATAGGCTAGTGACCTATTGTGGTATCAGCCAAACCCTCTCAACCCAACTCACATATGATGGCTACTTCAGAGATGATAATGACTCCTACAATGGTATACCTGTTATGGCCAAAAGGTCCTATGCTAGGTTAAATGTGTTCTCTAGTGGTGTTCTCAATATACACAAAGGTATGTTGGGGCTCAAGTTTGTATAGGGTGCTATCTAATGCTTGGTTTAGAGAATTAACTCTTCCCCTTCATGGATGACTTGTATGGGGTCAACCACTTATCCTAACAACAACTATCTATGATTTTTATACTCTACCAAAACATGGAGTTTGGTTAGTGCACGGTGATGAAATCCACAACATTAACCCTTATATTCTAAGCCTGTACATGGGTGTCAAATCCATGTCACATACTATCTTAAAGGAGAATGGGTTAACAAATAGGTAAAACACATGATATAATTAATTGACTAATTAATTACCTATGTGTGATGGACATGCTATAATGATTATTTATAAAGTAACACACACACACTCTTATAAGTATAGACAAGGAATGATTTTTTACAAAAAGATGATATATACAAGATAAAATAGATAATCAAAAATGGATTTTTAAAGTGTCAAATGGATTCTTTGACCGATGACTTGCAAGCCCATGTTTAGTAGTTTGATTGGCACTTGTGAAGGGATAACCTGCAAGACAAGTGATTAGTTGTTTTCAATTGACAAACTTGAGGGGTAACCTACAAGACAAGACATTATAGTTTTAATTATTTTTCCTAAGATGATCATATTACTTGAAAGTTATAAATTTGACACGAGAATAATTATTAAAAAAATGATATGTAATCCCTTTATATGATATATGCTTTTATGATATGGTCTTTATCATTATTATGACAAAATAAATATTTATCTTATGTATTTACTAGACTTATGACATACTATGATTATCGTAGACCAAATATTTAAATTACTAAAATAAAAATTAGGACTATGAAATGAGACTAATCTTCAAATAAAATACTATAAAAATTAAGACTATAAAATAAAACTAATTATTATTGACAATTAATTGATTAATTTATTTATTTTAATGTTTTTCTTTATTTATCATTTATCACATGTTAACATCACACACACACACACACACACACACACACACACACACACACACACACACACACACACACACACACACACACACACACACACACACTACGAAATATGATTTATAAACAAAAAATAATGATGTGTTATGTATTAAACAATGAATACTAAAATAAAAGGCCATATAAAATAAAGACTATATTAACAAAACATTTATCATTTATGTCTAAGGCAATGTTGGCAAAATGTGATATAGGAAATAGGAAAACTTATTATACAACCTACTAAGTTTAATCATCTACTAAAGGGTAAATAATAGGAAATACCCTTTCATAGGAAGCACATACTTGAGAGATAACTGCATCAAAGATACATAGTGGATTCCATAAAATCCTCATTTATACCTATTTACTAAAATAAAATACACATGTTCCAATTAAAACTACACCAAATAAGCTAAAAAGCACCAAAAAATGGGTTCCGATAAGCCTTACTCCTCTCACCTCTTCATGACTAAAGAGTCCTATGAGACATTTACATAGTACCACAAATTTTACAATTCCAAATATGGCACCTATACATGTTCATTAGTAGTGCCACCAATTTGATGTACCATATTTCAAGTTCAAAGTTCCATATGAGAATCCATTAAATGGGATCATAGGCTTGACTTTTTCTTAGACATAAATGGAATGTAGACCTCAATTTATTAATACATGGCACTAAATACATTTAATGTAGTGCTTAATAAGATTATACGTGAGTCAGAATTACAACGCAACTTATAAAATTAATCGCTACCAATAAGACATATATATATATATATATATATATATATATATATATATATATATATACTTTTTCTTAGACATAAATGGAATGTAGACCTCAATTTATTAATACATGGCACTAAATACATTTAATGTAGTGCTTAATAAGATTATACGTGAGTCAGAATTACAACGCAACTTATAAAATTAATCGCTACCAATAAGACATATATATATATATATATATATATATATATATATATATATATATATATATTAAAACCTATAAAAACTACAAAGGGTACGCAACTATGGCAATAATAATTGTAGGAAGGAATGAGTTTTAATATGGGTTTTAAATGAATTAACACACAGCTTCATTATAAACTAAGATGTTGAGATTCAATGCAAGGTTTAAACAATTGGAATGCAATTTCCAAGATTATAACTCTATCGAATAAAATAAAATGTTGGCTTTATGAATTATAACTACGTAAAGTTTTAAAGGAAACAATACACATATATTTATCACCTTTTTAAAAATGCATAAAATAATTATAAAATTAACTTGGTAGATTTGTTGGGTAAAGGAATTTGATTGGCTTTTCCTTGCTTTCTCCTCACTTTCTTTCTGTTGTCATTCTCCTCTTAAATGTTTGTGTCCTCTTTCCAAAAATTCACCTTTATTATAAAATTCACTTCCATTTCAAATTTATGTACCCACCCTTGTTTTTTATCTCTCTATTTTTTATTTATCCCATGAATAATAATTTACTCTCTTATAAATTTATTAATTTGATGTTTACTCTCTCCAAATCTGTAGTCTTATTCCTCTTTAACTTGCCTAACAAGCTAAGTTGACTAAAGTAATCATCAAAATTTTTATTTTTATTTTAAAGTAATTTCCTACATATATATTCAAGATTAACTTAAATTTCATTAACTCAAATTTAAAATATTAAGATAATTCTATTTTCATGCAAATAATCATTACTAGGATAATTATCTATTTAACTAATAGTTATTTAAGTCATTAATTACTTTTATTGTAAGATATTTGTATCTATAATATTAATACCTTTATAGTAATTAATATTTATTTTCTAGATTTAAATTCAAAAATCAAGTCAATTAGAATAAAAAATTCTAATGCATACTAAAACTAATTCGACACACACAAATATAGTCACACATAATATTTCTTAATTACGCATATCATTTAAAATCTAATGTGCATATGTGTAGGGTCATTAGCAATTTATTTTAATATTCTCTCAATCAACCCATCTATCCCATCCTCTCTAATGATATTCTTCCTCATCAAGCTCTAAGAGTAAGATCTATCTGGCATCCACCTCACAATAAATAGGTAGTTAGTCTGAGTCATCATAAATATCCACCAATGATGCAAAAACTAACATATGTATATCCACAATGTAATAGAATATAAAATACATTTGTCACATCTTATATATTAATCAACAATATCACTATCCCATTTCATTATATGTCATAAAGCTAAAAATTAAAGCAATAGTAATCGAATATTAATCATATTAATCAATGAATTAAAGGTTTATAAGTCATAAGATAAAATCAAGATGTAACAGATTCAGGCCAAATTAATTGTAATGTATATACCTAATTATTAATCTAAATGATGTTAATTAGTGTTAATTAATTAGTTTAAGGTTTAAAATATAGGGTATAGTGTTTATGGTTTAGGCCCTGGGGTTTAAAACCTATAAGGTTTAAAGTTTAGGGGACATAGGGTTAATCACAAAGATAATTGAGGACAATTTGAATCACTTTGACCTATTTGTGACTATAGAATGTGTTTTTGGTTTGTCATTATACCCCATGTCATCATGCATATTGAGTGAATTAGTCAAATAGAGCAATTATTCATGTGATTTAGGCCAAACTAAGGTCTGTAACTTAATTCTTAATCTAAATGATGTTAATTTGGACTATAATGATTGGTTTAGGGTTTAAAGAGTTTATATTTATGGTTTAGAGTTTAGGGATTATAAACTTTAGGGATTAGGGATTATGGATTAAGTATGGGTTTGAGGGTATATAAGGTACAATCATGAAGGCTATTGGGGCAAAGTTGAACTCTTTGAACCTAGATCTATGAGTAAAGAATGTGATTTTGGGATCAATTAGCCCCCACATCATCATAATTTGAGCCAATTAAGTCAATTAAAGTCATAAGTCATGATATTTTAACCAAGTGTATACATGTGAACCTAATTATTACTATAAAGGATGTTAATTGGGGCTAAATAAATTCCTTTAGGGTTAAAGAGTCTATAATTTAAAGGGGTTGGGGTTTAGGGATTATGGTTTAGGGTTTAAGGTAAATGGTACAAGATTTAGGGTTTAAGGTATAATATATAGAGTCAAATCACTAAGGTAATTAAATAAAATTTGAGTTTTTTGTTCACCTATTTATGACAATTGCCTTCATGTTTGAATTTTTGATAAAAGTAGGGTTAGTTAAGCTATACATGTTGCGTACATTATACAATTGATTAAGCCATATATTTGGTTTAGGAGATTAGTTTTTCCTAAAGCATGACCCTAAATGCATAAATTGACTAATTAGATCAATTCATGATAGAATCAAACTTAATTTTTCCCTAAATCATATCTTACTCTTGAAGGGTTTCAAACTAGCCTCAAATGCCTCCTCGATAAAATCAATCAACTCTTCAAATGGTTAATTATATATGACATGACATTAGGGTTAGTTTCACTCTAAATCACATCATATAGGATTTAAATTAGGTTCATGTGGCTCATTTTGACCCTAATTAGGGATTAGGGCATTAGTGCATAGGTTTTAGGGATTAGGGCATTAGGGTGTAGCTCTTACAATTTTTGTTTTAGGGAACTTAGGGATTAGGGATTAGGGAATAGGGTTTAGGTTTAAGGGTGTATATAAGGTCTAATCACTCTATGCCATGTGAACCTAATTCTTACTGAAAGGATGTTAATTGGGGCTAAATCAATTAGTAAATAGGTAAAGTTTATGGTTTACAACTTAGGTTATAATGTTTATGGTTTAGGGCTTAGGGTTTAACATATTTATGGTTTAGGGTGTACATAGGGTCCACTTTGTCAAATCCATGTCACGTACTATCTTAAAGGAGAATGGGTTAACAAATAGGCAAAACACATGATACAATTAATTGACTAATTTAATTACCTATGTGTGATGGACATGCTATAATGATTATTTACAAAATAACACACACACACACTCTTATAAGTATATACAAGGAATGATTTTTTACAACAAGATGAGATATACAAGATAAAATAGATAATCAAAAATGGATTTTTAAAGTGTCAAATGGATTCTTTGACCGACGACCTGGAAGCCCAAGTTTAGTAGTTTGATTGGCACTTGTGAACGGATAACCTGCAAGACAAGTGATTAGTAGTTTTCAATCGACAAAATTGAGGGGTAACCTACAAGACAAGACATTATAGTTTTAATTATTTTTCCTAGGATGATCATATTACTTGAAAGTTAGAAACTTGACATGAAAATAATTATTAAAAAAATGATATGTAATCCCTTTATATGATATATGCTTTTATGATATGGTCTTTATCATTATTATGAAAAAATAAATATTTAATTGACGTATTTACTAGACTTATGACATACTATGATTATCGTAGACCAAAAATTTAGATTACTAAAATAAAAATTAGGACTAAGAAATGAGACTAATCTTCAAATAAAAGACTTTATAAAAATTAATACTATAAAATAAAACTAATTATTATTGACAATTAATTAATTAATTAATTTTATTTATTTATTTATTTTAATGTTTTTCTTTCTTTATCATTTATCACATGTTAACATGAAATATAATATATATATATAAACAAACTACAAAATATGATTTATAAACAAAAAATAATGATGTGTTATGTATTAAACAATGAATACTAAAATAAAAGACCATATAAAATTAAGACTATATTAACAAAACATTTATCATTTATGTCTAAGGCAATGTTGGCAAAATGTGATATAGGTCTAAGGTTCAAACCCCATGGCACTTCTTTACTTTATGTGCTTAAATTGGGTTTTGGTTGACATTGATACAGGTATACGGGTTCATAATATAATAACCAAACTCTAACCCAGTGCCTTTTGCAAAGCAATTGTAAGCAATGAGTAAAAAGATCCAAGCTCCCAAGTATCTGCTGTGCTCAAGCCAAACTACAAGTTAGTTTGAAGCCACACTTTACATGAAACATAAAAGCATATATGCATCAATAAGTGGTTTAGTTTAGATATTCCCATATTCAAGGGTTACCACTTACAATATATTAAAACTTGATGATGCTTCTCATGGTTTAGTTTTAACGGTGTTTATGTTATACATGTTCATATGCATTGCATAAGAAGAACCTGAACATGGTATGGACATGCAAGGTAGATTGGCTAATGGATTAATAATTTTATAAACTGTAGATACAAGGGATGCAGATCATTTAATGACATGAAGTAGACTACAATGATTGTTAGATATGCAAAAAATAGATTGACAACACATGCATTATAAATATACCCAGATTACGATAGAGTCTAATGCAACAGGAAAATATTTGACATGAACACATGTGCGTTAAAATCTTGATGCTTGTGTTATTAGAGAGAATGCACATATTGCAATACTTGCACATTTTATTATTTTAAGTGCAAACTCCAAATTGTTTTTTTAATTTTAAATAAAAATTATGCCCAAAATAAAAATATTAAAATAACCATAACCATTTCAATACTTAATTTAATTCTAAACCATAAAATTATTTAAAAATTTGAGAGTGAGATGCTTAGAACCCATAATTTATTTTACAAAATTCTCTATAAACAAAGAACAGTTTATAAAAAACTAGAGCACATTTTTACCAAAATAATGCAAATTTTGAAAAATTAGAAGCGACCATTATTTTTTCTCAGTCTGACCTGTAACTTTGAACAAAAACTCACTCAAAAGCACAAAATTTTAGTTTAAAGAAGAGGGCTCATCCCACCATGGTCTCCAAAATGTAACTTAAAATTTAGGCCTATGAGATTAAACTATGAAATTCAATCTACCCAAATCTTAAACCACCAGTTAAGGTCTAAATCCTCTAAGATTTAAATGGAATTGGATGCAATATATATTTAATGCTACTTTCAAATATTAGATCCTAAATGATTTAAACCAACATTAAACAAAAAGACAAAGAGATTGAGATGGATATACCTTGACTCAAAATTTGGAAATTTGGACAGCATGATGGCTTGATGTTAGATGTTGGATGCTTGATTTAATGAATGTTTGAACATGGATTTGTTATGGATTCATGAGATTAGTTTGGCATGGATTCCTCACAATCTAGGTATATGTCTCCAATGGAGGAGTGGTCTTGGTTATATAGATTTAGGAGGGAAGATCAAGGGTTGTAATTTGAAGTTAGAGAGATAAGATCAATGGCCATGGATTATTCAAGGAATATTAAATTCCTTAGAAGTCTCTAGTTTAGAGACTTCTAGAGACTTGGAGGAGCTTCATCAATTCTATAGACTTCTCCATTAGCTTAGGGATAATGGAGGATTAGGTGGGGGTTAGATGGGGGATTAGGTGAGGATTAGGGATATAGGGATTTAGGAAAGGCTATGGTGTAGGTTAGTATGTGGGTAAGTGAGATCAAGAGAATTTAAAATTCCCATATTATGGATAACTAGGATTAGATTAGGATAATAGGGATTATGATATAATTAATGAAGGAATGGGATGAATAAGGTTAGTGAATATAGGATAATAGAAGGGGGATATTAAATAAATGTCTAGAAATAGGATAAATTAGTAGAATAAAATAGGTTAAGCAGAATTAGTGTCGACTAATAGAATTATTAGTCGTTGATAATGAAGCAAGTGATTTTAGGTGCATACATAGATAATTTATTATTTTACCATGATGCTAGAAATAGGTTTTCATCATGGTACTTGCCTAAGGCACTAGAAGATTGATCTTCACTATTGGATGAATGATTTTTTTTACTTAAAAGAACACAAGTACCCAAAGTAAAACATTTTAAATCACTAACATATGTGATTGTAGGGAAACTAGTCGAAGGCCACACCCTAAAACACATTATTGACCTTGCTTACCTTAAAACTTCTATTTTTGAACATGTTCTTTTATTTAAGGAATTTGGGGAATTTTGAGTCATTTTGGGCCTCTTGCAAGGCCCGAATTGCCTTTGACATTAGGGGATCTGCCCCTCAACCCTACCTTGTATTATGATAGGGAGCATGCTAGGGGTGCTACCCCCAAACCCCATAAAAGGGCTTTGTCCCTTGACACCATAAGGGGTATTTCCCCTTGACCTCACTAGGGGCTATCACCCCTAGACCACCACATCATGGTCCACTCACCCAAAGGAATTATAGATCCAAATTATAATTTTTAGGTTGTTTTTATTAAGGCCTATTAGACTAGCATTGTGATTCTTTCAGGGGTAAATCTAGTGGATATTTTATCTAACTAACATCATCTTTTGGACTAACATTTTGACTTGTAGGTTACCCCTCAATATTTTTAAGTCAAATTACTAATTCTTGTCTTGTAGGTTACCTCTTTTGAGTGCCAAAACAAATAATCATGTGTTTGCAGTCTACCTATCTAAGACTCTTTATGGCACCTTAGAAATCATTTTTAAATCATTTTCATCCTCTATCTTGTCTTGTATATATCATCATATTATTGTGTATATCTTTTTGTTTTATATATTCTTGTTTTTCATCTTGTAAATACATCACAATTAATCTAATTAGTTAATTAATATTTTTGGCTGCCTATTTATATCCCAAGGGCTATGGTCAGTATAGGCTCTCTTTCTTACATCCTTGCGGTAATTCTTGGGGGATTAAAAACCACATATAAACTCCATTCCCTTTTTTTTTCTAGGGGATAGTGATCATGGATTTCACCACCATGCACTAGTCCAAACTCTATGTTCTGATAGAGTCTAAAAATCAAGAGAGATATCATTATGCACCTAAGAGGAATTTTCCATAAAGGGTTCTATGGCATGAGGGGTGATTAAGCTCTAATATGTAGGGTAGTCAGACAACATCTTATAAGAATTGGGGCCCTATTGTACCTTCATGTATATAAGGGATGAACCTAGAGAGCCTTGTACAAACTTAGCATAGGATCCTTTAGTCATAATAAGTGACTTGTTGCTAAATTCAATATCAAATTCTAAGTAGCCATCATGTGAAAATGGCATTGAGAGGCTTTGGTAGATTTTGTATTGGGTCACCGGCCTACAGTCTCACCCATGAAGCCATTAAATGGTGTAGGCATCAAGTTACACATGATTATCAATTGACTAATTTAAGTCTCGTAATTGTGTGTGTTGTTTGAGTGTTGTATTAGACCCATATCGTTTGTGAGCTGAGTCAACCTTTCACCCAAACCTATACACCTATCTATGTCTTTTCATAACCCATCTTGTATATTCTTACCTTATCATTATACCATGTTGTACATCCTTATCCCATCATCCTTTATGCATATCATCTTAGTCTTTATTCATAATCTTATATATCTTTGTGATCATCCCTATTTGTATATATTATCTCTTATATATCCTTGTGTAAAAACTATCATCCATTATCACCTTGACTTCATCCCATCACCCATTATTAATCATACCTTTTATCACTTACATACCCCAATCACATCTTACATCTTGACTTAAGTTCACAACATCAATTACTTGCCTTCACATAGTCACCTCATCCCCCTCTTAGTCTAACCACCTGTCATCGATCATCATCCCATCACCCACATAACCTAATCATTACCTTGTATATCCTTATCTTACCCTCTTATACATACAATTTTCATCTTGTACATCCTATTATACCCTCTTATCATTAGAATGACTCATCATTAGTCATACCCCCATCACTAATATCTGATCTTGTATATTCTAGAGATCATCTTATACATATTGTTCTTTTATCTTACTCGCATCCTAGTCTAACCATATCCACCCATCCTTGATCATCCCCCATCACCTACATATTCTAATCACATATTGCACATCCTTATCATCATCCCATTAAACATATTATCCTTGTATTGTCCTATCTCATCCCCCATATTATCTTAATCCCATCTTAGGCACATTTTATCACCACCTTGTCTTCCCCTCCTCCTAGTCCAACCATTATCCACTTATCATTAACCACATTCCCATTACTTATATCTTGTCTGATAAATAATTTGTTATCTTGTACATCCTTTTAGTCACATCCTGTACTCTTCTCAATCATCAATTTCATAACCCCCTCACACATCCGAATCACATTTAGTCTTGTCATTCACATCTTATCCTAAGTCCACATCTTGTCCTAATAAACCTTTTATCTTGACCTTACCTTAACCTAATCACCTCATCACCCATCTCATCTTATCCTAGTTTGATTTTTAGGTCATGCTTGGGTCATAATCCACCCCCATCTTTATCCCTACTCACCTTCTTCATCACCTATCTATAATAGCCCTTATCTCATTATCCTTCATCACATAATATTATCCCATCCCATCTTGAGCAAATCAGTCTAAGGTTTTAAACTAGTCTTATCCATCTTTATCATCCTACCATTGCTCATCATATAGTCAGATCTCATACCTAATCAATATCCTGCTATCATCATATCACTTTATCAGTCTCAATCTAACAAACCCATCATCATCAATCTAGTCTCTATAATCTTTGCCTTTTCATAGCTAGCTCCTATCATATTATCATCTTTCTAGTTTGAATCTAGGCACCCATCAAAATCCTCAATCTATTTTATAGCTTTACTATTAGGCGTTGTTGATAGGTCATTAACACCTATTGTACTATTGGTCTAAAGTCTGATCTTAGTCTTTAATCCACTAGTCTATCCCATCCTCATCATCACCTATAATAATATATCATTCCTTTAGACTTACTATATTCCAATAAACCTTATCTAATCCTTGGTCTACCTTTGCATTGACCCCCCTTCATCATCCATATATTATCATCTATGGATTTGGACCTAGTTTTTGTAGATCAATACATCTTGGTCAATAAGGATGATGTCATTTTATGAGAATTGGATATGGGTGCTCATCTACTTTCTGAACTCAATCCCATTCAACCCAAACCAACACCTAACCCCATAAAATTAGTCTTAGCCTTCCTTGATGCGGTCATCCTAATCAATCAATACATCATAGAGAATAAAGATGAGTTCCTTTTATGGATATGGAAGATGGGTGCTCACTTTATTGATAATGTTGAACTAATGAGACTTAAATAACTTCATAAATAATTCCACCATCAACCTTTATCCCATTCCTTTCCACCATCCATTAGCCCTATCCAAATCCCTTTAGCCCTAGTTTATACTTATCCACAGTCAAATCCTCCATCTACCAATCATAATCCATCACCACTCCCTCATCATACTAGCAAAGGAAGACCTAAATTATAAAACTCATCATCCACTAATAATATGACATCACCATCACCTTCTTCTAGTTTCAATACTTCCAAATCCAACTCTCAAGCCTAGTAAGCCACCCATCCTTTACCAACCACCACCATGAAGTTAGATCCCACTCTGATAGACCAATATATCTTTGCCAACAAGGATGAGATCCTTTTTCATTTCCTTATGATGGGTGTACCACTTACCAAAGTTTTTTATACCATTCACCTCATTGCACCCCCACTCTAAACCCCTTCATGTGAGTCCCATTTTAACCCTCCATCCACTAGTCATAATCAATCATTAATTGCCCATTCTCATACTAGCAAAGGGAATCTAATCTTGGCCACCTTATCTATGACTAGTCCATCGACCCAGTCATGTCACCAATCATCTGATCTCAAGTCCAATGCTTCCATATCTAAGTCACAAAGTGAAGTGGGTCCTTATACTCCCCTTCCTATGTTTTTATAGTCAGTTTTTCAACAACTTATCACCACTAACATGATGGTTTACCTACCTATATGACATACTAATCCCATAAAACCTAAGCCCTCCTAGTATTAAATAAATTGATACTATCTCTATCATCAAACTTGGGTCCAATCCATTAAATGATGTCAATTTTTTTGACATTATATCCAAAACCTCATTGACCGTGGTGACATAGTAATTAAGGAGAAACTAGATGAATTTCTCTCCCTAGGTGAACATGAAGAGGAATGCCAAGATTCTATTCCCAATCATGATCAAGTCCTTCCCCTTCCAAGACAAGGTCAAGACATCCTATTTATCCTATATGATCCCTCATCTTTGATCACCTATCCATTCAAAACAAGTCTATTCCCCGTAAGCCTAGTCCTCCCATATACCATTATTCCTTTCATGGACCTATCTTTGCCCAATCCATTATCCCTCCATCATATTCCTCTCACCTATCATACCAATAATCCCATGTTGAGAGGACAATCATGGATAATCAGTCTTTTAATTGCAACATTGCATCATGTACATCAAAGTCATTATCAAAGTCAAAACAAGTTTTATCTACCTTAGGATCATGGACAATACCAATGTTTGAATTGTATTCCTCACTTGGAATATCATTCCTCATTGATATTACAATAGATGCTGATAATGCCTATATTTTTGAGGATACCTCTAATCTAGGTAATTTTAATACATCACCAAGCATACCTTTGGATCCCATTCAGGATGATGAAGTCATCACTGAGCTTCTGAGTGCTTTATCTCTCAAAGATTGCCAGAGCAAATTTGATCTTACTTTAGATGCATGCATTAGTGATCCTTTTGAGATTCTTGAAGACACTTTCTCTAAAATTGAGGTTAGGGATCTATTATGGCATGATATTTCACCCTTGTAGAGTATTTATTTAGGATCCCTCACTCCTAATCATAATATTGGGATAACCATAAGCTATGGGTATCTTATAATAGGGTTGAACCTCTAGAGAAAGCTGACTTCCTCTTGATGGATCACCTAAAATAATGTTACTATAGGGGAAAGGGTTAGAAAGGGGAAATGGCTCCTTAAAAATTTAAATAGGTGATGCACCAAATAAAAATGGGAAACTTCCATAAGCTTGAACCCACACTAGATTTGTAGAAGACAATGCTATCTCACACAACCTCATGAACTAGCTGATTGCATAAGTGTTTCATGGACTAGGTTTAGGTAGAGCACTAATCTAGACCTGAAATAACTTGAAAAAACCCTAAAGGAGGTCATGAAGGAGGACAATGGACAAGGAATATTCTCCTTCATAATACCATCATGCATAACTCACTAAAGATTGATCCATGACAAGAGATAGGTAAAGAAAGTATTTTATTGCATCAAGAGGTAGTTATTATAAATGCTTGATAGGGTTTGGCCTAATCAAGATGAGAATATTTTGCAATATCTCATAGAGTCTCTTTATCTCTAAGATAAAAGAGTCCTTGTGAGAGTCCAAAATCTAAGAGAGAGAGATCTTAAAAATGGGAAAGAATGGGTAATATAAAGAAAGGGAGAAGAGAGAAGAGGGAACATGTTAACGAAGAATAATCAATGAGAGGCCACCTTTCAAAGAATGCTCCACCAAACTTAATCCAATACAAACTAGCCCTTAATCAACATGATAACCTAAATTTACTCTAATTAGTCTTCAAGCTCTTCTCATTGGCTAAGAAATGCACCAGAAGACAAGAGTCTATTTTATAGATGATGAGTCATGATCCTTTCAAGGAAGAAAGATCCTTAAGATCTAAACAGCCTTGAATGCTCCTACTACTTCTCTAACCACCAGATCTCTTTGCTTTAATCTTCTACACCACTTCCCACTTGCTTTTTCTATAAGGACAAATCCCTCATATCTTAAACCTAACAGATCCATGACTATATCTATTTTAAGCAGCTGTAAGTACCTATTTATCGAGGATATGACTATATCAAAAGATGAGACACTCTTTTCATTAATCACAAAATGTCCCTATTTTAAACCTGATCATAGGTTTGATATAGATGAAAACCAATCCCATTTATTAGTTTTCATATAGCTATAATATCAATGAAAACCTATAGGTTGTATAGTCTTGTTTCAACAACTGCTAGTCTCTTTTTGATCTATATATTAAGCCCTAAAAAACCTATTTTTCCTTTACGAAGATTTAATGGTGACATTTGATCCTAAAATATCCACTCTAATTTAAGTTGGATCATACTCAAACTCATCTCTATGTATCCATCTTCCTGGTTTTGGATTAAAAACCACCTCATCGACCTCCATCAAAAATCTCCTGGGCTCAACTTTTAATCTTGGCCATTGATCTCAGTATGAGATTCTCATATTGTGATAATTTTTAGCTCCACATTGATCCTTAGGATCTTATAGTTAGTCCATCCATTCCTTCACTTCTACCATGTGGTAGCTTCACATTTGTCCCCATGATATGGTGATTATTTAAACTCTCGCTCATCATCAATTAGGTTTGGTACAATGGATTATGCACTATTGATCAACTTAGACCCACTAGCTTTATTATTCATCATACACCATTAGATATTCATATGAGAACCTGAGATCTTGACACTTATTAGCTATGCTTTAATATTAGGATATGCTAACCTTTTGAGTATGAATTTGTCATTGATCTTCTATGCATGATTTAACATGTTCCATTAGATATTTGGGACCCACTAACATTATTGATTTCTCACTCACCATTGGATCTAATATAAGATCTTGAGATCTTAGAACTTTTCAAATCCATGGTAAACCTTGAAACATTTGAATTTAAATAGCTATTTGCCATAGCTTTAACTTCATGTCCCTACGCACTTCTTACTCTACTAGTTCAACTTTTAATGCCTATATCTTGAGATAACAAGATCATCAAGATAAGAAATTAATAGAATATAATTTAGGCATGAATAACTTCATGTCCATGTGATATTTTGGCTTGAGAGGATTTTTAGGCATACTTATAAAATGCATAATTGAGCTAACCAGTCTATTTTTTCATGATGTTTGAGTTGGTCTGGCTCTTCAAATATTGACTTTTCCATATTTTGATCATTTATGGGTTAGGAACTCAAATTCTCTATCCAAGAAAAATCTTGGTATTTGGACCAAAATTGGCCAACATATTTGGTGACTCATAATAAATCATTCTTATTATGCTTGAGAGCCCAGACTAATTACCTTGTTTTATTGATTGGGCATGGACTCATAAGTCTTTGCTCCTAGCTGACATGCAATGATGCAAGGCTACCCCTTTGGATAACTTCCTCTTAAATCAATAGGAAAAATAAGAAATAAAACAAATAAAGTGCCCAAGGCATTTTTGAAAAGGAAAGACACAACATGAAAAGAATGTGCACAAGGCACTTAAAGGAAAATAAAAAAACTATTCTAATATGTATAGGTATGTAACTTACAACTATCTTGCTCCTGGATCAAATGGTAAATATTTAGCATCACTCACTTATGGTGGATTAGGATGAGAAACACCTTGATTTTAAGAGCTCATGATAGATGAGCTAAGATGCTTGCTTGCTGACTCTTTTGGCATGCTCTTAAGAGGATGAAATAGGACAAACATGTCTCCAATGTAGACATATTGGTCCATTTATTCAATAATTTCTCCAAAATGGACTATAGGAGTACTTGAAACCTCCTCATCTAATAGCTCCTTTGAACATGAAGGTTGACTATCTATGCTTAGGAAAAAAATCTCTAAGTCATCCCAAAAGGTAGCTTCCTCTTAGTCATTCAGGACAATGCCAACTTCAACACCATCCTTGATTTGCTCACTCTGAAAGGAGCCATATGGTATCTCATCAACCCATCTAAGGTTTGAAATGTCATGATATTATGGCTTTGGATCTTAACATTCCCCTTCATTCTTGAAGGCATCAATATTTCCTTCAATAAACAAATCATCTTGAGACTAGTTAGATTCTTCAACCTAATTTTCAAGTTCATTTTCATGATTTAAAGGAGGCATAGGCTAGATTAGAACCTCTATTTGGTCCATGAAATCTTGTTACAACTATTTACATAATTCATCATGATCCTCCTTTTTCTCTATTTCTTCCTCATCTTCATCCTTACCTATACCAAATGGAAGTTCCTAGAATAAATCAAGGTCCCCTTTGCTCTTAGTTGCATCATGAATACACCTCCCTTCAAATATAAAGGCATTAGTATTGGCTTTAGGCTCTAATTCATTAGTGTCAAAGCCATGCCACAAAAAATGGTGCAAATCTGATTTATCCTCCTCTAAATGGAGTGGGTTTCCTATCATGATATCCTTATCATAGACAATTATGTTGTCTTCTTTAGGTTCACCTATTCTTACAAGCTCCTCCTCTATTATTTGAAAAATAGGCTCTTTATCCAAGAGAGAGATGGTAGGAGGGTGAAGAAGTTCAAATTGATTGTAGCTTAAGAGAGTATCCTTCCAGCTAGGGAATTTGAAGGCTCTCTTTGGTGGCTCTTGGGGGAGGGAGATAGAGTCATGAAATTTTTGTATGGGAAGCTCATTAAGCTGAGTTAACACCACTTTTACTTGAACTAGTTCCTAGACTACCTTAGCTAGCACTTCCTTTCTCTTCTTTATGCCCTCCTTAATTGATTTCCATGGGGAGAAAGCATAAGGCTTGGGCACCTTATCCTTTTACTAAATGGGTGTGGGAGAGGGTGGTTTTACAAGAGAGGGCATGACACAGTCAGGGTCATTGGCATAGGAGATCCAAGATGAGATGTTTTCATATTCTTTAGCTGAATGGCCCTTAGTGATTGGCCTAATTATTAATAGAGATGATATTTAACAAGGTTGGATAAGGGGATCAGTTTGAGAATGAATATGAGTAGGAGAGGGTAGCCAAGGTATAGGGTTGGCTTCTCTCTATCTCAAAAATAATTGATAGTCATTTTCCCTCTTAGCTTGGTCTTACCTAACCAAGTATTCTTCTTGAAACCTCCACTCTTGCTCTTAAACATAATATTAATGTTCAAGATTTTGTTTTTTCCTATATTACTCTTCTTCCCTATCAACCTATCTTAATTATTTTTCAAGATTATGACATATCTCCTTAAGGCTCTTTTCTGGTTGACTAGAGAGAGGCAAATTTTGACAAGGTTGATATATTGAATTTTAAGGGCCACTTGGGGTGAAGCCATGAACATTGATAATTTGATATGAAGGATAAGGAATTAAAGAACATGCATTTTGATCAAATGGGGAATGATACATACCAAATAATGGTGATTAGGCACCTAGGCTACTTATACTAGTTAATGTTTATAGTGGAGTCATCATTGGTGTTTGTAAATGTGACTCTAAATACACTGAAAGGCAACACCAAAAACATTTCAATGAGATTTAAAATGTATTAAAGTCCCATCAAGCATGACAAAAAATATTTTGGCATAATATTTCACCCTTGTGGATGAGTTATTCAAGCTCCCCCACTCCCAGTCATAATATTGGGACAACCCCAGGCTGTGGGTATCATATAGTAGGGTTGAACCTCTAGAGAAGGATGGTTTCCTATTTATGGATCACCTAAACTAATGATAATATAGGGAAAATGGTTATAAAGTAGTAAAGGGATCCTAAGAAAGTTAACCAGGTGATGCACCAATTAAAATGGGAAATTCCCATAATCTTGAATAGATCTGTAGAAGATAATGTTAGCTCACACAACCTCACAAACTAGCTAATTGAATAAGTGTTTCATGGACTAGGTTTAGGAAGAACATTAATCTAGACCTACAATAGATTGAAAACACCCTAAAGGAAGTCAAAAAGGAGGAAAATGGATGAGGAATATTCTCCTTTATAATGCCATCATGCACAACTCAGTAAACACTGATCCACGGCAAGAGAAAAGTAAAGAAAGTCTTTTATTGCATCAAGAGGTAGTTCTTAAAAAATATTGATAGTGTTTAGCCTAATCAAGATGAAATTATTTTATAATATCTTAGAGAGTCCCCTACTCTTCAAGATTAAAGAGTCCTTATGAGAGTCTAGAATTTGAGAGAGAGACATTACAAATGGGAAAGAATGGGTAATATAGAAAAATGGAGAAGAGAGAAGAGGGAACATGTTAACCAAGAATAATAAATGATATGCAACCTTTAAATTAATATATATCACACTTAATATAATATATACCAGCCCATCATCATCAAGTTAACCTACATTTACTCTAATTAGTCTTCAATCTCTTCTCATCGACTGATAACTGCACTAGAAGATAAGAGTGTATTTTGTAGATGATGAGTCATGATCATTTCAAGGAAGAAAGATCATTACGATATGAACAATATTGAATTCTACCACTACTTATCTAACCAATAGATCTCTTTTCTTTGATCTTCTACATTGCTTCCCACTTGATTTTTCTATAAGGATAAAGCCCTCATATCCTAAACCTGGCAGAGCCATGACTATATCTATTTTAAATAGCTGTAAGTACTTGTTTATCAAGGATATGACTATATCAAAAGATGAGACACTCATTTCATTAATCATAAAATACCCCTATTTAAAACTTGATCATATGTTTGCTATAGATATAAACCAATCTCATTTATTGGTTTTCATATAGCTATAATATCTATGAAAACCTATAGGTTGTATGGTCTTGTTTCAACAATTGCTAGTCTATTTTGTTATTTGTATTAGGCCCTAAAAGACCTATTCTACCTTTAATGAGATTTAATGATGATGTTTGGTCCTAAAATAGCCACTCTGTCTCAACTTGGATCATACTCAAAATCAGCTCTATACATCCATCTACCTAGGTCTAGGTTGAAAACCACCTCGTTGACCTGTGTCAAAAATCTCCCAGGATCAACTTTTAATCTTGGCCATTGATATCAATCTAGGATTTTCATATTTTACCAATTATTAACTTCACATTTTTCCTCAAGATCCTATAATCAATCCATCTATTCCTTTACTTACACTACATGGTAGCTTTGTATTCATCTCTAGGATATGCTAACTCTTTGACCTCTCACTCATTGTCGATCAACTTTGGGATGATGGATCACACATCATGGATCAACTTGGACCCACTAACTTTGTTAATCAGCACACACTATTATATATTTGTATAGGCACCTAAGATCTTCCCATTTGTCAACCACACATTCATATTAGGATACATTGACCTTTTGGATATGAGCTTACTGTTGATCTTTGATGTATAATTTAATGCACTCTATTGGATCTTCTGGAGCTATTAAGATCACTTCTAACCTACTCACCATTGGATCTGATCCAAGCTCATGAGATTTTGACACTTTTTGGATCCACGTTAAACCTTGGAACACTTTAATTCAAATAACTATTTTCCATAACTTTAACTTGATTTCCACATGCACATCCGGCTCTACTAGTTCAACTTTGAATGCCTATATCTTGAGATAACAAGCTCATCAAGATACAAAATCTGTAGATCATGACTTAGGCATGAATAACTGCATGTCCATCTGATATTTTGGCTTGATAAAATTTCTAGGCATATTTATAAAATGCATAATTGATCTGACCAATCTATTTCTTTAAGATGTTTGAGATGGTCTGGCTCTTCAAAGCTTGATTTTGCCATCTTTTGATCATTTATGGGTCAGGAACTCTACTCAACCTCTCTATCCAGGCAAAATCTTGGTATGTGGGCCAATATTGGCCAATAATCTCTTCATGACCTTTATGAGGACTATGTTATCCATTATCCCCTTAATTTATCACACACCATTAATCATCCACGTCACCCCCATAATCCCTATATCCCACTCTTTGAAGGGAATGAATAAAACCATACATTATTGTATTCCCCTCCTCATGTAATATCATGTACCACAAATATAAAAATCCAAGACCATATTCCAAATGTCATACATCATAATCAAATCATCTTTGATCACATAAGCTTTCTAGATGGTTTTCATGAAGGAGGAGTGGATTTAAATAAATTTTGGAGGGAGAGATCAATGGTGAAGATTCAAAGTTTCGATTGTGGAGATCAATGGATGAAGATTATCCAAGGAATTTTAAAATTCCTTTGAGGATTCTATAGGAGAGAAGGTTCTATAAGTAAAAACCTCTAAAATCTCTTTGGGAGGGTTAAACATGATTAAGGATTGATTAGATGGGTGTTTAGGGGATTGTATAAAATGTATGGGTGTAGGAGGGCCTAGGGATAGGACTAGTAGGTAGGCCATTGAGAATTTAAATTTCCAAAATAATAGGTAAATGGTATTAGGATGGGATGATAGGGATTTATGATAAATTAATGATGAAATGGGATAGAAAAAGGTTGGTAGATGATGAAATATTGAGGGGGGGCATTAGAGAAATGACTAGGAATAGGATAAATTTGAATAAAATGATATGAGTGGAATTAGTGTTGACTAATAGTATTATTAGTGGTAATGTAGGCAAGAAAATTTATATGCATACATGTACATTATTTCCTGGTGAGGCATTGGGGTTGATCCTAAAAAGGTAAAATATAATATTGAGATACCACCACCAACTAATATAAAATAACTATGATGTTTACAAGGAATAATTTAGGATATCGAATAATTCATCACTCAATTGGCTAATAAAATAATTCCTTACATTCATTTGATAAAAAAGGGCACCAAATTTGTATGGGATGACATTTATCAACAAAGCTTTGATAAAATCAAAGAATGCTTATCAAATCCATTGGTACTCATGCCTCATGTTATGGATATATTCTTAATTCTCTATATCTTAGATAATATTGAGGCCCTTGGAGCCCTATTAGCATAATATGATGATAATCATAAATATTGGGACATATTTACATCAATTTCCAATTGGTTGATTACAAAGGTAAATATATAATAACGAATTTTTTTTGTATAGCTTTGGTTTTTATTACACAAAAACTACAACATTATTTGATCAACAATGAGGTCCATGTGATAATTAAAGAAGATCCATTAAATTTAATTGTGAATAAAACACACCTCACCAACCATATCACAAAATGGGTGATGCAACTTATATAGTTTGATCTAATATTTATGTCCCAAAATTTGATAAAAGGTTAAGTTGTAGCTGACCAATTGGCTGTCACTCTATTAACTAATCCTTTTCCAATTACCAATGATTTTCATGATGAATTCAAGGTATATAATATATATTTAAATCCATGGATAATGTTTTTTGATGGATTAAGATGTAGAATAAGAATGAGTGTTGGTATTATATTCTACACCCTTGAGGGTAGATACATATCTTTCTCTTATAGATTAGCTTTTACTTGCACTAATAATAAAGTAGACTATAAATCCTTGATAATCAAATTATCAATAGCATAAAAGCTTCATATCAAGGACATTCAAGTCTTTGGTGATTCCCAGTTGATTGTTAATAAAGTTATCAATCATTACCAAACTAAAGGAGAACACCTTCTACAATAAAAAGAAATGGTGGACAAACTAAAAGAAACATTTGATACATTTTCTATTGGCAATATCCCCCATAAAAATAAACACCATGTAGATGTAATGGCTAGTGCAACATCTTTAATGACCTTTGATATCAATCATGATCATATAAAATTTACCGTATGTTAGTTATGAGAGAATTCCATTTATTCTAACAAAATGGATACCTTAACCATTCTTAATATTACTTGCAATTTTACAAACATAGAATGGTAAAATGATATTTATAATTACTTCTACTGAGTTTATATATTGGATCACTTTACATGGAATGATAAATGTAAATTACAATGTGAACCACTTCATTATGTTATTATTTGTAATGATTTATTCAAATGGGGTTTCGATGGACACCTCCTTTGATGTTTAGGTATAGTTGAGGCATGTATTGCATTATTAGATATGCATGATAGTGAGTGTGGCATAGATTTTAGTGGCAAGGCCATGTCCCAAAAGCTCTTATGTCAAGGCTATTATTATCCTACCATGGATTAGGAATGTATTAAACATGCCATATTATGTTTATAATGCCACAAATATAATAATTTAAACCATGCACCATCTCACGAGTTATAGCTAATTGTCTCACCATGGCATTTCTCCTTATGGGGACTTGATTTCATTGTCAAGATAAATCTAGTGTTCATTAGTGGACATAAGTTCATAATCATAGTTACAAAATATTTTATCAAATGGGTGGGGTCAACCCCACTTGAATTTACCACAGGGATAACATATACAAGTTTTGATGATCAATATTATTTCCCATTTTGGCATACTTTTAACTATTATTTCTCAAAATAGATCATCATTCAAAACCAAGATAATCAAACACTTTTGTAGTAAATAAAAAATAAACATACCTTTTCTACACCTTACCATCCACATGGAAATGGATGGGTAGAGGCAATAAATAAAATCATTATCAAAATAATTGGAAAAATAGTTAAATGATACATTTTATATTGGCACCAATAGATGGTGTATGCTTTATGGGCATACCATACCAGTGTTTGCACACCTACTCAGGTTACACCTTATTATTTGGTTTATGGTACAAAGGCAATATTACCAATTGAAATTGAGATACCTTCCATCTATGTCTCTCTCAAATATATTATAAAAGATAATAAATAATGTGAAAAGAGATTGCATTAATTAGAACAATTGAGTGAAAAATGTAAAAAGGATTCCAAACACTTATGAGTTTATAAATATCATGTTAAGTGCATGTATAACAAAAAGGTTTGGCCATGTGACTTTGTTATGGGTGACCTAATATTAAAATAAAATCAAAATAACACCAGTATAGAAAAAGACAAGAAGGTAAAGTTAAAACCCAATTGGTTGGGACTTGTTGGCCAATTTTCGCCCACACACCAAGATTTTACTTGGATTGAATAGATGAGTAAAGTTACTATTTGATTGAATGATTAAATGACTTGTAAAAGCTTTGAAATACCAAACTATCTTATAATGTCATACAAAAATAAATGGATTAGTTCAAGCATGCATTTAATAAATACACTTGGGAAATTGATCTAGGCCAAAAGATTTCATGAACATGGAGCTCTTCATGCTAAGATCATCCTCTATAAATTTCATAACTTGATGAGTTTTCTATCTCAATTTATAAAGCTTCAAAGTTAGATTTGTAGAATGAATTAAAAGTGTGGATATCATGTTTAAGCTCCATGAAGTAGCCATTGGAATTTAAATATCCAAAGGTTTAGTGTGAGAGTGGCAAGTGTTCAAATCTTGGGAGTTAAGGTCAAGATCCAATGGTGAACATCAATTTAAAAAAGGTCAGTGGGTCCAAAGATCCAATGGCACATATTTGATCATGCAAAATAGATGAACAATGAGAATCAAGTCAAAAGGTCAATGTAAGCAAGAAGCTAACAAGTGGTAAGATCTTAGGTATCTTGATAGAGATATAATGATGCACATTTGCTGATAGAGTTAGTGGGTCCATGCATATCAATGGTGAGAATTCACTTGTATAGATCAGATTGATGGTGAGTAGTGAGTCAAAAGGTCAATGGATCTCAAAGGCTAATGAGAGGCTACCAAGTCTCACAAACATGTTAAACTGGTAGAAGATCAATGATGGACATTTAATAGTCCTGAAGTAGATCTATGGTGTATGAGAGGTCAAAGAGTTAGGAGGATCCTACACAGTAAATAAGAAGCTAATAGTTGGCACAATATGAGGAGCCTAGATCAAGATCGATGGTTGACAATGAAGGTCTAAGGTGGTATAATCTTGAAGTCCTAAGTTAAGATCAATGGTTAATATTAGGATTCAAAAGCTAAGGGACATTGATGTAGAGGTCGAATATGTAACCTAGGATCATCCTATCTCCATTAAAGCTCGATTGAGCACTATTAATCATGAGATGCATACATATAGTTGAGGTTGTCAATGATAAGGATCCAACACCATTAAATCTTAGGACCTTTGCTTTAAGATTTAGAACATGTTGACCCCATTTTCCAAAGTTACAGTATTATTCTATGACTGTGCATATAATGAGTTCTCATCTTTCATAGGGTCGAAAGGTAGGATAGGTCTATTTTAGACCTAACATAGAGATCAAGAAGGAATTTATTTGATCTATAGGTCTGGATCAATATAATAGCTATAGGAAAACCAATAAAAAATATTTGTTTTAAATCTATAGAAGAGATCTATGCCCATATATTGAAATAGAGTAGATATGTGATTAATGAAACAATGTCTCATCTTTTGATATGGTCATAGATCTAAAAAATATTCACTAAAAGGCAACATGGTGATGGTCCCATTAGGCCCAAGGGTATGAGGACTTTGCCCTTACAACATGAGCTAAGTGGAGATGGCATGGAGAATTAAAAAAAAGAGAGATGGTGGTTGGAGAAGCAATTGGAGCATCAATTCTATGCAGATCTTAAAGATATTTTCTCCAATAGAATTAATCGTGAATCATCATGCAAAATAAAACCTTGTCTTCTAGTGAATCTCTTAGCTAATGAGAAAGTTTGAAGATTATTGGAGCCAAATGCAGGTTAACTTGTTGGAAAGGATTAGTCCTGATTAGAAGAAGGCATGCATACAAAAAATAATCACTGAAATACCACCACATTTATTGATCATTAATGGCTCCTTATATCCATTCCCCCATACATGTTCCCCATCTCTCTCATTCCCATTATGCTATATAAATAGGATCTTAGGCCTTAAAATTGATCCCTCTCTTGGGCATGACTAGACTCTACCAAGATTGAGATTTGTAACCTCTTGAGATGAATAAAATATTGATTTTAGATTTTATTATTCTGTTATAGTGTGTGAATATCATATTTATTTGCATATGTGGTATAAATCTCTCCCTTATCAAGTCCTAATCTCACCTAGCTACTAGTTATCTGGTTATGTAGGTCATGTTTAGTTTTTAGTGATATTTAGTTGAAGCTATCATGTGGATACATTGATTGGTTAGTGCCATGAATCAGGACTTTCCATTACTTTCCTTAGGTTTTGATCTCTTGGTGAACCTATGCATGAAATACTAAAGCATAAAAGACATTTGGAGTTGTATATTTAGTCCTTAGCTTGTCTCATTAGTGTTTTTAGAAGTTCAAGTAGAGTGGATAAACAATCAATCTAGATGCATCACCAACATTAAATTAGATTTCCCCTTTAAATTATCCTTCTCTCCCTTTTCCTAGCAATTAGTAGGTCTCAGTGTAAATGAGCTAAGTGATGCATCAAAAGGGATAACCTCATTGAAAATCCTATAGGTCTGACCCATTATTAGGTAACCCACAACCTAGGGTAATTCCTATGTTGGACTAGATTTGAGAGTAGGATCTGAACACTACTACTTTCAACTAGGGTGCAATATAGGCCTCCAATAATTCTAGCACACCTGGTGGGACCAAGATCTAAAAGAGTGGAAAGATTATTGGTGTGTCTTTACTCTAATCATATTTTGAAATCAATCAAGTTAACACCAATGGTGACTCCAAATCAAATCTTTTGGTTGTAATCAAACCAAGTATGTCTCATTAAAGATTTTTATTAGTTTTGCATCTCATTTGACATATGATATTGATATGAATAGTTATGGTGAATAACCCTATCATTCACCTCCTTATCAATAGTTCCAATAGCATCCTCATGATCCATATGAACCCAATTAGCCTTACCAATAGCTCTATAAAAGCTATGATGAGCCTCATCAAGTTTCTCATGACCCTTATTATCAAGAGCATGACTCTTACCTTCCTCATGACCCATATCAGCCCTACCATGATCTCTATCAGCCTTATGGTGAGCATCACCAACCATATACAAATCCTTACTAGTAGTATGGTAACCCATACCAATCCTTCATGGAGAGCCATTCAAGAATCAATGCAACAGAGAGAGGAGATGAAGGTGATATAAGAAGAGTAGCTCTGTGAGAAAAATTAGGTGTCTATGGTAACTTATTTGGACTTTACTCATCTTATTGAATATTTTCAAGGGTTTACTATGCAAATCTTTGAGAAAGAGCCTCTCCTTTGTGAGAAAAAATAAAGAATATGTAGCTAAATAAATATAAAATGATGGTGACTTGAATGACCAAGAGGAATAAATCATGATTGGGACACCTCTTGGTAAGGATAAACATGTTTTGGTCTTCTGTAATGATGAAAAGATGGAAAAAAGGTAAGAACAAGTACATGAGGAAGAGGTTTTTTATGTACAAGAGAAAGATGTCCTAATTAGACACGTTAAAGGTGTTTCCCATGAATTCTTTGATGACTTAAGAGCTTTCATTCATCATGAAGGATAAAGGCTTACATAAGGAGTATAACACAAGTACTAATCAATAGAAGAAGATGAATAACAAGCTAAAATTAATGGCATGCTTAGTCATCATCTTAAATTTGAAGATGTAGCAATTTTGATTGACCAATTTGAGATATCAAAAGAAGACTTTTAGCCTCATGATTGTGGTCAAGGAATTGAAATGCTTGATTTTGACATTCAGTTTGAAAAGGCTCCAATTAAACTATAACTTCATAAGAACAAAACTTTAGATTTTTTTGATAAATTTCATTTAGGTTATTATTTACTTGAATGTGGTCCACTGCAAGAGAAGAGGAGTTCTATCATCAAGTAATAGGTAGTTGTTCTCTCAGGATATGACATGTTTGAAATTTTCAAACATGGTAATCAACTTTTCCCTCCAACTTCAAACATCTCTCTACTCTTGGAAGCTGAGAAGGAGCTCAAATGGTCCCAATAAGTCATAAAATTAGATCCACCTCCATTAGAGGTTAGCCTTGTAGATATGTCAAAGGGGGCAGGTCAAGATGGTCTATATGTTTATGATTAGTAGTGCATGAATGAAGAAGAATTGAAGCTATTATTACAAAGTCCACAAATTTGGGAGGAGTATGACTGGGTCTTGGATTCATATCTTCAATCCATGTACTTGAGAATGGAGATAGGAGGCCCAACTACATCATCAAGAAGACATGATCATTCAATTAATTTTAGATGTAGAAGAGAGCTATTAAGAAAAATCAAGCATGTTTCAAAGCTCCAAGGTGTACAAAATATATTTCCATTTTATCCTAGAGGGAAGCATCTTAGTTTAGGTTAGTTATTCTATGTTTGTTTTGTTTCAATAAGTGATTAGAACAAGCAGTAGTTTGTTTCCCTTTTGTATTTTTTTCTTTACTTCCTTAGGTTATTGGTCCTTGATTTATTTAGGTTAATTTCCCTTTTATTCTATATTTCCATTTAATAAGTGCCTTGGGTACTTTGTGTTATTTTATTCCTTTTGGTCCCAATTTGTTTCAAGAGAGGTTATCTAGAAGGACAATTAATTTTAGATTCAGATCAAATTGTAGAACCAAAGAGGAGACTCCATGCCCAATGGACTAGTCAAGACAAATGGTCTGGGTTCTCAATCATATCAGGCATGCTTCTAAGTTGAGTCACCAAAGATGTTGGCTAATTTTGGCCCACACACCAAGATTTTTCCTAGATTGAATAGATGAGTAAAGTTATTATTTGAGTGAATGACCAAATGACCTGTATAAGCTTTAAAAGACTAGACCATCATAGGACACCATGCAAAAATGAATGGGTCAACTTAAGTATTCATTTAATAAATACACTTGGGGAATTAGTCAAGGCAAAAAAAATACATGAACATGAAGATATTTGTGCCAATATCATCCTATGCAAATTTCATAACTTGATGAGTTATCTATTTTAAGTTATAAAGCTTCAAATTCATAATTGCAGAATGAAATAGGTGCACGAATGTCAAGTTTAAGCTTTGTGAAGTAACTGTTAAAATTAAAATATCCCAAGGTTTAATGCAAGAGTGACAAGTATCTAAATCAAAGGAGCTAAGGTCAATATCCAAAAATGAGCATCAATCTAATAGATGTTAGTGGGTCCCAAGATCCAACAGTGTGTATTGATCATGCAAAGTAGATAAATGGTGAGCATCAAGTCAAAAGGTTAGCATAATCAAGAAGCTGACAAGTGGTAAGATATTGAGTGTCTTGATAGAGATCTAACAATGTGCATCGACTAACAGGTTTAGTGGGTCCAAATAGATCAATGGTGAGTATTTAGTCATACAAATTAGATCTATGATGAGCAATGATTCAAAAGGTCAATGGATCTCAAAGGCTAATAAGAGGTTACACAGTGTCACAAGCATGTTAAACTGGTATAAGATCAATGGTACATCATACCAAAGTAGTTCTCCAGTGCATGAGAGGTCAAAGAGTCAGCAAGATACTATAGAGAAAATATGAAGATAATAGTTGGCACAATATAGGGAGCCCATATCAAGATCGATGGCTGATAATGAAGGTCAAATGTGTTATAATCTTGAAGGCCCAGGTTAAGATCAACGGCTAATATTAGGAGTCAAAAGCTAAGGGACTTCAATGTAGAGGTCAAACATGTAACCTAGGATCATCCTATCACCATTAGAGCTTGATCAAGCACTACTAAGCATGAGATGTAGACATATATTTGGGGTTGTCAATGATAAGGCTCTGATGTTATTAAAGTTCAAGACATATGTTCAAAGATTTAGAACCTACTGACCCTATTTTCCAAAGTTGTAGTATTATTTTATGACTATGCATATAATGAGTTCTTAGCTTCTATAAGGTCCACAGGTTGGATAGGTCTCTTTCAGAACTAACATAGAGATCAATAAGGAACCTATGTGATCTATAGGTCTGCATTGATATAATAGCTATAAAAAAACCAATAAAGGAGATTGGTTTTCAATCTATAAAAGATATATATGCTCAGATATTGAAATGGGGAAGATATGTGATTAATGAAATAATGTCTCATCTTTTGATATGGTCATAACTCTAATAAATAGTTACTAAAATTAGACATGGTGATGTCCCTATTAGTCCTATGGGTATAAGTACTTTGTCCTTACAACATGAATCACGTGGCTATGGTGTGGAGAATCAAAACAAAGAAAGCTGGTGGTTGGAGAAGTAGTTGGAGAGTTAATTCTATTTAGATATTAAAGATATTTTCTCCAACAGACTTAGTCATGACTTATCATGCTAAATAAACCCTTGTCTTCTAGTGGATCTCTCAGCCAATGAGAAATCTTGAAGATTATTGGAGCCAAATGTAGGTTAGCTTTTTGAAAAGGATTAGTCTTAATTAAAAGAAGGCATGCATATAAAAAATAATTAATGAATTACCACCACATTTATTGATCACTAATAAATCCTCCATTCTCTCGTGCATGTTCCCCATCTCTCTCATTCCTATTATACAATATAAATAGGCTCCTAATCCTTAAAATCAATCCCTGTCTTGGGCATGACTAGAGTCTACCAAGATTGAGCTTTGTAACCTCTTGAGATGAATAAAATACTAATTTAAAATTTCATTGTTCTATTATAGTGTGTCAATGTTAGTTTGATTTTAATATGTGGTATAAGTCTCTCCCTTGTCGAGTCCTGATCTCACCTAGCTACTAGTTATCTGGTTATGTAGGCCATGTTTAGTTTTTAATGATATTTGGTTAAAGCTAGCATATGGATACATTGATTGGTTAGTTTCATGAATCAAGCCTTTCCATCACTTCCCTTGGGTTTTGATCACTTGGTGAGCCTCTGCATGAAATACTAATGCATAACAAACATTTGAATTTGTAGATTTAGTCCTTTGCTTATATTATAAGTGTTTTTAGAAGTTCAATTAGAGTGGATGAATAATTAATTTAAGTGCATCACCAACATTAGCTTAGATTTACCATTTTAGTTATTCTTCTCTCCCTTTTCCTAGAAACTAGTAGGTCTTAGAGTAAATGAGCTAAGTGATGTATCAAGGGAGCTAGCTTTGTTAAAATCCTAGAGGTCTGACCCAATATTAGGTAACCCACAACCTAGGGTCATTCCTATGTTAGAATATATTTGAGAGTAGGATTTGAACACTGCTACTTTCAGCTAGGGTGTATTCTACATCTACAATAGGACCATTTATCATTACAACAAAATTTAGAAAATGTGTGTGTATTGCCTAGCTACACTTCAAGGAAAACCTCTCAAAATTTGAAAGAACATCATGCAATTACATAAATATATCGCTTGAGATATTCTAAAAATAAAATAAAAATAAAAAAAACTTTAAAAATCCAGAAATATTTTCAGTGTTTACATATCTTATTAGCTCCTTGGCATACATGTTATTAGTTCCATGTTGGTATATGGCATATAAATATTTTATATATAATCATGTTTCAAAAATATTTTGAGTGTGAAATAGGCATACACAGATACATGATTTATGCACTTTTAGATGCTAGGATTTCTTTCTATTCACATCACCAGGATGTTGGGGTCACCCACCTCTATGATCATAATACATCCAAGTTATATCATTCTATGACCACATTACATTATCATGTTTTAGCTCATATGTGTATTTACATGCCTTTATCCATGATTATATATTTCACAATGTAATTTATATGCTACATACTTAACATTTTTTTTAACATATATATCTAGGGACTAGTATGATATGTTTATTCTAGTTACTTATGCTTTCATTTATGAACTTATTTAAGTGTCTTGCCTTGATATTATATGCTTATTTTAGAATTTGAATATGATCCATTGTTTTCATCCCTCATTCTTTTGTTTGCCTATTTGACATTTAAATATGTCATTGCTCATTGTATGTTGACATTTGAATATGTCACTTCTTTATTTTTGGACATTTGACAAAGTCACATCCCTTTGATTATGTGACATTAGAACATGTCCCTTGTTTATGATCTCCTTGGACCTTTGTCTCTTGATTTTATTTTTGACTGCTCTTGTGTGTGCTTGATTTATTATTGAGCTTGTACTGTTCCTATCTAGATGTTTCTATGATCTACACCATGTATCTTATGACTTGGTGTGATCATATTCTTCATGCTTCTATGATATATCTACCTAGACATGTTCCCTTTATATGCTACATGGTATATTCATAATTTACATCATTATCTTATCCTTTTGAGGTAAGGTAAATACTATTATCTACTTTCCATCACCTCAAAAGGGGGGGGGTTTGGGGGAGGGGTATTAGTGGCATGACATAGAGGCATAACCTCCACATTGATTCATAGATTTAAATTACAGTGGGGGAATGTCTATATAATTATAATTGCATGATGTACATGAATTAATCCTAGATTAGATAAGATAGAACACACCTATACTTCTAATTAGGTATACACTTGTTAAGTGGGAGCATAACCAATATGGGGATCTGCTAGACCTAATTAGGGGATCACTTGTATCACTTGTCACAACATATCATGATAGGAAGAGTTCCAAAGCCTACAGTCTAACACAATCGCACAACAACCCCAAAAGAGTTATATGATTTGATATTTCACTTATGATAATAAACAAAAGAGTAAACTATTCTAATGATAAGAAAAGTAAACTAATCTAGTGCACACTAAAGCTTGTGGCACAATGTGAGGGGTTAGATGCAAATCAATAAAATATGTATAAGGAACTTCAAATAAATTATGAGTAACACCCTAATACATAGAATATGAAGAGTAATATTATTTGAGCCAACACTTATGCTACTTATATCTACTAAAAGAGAGGATACCAAAGTTATAATATACTTACCTGAATGTGAACCCATCATGATTTAATGTCTCTCTTGGCCAATGGGGCTTCACAAGAGGTTATTGTAGTTTGTAAGGATCACTTTGTTAGGCTAAAGCATCCGAGACCTATTCACAAGACTAGATTCTATAAAATAAGAAACCTAAACTAAGACTCCTCAAGTATAATGGTGGAAGAGAAGAATGTGAAGAAACACAAAAAATAATAACTCTTTATTGCATATCTATAATAATGATTGGATTGACCTTGTATATATATATGAGTATCTCACCCTAAAATCATTTGGGAATGTTAGCTATGCTAGGTTGACCCAATCGAGCTAGCACATTTTTAGACTAATGTCTAAAGTCTATACTAGGTCAACCAGAAGGCTAACAAACATAAAGAGCTTAAATGATCCTAAATTGCACTAGGTCAACTAGGTTAACCCAATTTTCTAAATAGGTAAAAAGGGTGCCAAGCAAGGAGAAGTATAGAAAGAGGAAAAGACTAGAGAAATGTGTAAGGGAGGTGAAACAGCTTAGGAAAAGGTTTTAAGAGATTAATGGATTGGAAATAATGTGAAAATAAGGGACAAAAATCCTATGAAGCACCATAGGTCTACCCACCCCTTTCCTGATGTACCCCTTAAGTCATGCACTCAAAGATATTGAGTCATGATAGGTTCCTACAAGATGCAAAGCATCAATATTTGATAAAATTTAATTTTTTTTATGTGCATACATATGCCCCACTCAAAAATCATCATGTGTCACTAAGGTGTAATAGGGGATGGTGCTTTGAGAAAGAACATAAAGACACAAACAATGCTGATGCTAAAAAAATGTTACAATATTTTAGAAGAAAAAAATAACTGAAAGTAAATGACTAAAAAAAAAACTAATATAAAAAGTAAATAACTAAAAATAAAATTCAATGCATACCTTGACTTACCTTTTATCGTGGGATGATTATTAGCTGTGTTTTTAGTTTTGATTGTGTAGGGTGTAGAGACTGCTTTTGACATACCTAGAAATATAAAACTAAGGAGAAAAAACAAACAAATTCAAGAAAATCCAAGATAACTAGTACTATGTGGATGAGATGCACTTGAGAACTTGGAAATCTAGGTGACAAGTGCTATGTTAGACCAAATGACCAAGTCAAACAAGAGTAAATCAAGTAACCAAAAAGCCAATGCTACTAAAGATTGAAAAACTCAAACAAGAAAACCTCAAGTAATAAAAGGAAAAATCATTGATTCAAACCAAGGATACATGTTTAAAAAGGAATGATAAGCAAGACAAATTAATGGTAAAAAAATAAAATGGTAAAACAACATTGATGAGTGAGCAATAACAATCCATATCTCACTCAACAATGGAAAAAGGTTCATAAAAGGGGAAAACAACATTGATAAATGAATAGTAACAAACCACATCTCACTCAATAATGGAAAAAGGGTATGAACTCAGGTGTGTGTAATAATAGAAAAACAAAATCATGATAAATGGAAAGTAAGTAAGTCTAGTAAATGTAAAATGAAGTGAAGAATATGTTCCAAAGTTGCTCAAACAAGTTATTTTGTGTCTAAAGATAGATAAAACTAAAAAAAAGTAGTGCTAGCATGTTTTCAAAATATAAGAAGAGGGAAAATAGATTTGGGATCAAAATTTGGTTGTCAAGGAGGGAGATGAAATGGGTGGAGGGGAGAATGAAGGAAAAAACAAGGTAGAGAAAATCTTTATCAAATTCAAGACACTCAAATTTGATTTGTCAAAACAAGAGGAGTATCGACCTTAAGGACTCTGATGAACTTCCCTTAGCTACAAAAGTCTTGCATAAATAAATGGAGTATATAAATCATCCCATGAATGATATATTCATAAAAAGTAAAATGGACCACCTCCCCATGACATGTTTCTTATTCTTCAAGAACCCTTACAGAGCCATCGGTCTATAGTGAAGATTGGGTACCTACATGAGAAAGTAGGTAGTACCATATTCTTTTTGAATTCCCATATTCCAATCTACTAGTCTATTGCACCCCAAATGACTTTATCTCTATGTAAAGTTGACTGTGGAGTTTGAGCTTTGATTAGAGATAGGATATGTGCTTATAATCACATTTTTTGGTGTGAATTTGATTTTTGAGATTTGTATGTTGCCTTTTAGATATCATTGCCTTTTGTTTCAAATGATTTGGATTTTAAATTTATTGATGGATTTTTATATTTCTCTTTCATACGAATTTGGAAAACAAAACATAGATACTAAAGATGACTTTTATTTGAAAACTTGGGACAAGGTTGCTAAGAGAGAGAACATCAAAGAGCATGGGGTTTAAGAGTTTAATAAATCTAGGTGAAATAAAAGTATTGACTTGAATTTGACCTTGTTTTATCCAATGAGGAGATGAAATAAAGGGAGAATCAAGAGTAATGACATATGGAATAATTTAAATTACTTCAAATTTTAAAAAAATTTGACAATGGGAAAAGAGAAGGGATACAATGACAATAAAGTGTGATTCCTTATCATGAAAAAGAGGGAAATGGAGGAAAACATGATAACATAGATTGATTGAAATTTCTATCTAGAAAAAAAAGCAAAAGCTAAATTTTAATAACAAGAATCAAGAACATGAAAAGAATGGTAATTTTATGAGGAGGGCTAGGTCCTATCCATGGTCTTACAAAGTAACTCATAAAATAAAGAACCATGATGGTGCTAATAAGCAAGAGAAAAGCAAAGTGAGGGAGCCTTTTACAAAGCACCTCATAAAATAAAAACCCAATGGATGATAAAATAGCATTGGTAAGCAACAAAAAGAGAAGAAAAATAAGTAAAAGATGGTAATTTTGTGAGGGATGCTAGGTCCTATCCATGGTATTACAAAGCAACTCACAAAAGAAAAACCCAAAGGGCACCAAATCAAAATTGGTAAGTAGAAGGAGAATAAGATAATGAAGACTATGGTACATCAAGAATCTAAAAGATCAAAAAGGAAGGACTAAAGGTTTGTGAATAAGAGGGAACTATTATAGAGGGAGAGACCCAAGCTTAAGTAACCTATAAAAAGTGTTAGAGAGATATAAAAAGCATGATAAGAAGGAAATGTATCCTACATTAATGACTATATCAAGGATGAGCATATGAGAGATAAGCCTATGTGTCTTGAAAGGTTTCTGGAAGTTGAATTAGTTTGGTAACATGTAATGGAAAATAAGAGTGGGAATCATTATATGCCCTAAAGGGTAAGTGGATGTATGGATGGGCTTTGCAAGATGCCCCAAAGTCTAAAATGATATGAAGGTGGGAATCACAAGAAGACTTAAAGGTTAGAGTAATGTGTGGATGGGCATTGCAAGATGCCCCAATAACTAAAAATAGTTAGAAAAGATAAAAAAGGATAAGAAGCAAAGAGAACCCCATAGAGTGTCTAAATGGATTCAGGTTGTCCAAAAAGATTCTAATGGGGGATATGATGCTTGAGGAAAGAAAAAGAATGTTAAGTAATATGAATAATAGATAGAGATAAAGAACTAAGTTAGGTAGACAAAGAACTAAATCAAACATATAGGGAAAGCAAAAAGTTAAATTGGAAAGCATGGAAGAAATAAAATAATACAAGGTTGACCCAATCGACCTACCATACAAATAGGGACTATAAAACTGTACTGGGTTGACCAAGTCAATTTGGTACAATGCACATAGTTTGGAAAAGAGGCAAAAGAGTTTGCAGATATTACTAGGTTGACTATGTTGACCTAGTGTAGTGAACAAAGGCTAAAAAAGATACTAGGCTGACAGGGTCGACTTAGTACAATAAACAGATATAGGGATTTTGTTTTGTATATATCTTTAATTTTACTCATCCATTTTACAAACCATAAAATGTGTTGGATTCATGATGATGTAGAGAATGGAAATAGTTAAAAAATATGTGATAAAAATAATTATAAAAGGAATGTTCACTAAAATGTATCATGAAGGTGAAGCCAAAGTGAAGACAAATTCTAAACAAGAAAGGAAACAAAAAATAGAAACATGAAGATAATCCAAATAGTAGTGAGATAAGATTCACGTTGGGTTCACCAAAATATATGTAATTAAAATTACATGATGTACATGAATTAATCCTAGATCAGATAAGATAGAGCACACCTACACTTATGATTGGGTATACACTTGTTAAGCCAGAGCATGACCAATATGGGGATCTACTAGACCTGATTAGGGGATCACTTGTATCACTTGTCACAACATATCATGTTAGGAAAGGTTCCAAATTCTATAGTCTAAGAAAATCACACAATAACCCTAAAAGAGTTTTATGATTTGATATTCCACTTAATGTAATAAACAAGAGAGTAAACTATTCTAATAACAAGAAAAGTAAACTAATCTAGTGCACACCAAAGCTTGTGGCACAATGTGAGGGTTAGATGAAAAATAATCAAATATGTATAGGGAACTTCAAATAAAGTAAATATGGGTAAAACCCTAATACATAGAATATGAAGATTAATATTATTTGAGCCAACACTTATGATACTTCTATCTAATAAAGAGAGGAGAACAAAGTTAGAATATACTTACCAGAATGTGAACCCATCATGATTCAATCTCTCCCTTAGCCAATGGGGCTTTGCAAGAGGTTGTTTTGGTTCATAAAAATCACTTTGTTAGACCAAAGCATCCAAGACAATCCATAAGACTAGATTATCTAAAATAAGAAACCTAATCTAAGAATCTTCAATTAGAATGGTGGAAGAGCAGATTGTGAAGAAGCACGAGTGAATAATAACTCTTTATTGCATATCTATAATAATGAATAAAATAAACTTGTATATATATGAGTATCCCACCCTAAAATCATTTAATAATGTCAGTTGTGCTAGGTCAACTTGATTGACCTATCACATTTTTGAGATAATGCTTAAAGTCTGTGCTAGGTCAACTAGAAGGCTAACAAACCTAAAGAGCTGAAATGACCCTAAACTGCACTAGGTCGACCAAGTCAACCTAGTTTGTTGGATAGGTAAAAAGGGTGATAAGCAAGGAGAATCAGGATATAAAGAGGAAAAGATTAGAGGAATGTGTAAGGGAGGAGAAATATATTAGGGAAATATTTTAGGAGATGAATGGATTGGAAATAATGTGGCAATAAGGGACAATAATCTTGTGAAGCACCATATGTATTCCCACCCCTTTCCCATTGCACCCCTTAAGGCATCCACTCAGAGAGATTGAGTTGTGACAGGTTCTTGTAAGATGTAAAATGTTAGTATTTGATAAAATTTAAAAATATTATGTGTATACAATTTTTTTTAGAAACATGTTCTTTACACTTATTCAATATTCAACATATCTAGATTATAGTGGAGGCATGTTTTGGAAATATGTCCTCCACATTGGCACTTACAATAGTTCTTAGATTTAAATTAAAGTATTGGCATGTTTTGGAAGCATGTTATCCACACTTACATAATTTCAAATTCTCCAAATTTCATAGTTATATGATTTAGATACACATGACATAATTATATACATTAGTACCATTGCTATACACAGTTTTAACATGAGACATATAAGGTACATATGTTATACAATGTGAACCTAATATTGTAAAATAAAATCAATTTCAGATTCCAAACACATCCAGGGACTATCATTAGCCACCAAGTTAGACTATTATGAACTATATTGAGCTAATCTAACTGCTAGCAGAGATTCCTAGAAAACCCATCAGAACTTGGTAACATAGGGATAACTAGTGTGATACATGATAAAATAGTATAATATACTACATATCAAATTTAACTTATCACTTAATGAACAAAAAATAAATTAAAAATTAAAAAATGCAATATTATTAGGTATAAAACATTTGATAAGATCTATACGACTAATAGATTTAGAAAAAAGAGCATCACTATGCATAAAACAACCATAAAAGATAAGTAAGATAAACCATTACAAAAATATTATTAATCTCTATCACATTATAACCATTTCATAATACAATTTAGCACTATATATAGAGTTTTACAGTGTTATCACTTCATATTTTAACCTTTTACTACATCCTTAAGAAATACTCTTCACATTTCAAGCCTATTGTTATGCTTATAAGGGATGAGTACAACAAAAAGTTATAATTAAAAAAAAATAGCGTAAATTACACACATGTCCATTAATTATAATCTACAATTTTGATAGCCATGTACTATTCCCTACACTTTTCCAGATTTAAACAATTGTCTCATTCTAGGACAAAATCATAACAAAGGTGTCCTGAGCTAAAACTCGAAAACTTTGATTGCACTAAGGAAATAAACTAGAAACAAGGGTTGTGATTATCACTCCAGTGTTATTTACTAGTTTTCACCCTTTGTGCACTATTTAGCTACCTTTTTGAGTTTTCAACTAACATACTAGCCTACCACCCACACATGTTTTTAATAGACTAACTTAACAAGGTGGTATCCCTTTATGGGTTTTCAACCAACCTGACGCCACTCCTAGTACTTAAGGCCATCCTATTAAAATGTACAATTTTTTTTAAAAAATTCAAAATTTAAAGTGCACAATACCTATTGAGTAGGTGGTGATATGTTCTGAGTTGGTTGCACTTGAGGATGTTGTAATGTGGATTTTTCTTGGGATTCATAAGGTGAAATTAGTGTTGTAGAATATGTTGGTGCAATTTGTAGTTGTCATTGGGTTTCTCATTGGGACATAGAATTAGTCTTTCTCGGCTAGAAAACTTGTTGAAGATTCAATATAAAATGAGTCTCACCCACTAGTTATGAAATGGATTTATCGAGCTAGGAAAAATATTGTTTAAACATTTTCCAGTCAGTAAGCACTTCCCACACCATAGTAAGAAATGTGCATAGTGGAACTTGGATCATCATTAGATTATAAATATATTAATCTTATATGATGGTGATGAGTGATTTATAATTTTATACTTTAACCTAAATGTCTTAGGAGAGCTCCTCCAACTAATTCACATGCCTTTGTGTTTGAATGCCAATAAATGTGCTGTGTAGAATCTCATTTTTCCAAGTCTAGAAATTTTGTATGACATTGTCCCATGAATCAAGAAACTACTTAAGTGCATTTTCCATTGATGCAAATGTAATTGAATGATTTTCCATTATAAATTTAGCTTTATATTCCCTATCAAAATTTTTCTTGACTTTAGACAATGACTTTGCGAGTTGATGCTGCCAATTAAACATTTTTTGGGTTATGTTTTTAGTCACAACCATATCCAAGACTTTATTATATTATTATAAGAGCTTATAAATTACCTTTATTTTTTCTTTAATGTCCTTCCTCTGACTGTGAAGGGATTGTAACTTCTGCGTAATAATCTAGTCTTTTATTAGCTAGGAAAATAAGGCCAAAATTTGCTTCTCTTATGACATGACTTGCTCATCCAAGACTTGAGTGACCAATGCAAGGAAAGTGCTATTGATGAGCTGGGATGTATGGAGAAATAGAGGTATAGGTATGCATTGTCCTCCCACAACTACAAGGCCTTTTACTTCAAGTCCAAAGCTTTCTATGCTATTGATTCCTAAAAAAAATTTGTGCCTTTAATTTATTTAGCTAGTGGAAGTTGATAAACATATAGAGATGCTTCATATGCTATTGTATCTAAATCCATGGTGAAATTTATAGCCATGATAGGCACCTTTTTAATTTTCACCATGGGAAGAGAAATTTATGTGTTAGGTGGATGATGTGGGGACATCCCATAACCATTTATTAGTTAGTTGAGGCCTTAATTAAGAGGCCTCATCCTATGCATCACCTTGAGTAGTTTACAAACCTAGAGGTGTGGGAAATGTCTCATGGCTTTTGATTATTTGAACCATCTTGGTGGTCATCGACACTTATTGTACCATAACTTCATGTTAGATTATGCACTCTACTTCTTTATTGGTTGTTGCTTCTACCTCAGATTTAGCTTTGGTCTCCAATTCAACCTTAGCCTTAACTACTTCTTTATCCTTGGATTTCGCTTGAACTTCAGCCTTGGCCTTGGACTTTTCCTCAACCTTTACTTTGGCTTCAACTTCATCCTTGGCTCTTCCTCAACCTTAGATTTGGATTTACTTCAACCTTGGCCTTGGCATCTTCCTTAGCCTTGGCTTTAGAGTGAACTTAATCCTTAACTTTAGCTTTGTATTCCTTCTCCTTAGCCTACCGCTTAGATTTCTCCTCTTGGGTGCATGGAGATTCTTTAAAATTTTGATACTCTTGAGCCTTTCTAAGTGACGCTACTTCATCCTTTGCTTCATTGGCTCTTTTATTTTGAACCTCTACTTCCTCATTTTTTTTGTTAGGTGTGAAGTCACTATTCACAAATCACTATTCATAATCACTCTTCATGGCCACTATTCATGGTGATGTGTCATACTAATGATGTGGATGGTTAGTGATGTGTTTGATTGGTGATGTGGTAGGGACCATGGAGGATCTCTCACATGCCATGGGAGTGGGGCATAACACTCCACCAAGTCACATGGGTTTGTCTTTGGTAGTCACATTAGTTTGTCATGTGGTGAAAAAGACAAAGGGTTAGGTATGGGTAAAATTTCTAAGGGACCCAAAGGTTCACATGTGTAGAGAAAGTCAAAAGGTGATTACAACACCTTTTGGACTTTAGTGTGTACATGGAAAAAGAAGGCAAGAATTTTTTTTGATTGTCCTCACATGTGGAGTGGGAGACAATGTTTGGAGTCACATAGAAGTGGCTTAGATCTTGTCTAAAGTGAATGGTACTCTTTGTTGATGCTTGCACATGAAAATAGACATTTTAATATTGATCACTAATACCCACATGGAATGTGGTAAATTTGTTGGGACACCTATGATGTTACTCTCTCAATATCTCTTATTGTAAATGATATTAATAACATGCTTTCTATTTATATTTCTTATCCTATTAGAATATCCATGCAAGATTGTGTTTGCATGGCTAGAGGTTGGATCTTGAAGGCTATGTTATGCTTGGTTCACAACCTGAATGCTTCAAGTGGAAGCATTGAGTGATTGTTTGTTAGCACTAAAGGAATTGTTAGAGGAGCTATTGTAGAAAAGAAATTAATGAGATTAATAATGAAGTCTGAAGCTATTACTTTTTCCATGGTTTTTTCCCTTGCTTGTTTGTAAGGGTTTTTCATGTAATCTCTTGTGTAATATGTTGCCTCTTTTATCTTATTTTATAGCTAGGTTTTACACATTATTTTCTTGCATAGTAGGATATATATTATTGATCCTAACATGTAGAATCAAATATATATTTTTATTCCTAATAATTGGTATCAGAGCCTTGGTGAAAAAATCCACATTTGTAAGTGTTTTCTATTGTTGGTTGGTTTGTGCAAGTTGAAGCTACTATGATAGGAAGAGAGACCAAATTTATGATTGGAATAAAAAAAGTTTTATTTTGGTAGGTATATCTCTATGAAGTTATGGAGGATATCTTGGTGAAGATCTTTTTCTCTTCATGTTGATGAGGAGAAGCCTATAGGAGAGTTGTAAAGAAGCTAAAAAAGCTTTACTAGATAAGTCAACAACCTACACATCATTACTGTTGAAGATGAAGCAACTCTATAGATTGAGGAGAAAGCTAATCTCCATAAGTGGAGGTTGAAGACTAGACATTACCTTGTTTTAGTTATTGGAAATAAACATAATGGGTGTATGATGTGGTATCCTACTGACCACATGTTGTTAGCTGATATGCTGAAGATAAAAATCCATGCAATAAAAAGTACAAAGAATCTTAAAGTTATATTTATTTTTAATTAGTTGAGGATGAAGAAGATGAATATGTAGATGAGCAAGTGAGACCTAATGTTCCTAGAAGGATAAGGTCATGTGTTTGGACATTGCAGTAGAGTATTGATGCATTTTAAGGCTCAAAAACTTAGTAGTTGCATTGGTGTATTGAGTAGTGTGATGAATTTCATATATATATGATTGGTCTACTTGTGTCATGTTTTGTCATGGTTGGTAGCTAAAAGATATATGTAGAAGAATAAATAAGACATGGTGTTCTCAGAAGGATAAGGCTAGTATTGACCATATAACTCAGGGTGATGGAGTGTTGTACATATGGCTGTGGTATTGGCTAGATAGACTGATGCATGGAGTAACCCCAGAGGCACATGATTTGGTGTTTTGGAAACATTTAGTAGAGAAAGATGCATTTTGGATGTGGGATCTAAAACTCATTAGGTATAGTGATGTACTGAGTAGGGTGATGACTTCCCAAGAGTTATGATTAGTCTAGTTAAGTCAGTACCATGTTGATAAATTTAAGGAAAGGCTCTAGAATGGTATTGGTCTTTGACCCCAAATACCATATCTACATGGGATTAGCTCAGAGATCTTTTCTTTGAAAGATTCGAAGAGAAGGGTGATAAGTCTTCTTTATTACAACAATTAATTACCATCCAAAGGGCACCACAAGAAGTAATAACTGACTTCAATTCTAGATTTCAAAAGACTTGGGAAAGAATCCTTGCTATGGCTAGACCATTACCAGGTATGGCCATAGTGTTTTATCTTAAAGCTTTGAATTTAGATATATCTATTATGATTTAGTCACTTGGAGGTCACACTTTGCCAGAGGCTTATGAATATGTAGTCAGAGCTGAAAATAATTTAATAAATGCTGGAAAGTTGCCTCTAAGGCCTCCCATGCCCATGTTCCTAGAAATTTGTTTACCATTACTTCAAGAAGCCCCTAAATCCATAGCCCCACTTGTGTCTATATACACATATCCTCAACCACCTGCTAAAGAAATTATCCCTGCTCAGTCATCTGAGCTGGATGATATCAAGAATATCTTGAGGACATAATATAAAATGACAGCAAAATACTTATACTAAACCCCAATACCAAGGCTATCAAGGAAATAGATTTTCATCCCAACCAAACCAATACCAGGGTCCTCCAAGGAAAAATAACCCTCAATCGACAAACCAATTAGTTGCAGTCCCTACACCTTCACAGACTATTCCCCCCAATTTAAATAGAGAGATTGTTTCAGGGCAAAATAATTATGTGGATAACACTAATTCTTAGTGTTTCCATTGCAATAGTGCTCATACGCCTAGAGACTGTCTCATGAGTAATCTACAACAAAAGGTGGTAGAGCAAAGAAGAATGGATGGACAATTTGCAAGTCTCAGTGACAATCAAGCCTACCAGTCTTCTGGTATGCAAAATTTAGTCTTAATGGCTCAGATGCAAGGGATGTCTTTGCAACAAGAGGAAGAAATAGCCCTAGAACATGTCTTGTTCTCATGAGTTGAAGATGAAGAATCAATTTTCTTGAACGAAGCTTTCACTTCTAAAAAACTAGTGGTGAAATCTGATTATTATATTAGATCAAAGAGAAAGATGGTGGAACAGCCTGAAGTTATAAATAGTCAAGTCTAGAGAATCCTCCATTTCAAGGATAGAAACATAGCTGTTAGACAAGAGGTGCCTCAATCGGTGCAGAATCAAGTGATTCCTGTACAAATTCAAGAAAAAACAAGATATTTTTATTTTCAAAGAACTCAGACTCTGGGACCAATAAATGTGGTGGATCAATTGAAAAAGACTCCAACACAAGTATCAATATGGGATATATTGGCTATTCTTGAACAAAAGACACTACTACAAGAAGCTCTACAAGGCCAAGTAGTGCCCAAAGGTACTTTTATCAAAGGACTTGATGAAAAAGAAAAGCTCAAAGACACAGTTCATCTTCAAATAATAGCCCTAGTGAATAATGCATCAGAGATAAGCATATCCAAACCAAATCCCTTCTATTTAACTTTGATAGTTGGCAAGAAACTGTTGCATAATGCAATGATTGATTCAGGGGCTAGTAATACAGTAATGCCTAAGCAGATAGCTGATGCTTTAGAAATTAAGTATGAACCACTCATAAAAGAGTCATACAGCTAGATGGTAAAGTAGTACAAACAATAGGGAGAATTAAACAACTCCCATTACAATTATATACTTGTCCCAATATAATTGTAAATCAAGATCTAGTAGTCATAAATATACCTCTTATTTTTGGCTTATGTTTATCAAGAGACTTTACAGCCAAGATAGGAGGATATATGTCCCTTGATTGGTCTCACCTCATCCTAAGAACCAAATATGGTTCAAAGATGAAGATATTATCTGAGCCATTATATAAGGATCACATCACCAATGAACCAATTACAAAGTTAGAGGCAACTCATGTTATGATGAATAAAGAAAAAAGATTTTTTGTTGAGGAGTTAGCTGAATGGACTAAACATGATCAAGAGGAGGAAAATGATCATTTATTAGCTATGATGCAAAGTGACCCATATGGAAATTATGACTCCATGGGTCTGGGTACTTACATCATATTTGAGGAAGATCATAAAATCCCAAATGTTTTAAGGAAAGAAAAGTTAAAAGATACCTCTTCTATCAATCCTTGGGTCTCTCAACATGAATTCAACATTTCGAGTGAGAAGTCACAAGTGTATGCCTTAATCTCTGATGAAGAAGAAATAATTTTTGACTTTCTTCTTACTTTGCAAGATGATGTGGAGGAACATGGACATTTTCTTGATCATGATTTGAATGATTTGTTTGAAATCATTAGGCTAGGTTATACTATTTTTCAAGGAGGTTATGAACTGGTTGTAGATGAACAAAACAACATTGAGACTCAATTACATATGCAAAATTATTGCAAACTTTTAGAATTATCCTTTCGAGAGGTTGGTGATTTTGAAGTCATTAAAAAGGATGATCATGAAATAGAACCTGAATTTGAGGCAGAAGGAGATAAGCCAATAAATGATATATATCAAAGGGCTTCTGTTGATGAGCAAATAGTCATTAATTTCTTGATAAGACATGCCAGTATCAAGAATCGGCATTTGAAAAGCTCCTAAAGACAATAAGAGTTTATATATGTTGGAAGCATGCTTGACTCAGACTCACTCTAATGCAGGGAAATCAATGTGGCATACACAGAGAACAAGTCACCAGAGCTATATCCAATTCAATCACTTTTCCAGCAATATAAGCTGGCTTGTCATGAAGGAGACTTTAGAAATTCTTCTTTTGATCCAGGAGGGAGATAAAGATACTTGGTTAATATAGTTAGGTAGTTTCACCTTTTTGTATTACTTTATTTTCCCATTTTTGTTTTCCCACTTTTCTTTTAAATAAGTGTTTTTTTAAACACGTAGTCGATAGCTTAGAGTTTTTCAAAATTTTCAAAATTTTTGGACACATTGAATGTTTCCCAAATCTTTTAAAATCCCCAAGGTACCTTGCGCTGCCACTTGCATAACGTGTCTATCTCACTATTCCATAAAGATTGAGTAGGATTTGCTAATAGTTATCTAAGTTTAATGCCATTTTGAGACTTGATGGGTCAATAAATACCTCCTAGCAAGAGTTAAAGCTTACAAGTTATCAAAAATTCCTGTATCTACGAGAAAATATCCTACTACTTGCATTTTTTAGTGCCTAGTAAACTTGCTTCAGTGAAAGTGTTTCTATTTTGCAAAAGTTTATACCAGTTATCACATAAAATATATAGACATGGATGGAGCACAATATTCACAACAAGGAACTGAGATGTATGAATCCCTTGACCAGTTTCTGTGAGCAAGTCATATGCTTCAGCTCTCACATAACCATTGATGACTTATCCATAGACCTGAATCCCTAAAGTTGGTCAAGTAAGTGACCCAACAAAGATAAAAGATTATGTAGATGGAGTCATGGACCCAATTCTTCAAAGAGTTAGTAGCAAAACTCTTAGAGAAGGGGCACATCAAAGGTGTCTACAAAGAGCTAGAGTAGGGCAATATGAGATGTTTGCCATGAGGATATGGAATTCACAACTGACATAATTCATTGTCCCAGCTATACATCCATGCCCTAACTTAGTCAAATTATGTGCAGACCTATTCCATGCACCCTCATGCACCATTCAACAAGGTCCATTCACGGTGAAAATGACATTGGAGGCTATCAGAGATATGTTAGCCCTATATCATGATAAGACATCTACATTTCCTACTGTTGCTAAAATGCAAAGAATGTGGGCAAATATCAATACCCAATTGAGGTTCTTGAGATCCAGATTGAAAATGGGTGATGATGACACTACTGTGCCTACACTCCCTGCAGTAAGAGCCCAATTCGCACAAGCTAGTCAAGACGCACTGTCTATGATGGCTTTAATCTTTAGCATGAAAGATGATATAGCAGTTTATGGAGAAAAAATGGCTATCCTCTTTAGGCTGAAGAATGTTGATAAAACTCAGGAGTATAGGCTTGACTTTTTTGAATAAATTGCTTTCTCAATGGTGGAACAATTGGCCTAGTTCGAATCAAAAGGGGTTTTTAGGTACTCTTCTTATTTGTTTCACCTCATGTTGTTTTAGAACTCTGACCTCTTTGCCCAACATATGTATCTTGATATGTATGACCCAAGTTTTGATCTCCAAAGGACCACTCCTGTGTCTGCATAGACGCATATTTTGTCAAAAACTAGCGATCCATATGAATTTTAAGAATGATTTGTTACCCCTACTTTTTGTCACCTCAGCCCTGAACTAGTTATGAATAGACTATTCCCAAGTGTTTCAAACCTTCTGGCCAGTTGCCCAATTCCTTATGATTTCTATTTTGGATCTCACCATACAATTATAAGAGTCCATGGTTTTTGTGGGGAACCAATGTTGCTACCTAAGATTTTGACTCTTAGGTTATCATTCTTAGAGGTCACCAGGTAGGTATCTACAGTAGATAATGAATATGGCTCTGGGAAGAGGACAAGACAAATGTATGACCTCCCATGGATGACAACCAACATGGTTTTGGAAACAAGAGACACTGAAGTTGTGTTGCTCAGAAAGCTAGCCTTTCTGGGTTTTCTTCTAATAGAAGACAAATGGGTTTATGACCTAAATGGTTTCATAGCTTCCTAGATAAGGACTAATAGGGTTGCAACCAGAATTGCACATGAAGGCTACCCTTTTTGAGAAAACAAGAAAAATCATAGAGAAGATACTCTTAGATTTTATGTTGAGTTAACAGACTTGCCCCTTCCATAAAATAGATCCTGGGAAACATTCTATGTTAAGCAGAGGGATTATGATCCTAAAATCAGAATGAATTTTGGCTTAAGAAGGACACTAAAGAATAAAGATTGGGATGCTGAAAAAATAAAAGCCTATTGGAAATATAGGCAAGAAATTTGTCAAACAACCCATTCTTTTGAGAATGTGGACTCAAATGAGAGATAAAAAGAACTCTGGGATAAGTGCCATCTTTCCCCTGTATCTAGCCTAGAGACAAGTAATTTGCTGACATCGGGTGTAGAGTCAGAAGCCAGAGTATGGTCCAGCCAAGAGTCATAGGCTTCAGGGCAAACTACAGCTATAGTAACTATATTTGTTTGGCCTCAATCTCTTAGCGTTATGGAAAAGCAAAAGAGTGTGGTGCCTTCACCACCAAGAACTTCCCCATTAGCATCCGTTATTGAAATTTCTAGTTCTCCACAAGCATCACTGACGACAAGAAAAGAAACATAGCCAGAAGAAGAGACACCCCACAATTTTAGTTTGATTCAAAAGAGGAGGTAGACCCCCCACAATGCCAATTATAGAGTATTGTAATTGCCCCTTAGGTAAGTATTATTCCTCCTTCTCCTCAATCTCTTTCTTCTCCTGTTGGCATGATGATTCCATCTAACCAGATGACATCCCCTGCCACCTCTGCCATTCCCATTTCTCACTTCGCCCCATCTATACCACCTCAAGCTTTAACATTACCTCACTTTTCCCCTTATGTTCCCAATAAACTTTCTCCTCAAATTGCCCATAGCTAGCAATTGGCTATTCAATATGGTTTGCCATAGGGACATCCTTTTACGGGTGGGCACATTGCATCTCCTTCTACCTTCTAGACCTAAGCAGATGCTGCTAGAAAGGCAAGGGAAGCCTAAAGAGAGAAAAAGAAGATCAAGAAAAATAAAGCCTTGGCTACTCCCCATCTATGATCACAATTTGACCCCATTTAGCAGCAATTGATGGTGACTCATTTGTCACCAAATGTAATCAAGCCAACTAAGCAGATGCAGCCAGAGGACTACACGATGAATGCAGTGGCCATCGACATGTCCCTCTTCAGGCCACAAGACAAAATTGAACTACTAACCAAATCCACTTCTGCAGTTACTGAAGACTACTTGAAGACATCAAGGAGGCTACAAAAGTTGGAGGCTGATTTAGCCAAGAAAAAGGCAAACTGTAATAGTTTGACCATAGAAATCAATAGAAAAGACAATGAAATAGAGAATCTGAATAAATAGTTGCAAGATACTATTTCTCTTCAGACTCATTGGGTAGTCTAGGCCCAAAATGATTCCTTAAAGGTAGGGCTAACACAGATAAAAGATGCAGTGACTACCCTAAGGCAGGAAAAAGTAGCATTGCAAGAAAAATGTGAAGAACACCTGCTACAAGTTGCTCAATTGCAATAAAAGCTGCTAAGTGAACATAATAATACTATGGCTATACAAGCCCAATTTCAAGTAGAGTAATAGAGAGCACACAATTGAGCTAGCCAATAGGCCAAGGAATGTCAAAGTGTTAAGTTTGGTAAAGGAGCTCTATAAATCCATGTGGAAAAGAATCTCCTCAGAGATTATTTAGCTCAGGCCTTCTCTCACCTTCCTTCTAAATGTACAAAAATTGTGCAAAAAGGTAGAGAATTCAGTTGTAAACACTCTGGCTATAGTTCTTGGGAGAGTAATGGACTCTAAAATGTTGCTACAAAGGCTTTATGATGCAACAGATGCAATGTTGTCAGCAACAGGAATTGAGAACAGAATGGTCACTGCTAAGTGAGTGAATGAGGTTCTTAGTTGCAATTCTGTGGCCATTAGTTGCAGAGAGATCCTAGATGTCATGAAAGAAGGAATCAGTGAAATGAAATAACATATTGAAGATCTAGTGCAATTAGGTCTTCCTTCTCTGTTTCTTGATGACAACACGGTGTTAATGATTGATGAAATTGAACCTTTGTTGTTGGCCAAACAAAATGATCAGACAATTTTCTAGAATCTAAGGGATGATTCATCAATCCCTGAAGTAGAAGTTGTCTTGGTTCCTATTTCTTAGCTTGAATTCAAATTGAAGGCTATAGTTTAGATTTTGCAAAATTTTTCACACAAAGATATTATTAACCTTGATTTACCTTTCAATGAATTGTAGAATAAGCAAGGGTTATCTAATGATGAGTGGTCCACCTACCAAACAACATTGCTAAAGCTATAATTTTGAAATTTTGATCTAGCGGGAGAATGTAGTTTCTTTTTGAGCAGGCTCAAAAGTCCTTGGAGTCACCAATAACTATAGAGTAAAAAATACTCTACATTTCATTCTGATTTTCAGTTGTGCATTGAAATTTTTTGTTCCTGCATACTTTTGTTCATGACAATAGAGTTTTTAAATAGAGCATGGACTTGATTTCCTTTTGATTCATTTTTGTCTAAGTGTTGAAGTCAAGTGGAAGCTGCCAAGTGTCATTTTCTAAGGCACTTTTCATAATTTCAATAAGGCTGTGGAATGTGCCATGCATCTCATATCAACTTAGTGGAACATGATAAGTGTCAGCATTCATGTTTCATATCGGCATCCGTGTTTCAAATCTCTTTTCAGTGGAAGGTTTTAACAAGCTAAGTATCAAGATCAGGTGGAAAGTGCCAAGTGGTAATCATGAAAGGTCTCAATTTGCTTTTCTAAAAGTGTCGAAAGATGCCATGTATCCCAGATGAAGAGAGTAGAAGCCACCATGTGTTGAGATCCAGATTTTGCTTCAGCGATATAACAAAGATTGTGGTGGGTCTCAAGTTTTGTTTCTAAAGCAAGCAAAAGCCAAGAAGTGTCACTGTCCATGTAAATATAAATTGAGGCCCAATTGCTTCTATAATATAAATAGAGTAAAGCAAAGACTAGCACATGTCACCTTCCACAAGTTTCTCAAAAGGTAGCTAAGAGCAATAGAGATCACCACATATCTCTAGTTAAGTAAAGCAGAGATTTCCACGTGTCCTTTATTGAGGTAAGTGGAAATCACTACCTATCCCTATGCCTTTTAAAAGTTGCTAGGGTGAGAAACGCTATGGGTCTTATTTTTTATTTAAGTTGTTAAAGTTTTGAAGAAGTAGATTGTGATAGGTGTCAAAGGTGAAACACTTCCGAGCAAAGACACAAAAGAGTATAAGTTATGTGAAAAGTGCCACATGTCTTCAGTAAGTGTTGTAGAATATGCCAAGTGTCATTCTCTAGTAATAAGAAGGATTTCAAAGAATTGGCTAGGTGTCCTCTTTCATTTAAAAGAAGAGAGTGTCCTGTGATTTGTTTCAGCCAATGAACTACTAGAAGACAGAACATTTCAGAATCTAAGAAATATCTTCTGTTAGACACTTCCAGTTTGGTTCAATTTCAATTGAGACGTTAGATTGGGAATACACAGACAATCTAGAGTGAATCTAAGGCTATAAATAAGGGTGCAGAGATCACCAGGAGGAGATACCAGAGAGAAATTTCTAAGAGAATTATTATCAAGAGTTTTAGACTTTCTAGAGCTATGATTAGTAATATCATTTGCCTTTGTTCCATTTTTTTGAGTTGGAAGGTTTATGTAGCTGTATGTGTTTCTGTGCCTCTTATGTGACTAGAGAATTCAAATAAGAAAATTGAACCCTGTGCCTTTGTTGATATTTTCTGTATCATTGCAAAAGCAATCTATGTTGTGAGCCTCTATTTTTATTGTTTTCATCTTTTACATTGATCATGTCTTGTTTGCTCTTAAATGTAATTGAATATTACATATAGTCTCACTGTGCTCAGGATTAAGGTTGAATTACATTCAGATGCATAACCATAGTTAGATTTTTTTTTTGCATTTGGGTTTCTATTAAAATTCCTATCCCTTTTCCCAGTATACACTTGATATAAAGAAGATACCAGCGTCTTAAAAATATGGAGGTTGTTTCAAGTTGCAAGTCCCACATCTTGAAACTTCCCATTGTTGGTGTTAGAAATAAGTGCTATTTTAACCATAAAAAAGACCCAAGTTAGCTGCCCTGCCTCTCAAGCTAGTGATTATAGAAGAACCTTTCCAGCAATGGGGGATTGATTTTATTGGAACTATAAACCCATCTTCAAGTGCTGGACATGATTGTCATTACAATAACTGAATATTTCACCAAGTGGGTAGAAGCAATCCCAACTAAGCATGCTACTTCAGAAGTTGTATGTAATTTCCTCAAGGAGAATATCATTTCCAGGTTTAGAGTTCCAACCAAAATTGTTAATGATAATGCAGCTTGTTTCACCTCCCAGGAGATTACACAATTTTGTTTCCATTATGGAATTACACTCTCCCATTCTTCTGATTATTTTCTATAAGAGAATGGACAAACTGAATCAAGCAATAAGAACTTGGTAACTATCATCAAGAATCTAGTAGATGACAATTAAGGGACATGGCATAAAGCATTGGTTAATACTCTATGGGTAGATATAATTATACCGAAGAGGGCAATTGGTATGTCTCCTTTTCAACTTCTTTATGGTATCAATGATGAAATACCAATCACCTTAGAATTGTCAGCCTTAAAATTGGCAAAGGCAATTGAAGATCAGACATATGATAAGAGAATCATGTGCTTGACTGAGCTGGAAAAATAGAGAACCATGGTGGTGGACTGAATTGCTGCTCATCAAAGTTTGGTAAAGAAACTCTTTGACTAGAAGGCCAAAAATTGTGATTTTTAGTTTGGGGATCAAGTCCTGCTATGGAACAAAAGGAGAGAACCAAAAGAGATGCATGGAAAGTTTGACTCCCTTTGGAGAGGCCCATTTATAATTCATCAACACAATGGTGAAAACAACTTTCTGCTAAAATATTAAGATGGCACACTCTTTTCTCTGCCTCACAATGGGTAGCATCTAAAACACTTCAACTCTTGAAGTATCAGATCATTGCATCTGTACATATGTATATTTGTATAGTTTTTAATTCTATTTTGTTTTGTTTGTTTCTATTTTTGATGCCTTCCATTTCTAGGTAACATGACTATGTATCCCAATGGTACACATGAAGACACTAGAGATTCTAGATTCTACTCTCTTCAATTCTTTTTTACAATTGATAGAAGTTCCCCAATTAGAGCCAGCTGTTGTCCCCAAAAATAAACTTCTCTTTTTTTGGACAACATGTGAACTATTTTGGTTCAACAGACCAAAATAATCTCTTCCCTTTTTTAAATTTGTTCTAAGCATTCAAATTCCTCATTTTTCAAGCTTCTCAAAAATCTATAGACTCTACAAGAAAAGAATCTATGGACTCTACAGGAAGAGAATCTATGGACTCTATAGGAAGAAAATCTACAGACTCTACAGGTCAAGTTCTACAAGCTTCACAGGTTGATTTCTATGGACTCTGCAGGAAAGAAGCAAGCTCTCAACACTTAGGCGATTTCAAATTTGGTTCAATAACAATGTTCAACCAAAAGGGTTCATCGACAAGTTTCTAAGCAAGGATTGAACCATTGAACCATTGAACTTTGAAGTATTTTGGTTCAATAGGTTCAATGGGTTCAAAGGTTCAACATCAGCAGCAAGAGTTAAGCACATTTGTCAAGGTTCAAAGTTCAACTGCTTCAAGGTTTAACGGCTTCAAAACACTTATCAAAGAGAAAAAGGCTTGAACCATTAAACTATTGAACCATTGAACCACTTTGGTTGAGTGGTTCAACAAGTTCAATGACCAAATGGTTCAAAGCATTTGGTTTAAAAAGACCAAAAAGACTTAGCCAAATAAAGGGAATGAATCAATTGAACTATTGAACCTTGAAGCAAAGGGCTCAATGAGTTCACAAGTTTAAAGGTTTAACTAGTACAATGAAGATCAAAGAGCTTAGAAAGAACAAGGAAGTGACGTACTAATGGTTCAATAGGTTCAAAGGCTTCTACAAGTAGGTTCAATCAAAAGAACAAGTTTTCGAGGCTTGAACCATTGAATTGTTAAACCATTGAACCACTTTGGTTCAAAGGTTCAACGGGTTCAAAGTTCAAAATTTCAATAGGTTCAAGGTTCAACGGGTTCAATGAAGCTTGTTTCAAAGATTCTTGGTTCAAGCAGTCAATAGAAACAAGGGAATGAACCATTAAACTGTTGAACCAAAATTGGTTCAATTGGTCAGTTCAAGTGACAAGTTCAAAGGAGTGCCCCAAGCATCAAAGACACAAGTGCCCTTGTAGAGGGCATTTCCATGGCAAAAGTGACTAAAGAAGGAAACAAAAAACCCAACAGAACTCAATGGATGCTACCAAGTGTCATCTTTTGAGCTTCATTTTACTTTGTTTCTAAGAGTAGCGGATGTTGCCACATGTCACAATTTGAGATTCACATAAAATCAACTAAGAAAAATTTCCAAGGGATAAACAACCCTTGTGGAGGACACTCAGAAGCCCAAATGAACCGTTGAAAAAATTTGAAAGGCTAATTTGGAGCTCAAATAGCCCTTACAGAGGGCAAGAAGGAGGCAAATGGACCAATTCAAAGACTGAAAAACAAAGCAAAGCCTGGCGGAAAGACTAAGGCAAGAAATGAATTATTTCAGACTTCTGTTTCAAGGAATTCCTTTAGACAAAAATTTTTAAGAAATTTGGTGAAACCACAGGAGAAAAGCCCAAAAGAATTTCCAAAGGCCAAAGACAAAGCAATCGAAATAATTCTTTTAAACTTTTTGTCCGTGGGAAAATTTTTGCATAAAAAGTCCATGGGAAAGCTCTGAAGGACTCTGAAGACAAAAAGCCATCGAAGGACCCCAAAGGGTAGGCACCCTTATGGGGGACTCTCAACTTCCAAATTAAAGGACACTTCCCTAAAGCTGAAGGGTCACCTTCCCTTTGGGAGGATGCAAAACAAGAAATCTGAAGGAATCAAGCAGCAAAAAAGTTGATCAAGAGAAAGCTGAAGAAAGTCCAAGGGGTGATACACTTGAAGACATCAAAGTCAATAATGGTGAACTAGCCGTTGGAAATTCAAACGTAGTGACGGGTGCGTGAACATCAATTTCAAGGTTCGTAAAATAGCCGTTGATTTTGAAAAGCCTTAAAGAAGAGCCAAAGAACTTAGCGACCTGCCAAAAGAAGCCCAAAGGCCATTCAAAGACCACTCAAAGGGTAGATACCCTTGCGAGGGGCTCTTCCCGACCCAAAGTGGACCATTTCTCAAGGCCTCGAAGGGCAGGTCCCCTTTTGGAAAGATTAAACAACAAAGCTGAAGGAATTGCTGAGGAAAGTGACATTCCCACAGACGTCAAAGTCGCAACAATGAAATAGCCATTGATCCTTGAAAGTTTTAAGCACAAAATCGAATGCATTCAAAGGCTTTAAGGCCAAGGCCAAAAGGAAGAACCGTTGAGAGGAACTTAAAGAGCAGGAATGACCAGAAACATTTACACATCAGATATGTTTCTATAAGTAGACCCCCAGGTGGATATTGAAAGATGTAAACTTTCAATAGCATGACCCATTTCTCTGTATTGAGAAAAGCAAATGGGTAAATGCCCCTAAATTCCAACATGTCTTAATAAAATTCAATGCAACATGATGTGTTACTATTCCCAAGTCCTTCTTGAAGAGGCTATATAAGGGGCTCTCTTGTTATTGTGGAAACAATGGCTCTCTGATTATCAGAAACAAAACTTTGCCCAAATTGAAAGGCATTACTGAGACTTTGAGATCAAATTGTTGATCATAGTTTGTTATTGGAATAAGAAAGCAAGTGACCTTTTAGACTTTGTGCTGTGATATCTTTGTTGTTGGAGAAAATGTTCTTATGTCTTTTTCCTTAATATATTTTCTATTCCTTTAATTTAATAAGCAAAATTAGTGAAAGTAGTCAAGAAGGTATCTTGAAGCCAACTGTGGAGAGACTTTGTGCCCCCACAATTGCCTTTAGTGTGTTTTATTTTTGTTTCTGTATAAAGGACCTTGGGATGACTTTGTGCCCTCATTGTCCTTCATATCTCACTCTTGGGCAATTCAGGTGGAGACTTTGTGCTACATCTCAATTTGCTAGTTACTATGACCTTGGTTACATTTTGCAATTACTACCAGGAGTATTCTTGTGGTTTGCTAAATAGTACTTCTAAAAAAAGAGGAGTGCTTTTTGTCATTTTTGTTGAGATTTTTTGTTTGATTTGCACGCATCATCTTTGAAAAAAGAGAGATGGATGGTTTATCCTACCCTTGAGTATTATTTTCTATATATATATATATCATATCTATAGGGAACCTCCCCTTGATGAGAGGAGAGATTAATCCCCTTTTGATGTGGTAAACCTACACATTTGGATGACCAATCTTCCTACTTTGGATGACAAGACCTATTTTTTTATCAGTACGCTGATCGACAAAATATTCAACCAACAAAAACCTATCACAAGGTGTTGAAGTTCCAAGGCTCCTGCTTGTGATACCTAAAAATGATCAGGGTTGAAGAGAGTTGCTTATATAGCATCATTGTAATCAAAAGGATATAAATAATTGTATATGGTTTGCCTAAGTGTTAGGCCAATTCCCATATCTTCCTTTTGTGTATTTATGAGCAAAATTAAAAGTTAAACATGATCCATGTTTATAGGTGTAGATAGAATTGACCAAGTTCTTCAGCTATAGTGGTGATATTAAGAAATATGAACATAATTAGCTGAATTAAACATTGGTCACAGAGCTTCTTTGTTAACAAGAGTGTCTAATGCCTTTGTGTTCTTTATGCCCTTTGTTATATAGTGTTTCTTGCTTAAATACATCTAGCTAATAGGTTTAAATGTGTTAAGATGGTTGTGCATGATTTTACCTCAAGAATTAATGTGAAATAGTCTTTAACGATGTGGTAGAAACCATATTTTTTCTAAAATATATTGATCTATATTATATGTAATTAGAAATCCTTCAGATCTACAAATCAATCCTAGCTCAAAGAAGATATATCCTACTTACACTTCTGATTGGGGATACATTAGATAATCAGGAACATGACCAATATGAATCCACTAGACCTAATGAGGGGATATTTTACCACAATAATATCACTAGGGATAGTTTCAAAGCCTCTAGTCAAGCAAAGCTACACAATAAACCTAAGTCCTATGTTTTCATATTCACTATACTAATAACAAGTAAAGTAAAAGTCTAATATAGTGCTTACCAAAGCTTATAGCACAAAGTGGAGGTAATAAAAAAAGTAAAAATGCATAGAATAATATATTCATGTTAATGTATATGGAATCCTAATGCATGGAAGAGAAGTGTAAATGCATATTTATCTACTCTTATAAAGAAGGAATACAGTTAGGAATAGTCACCTTTGAAGATGAACCCACAGAGCCTCAATCTCTCCCTTGGCCAAGTGATTTGCAAGAGGTTGTTGTGGTGTGTAAGGATGACAAGGATAAATTAGCTCTAGGATACACAACCTATTAATGCATCTAAAAGACTTATCCACAACACAACTTCTGTATCTCCAAGAAAGTATGAAACCCTAAGATTACTCTTTAATTAGAATGGTGGATAAGTAGATGTATAGTATATCTTACTTATTATTCTCTTCTCTAAATAATGGCAAAATTATTATGTTTATATAGGCAGATTTAATCCTAAACCCTTCCAAAAGTTTTGGTCGATAGGGTTGACCCGATCGACCTTGTATCGTTATTGATAAAAACTCACTAGGTCATGGAATAAATTATCCAAGAGCTGAAGTAGACCCTAAATAATTTTTTCTAATAAGAGTACAAGGTTGACACAAATCACATAGTCATGTAAACTATCAAAAGAGGATTTAGGTTAGTGTTGACCAATTTTGACTTTTAGGTCAAAATAAGGCACCCCTAGTAAAAACCTTTAATTTTAGGCATATGAGGGGGAATAATATGTTTCCATAAGGTTTTCCATAGGTTAATTAGTGTCAATTGATGTTTTAATAGCTTTGGTTAAGTGTTCTCTAGGTCTATTTTATTTTTCTAAGTCTTTTAAGGGGTTAAAATGGTGCATTTAATGCTTTATATAGGTTTATTGGGAAATGTGCAAGTGTAAAAGAGTTTTATCACACAAAATGTGTCTTAAGATGTTTTTAATAACTATCACTAACTTAAAATTGTAGTTTGTTTAGATAAAAAGCAATTTTCTTGGCCAAAGAGAGAGAAATGGGCATTTGTATAACTTTTTTGAGAAGTGTGCCACTTGGAAAATGTATCAGTGTGACTCTTAACCTCCTCAAAAGTTATATCCATGTTTGGATTGAGAATATTACATAAAAAGTTTCATCTTCAACTCATTTTTATTCATTTTCCAATAGCAAGCCAAGGAAGGGCAAATTCAAGCACTCACTATGGATGCTATATGTGGAGTCAAGAAGAATTATTGTAGGGGTGGATTGTAATCTAAGTGAAATTAATTTACATAAAAATAATTCTCAGATTTTTAGCTCCTCCTTCATGAACAATCACTTACGCTTTAGACAACCTTTTATAGAATTGCATTCAAGAGGGGTATATTTATGCATCTATTTCTAGTTTTTAGAGGTCCATGGAGTGGTGTGATATTGATGGGGGTTTTTAGGATCTAATAAATCTCTATAAATGATATTACCAACATCTAACACTTCACTTCTTATTGTCTTAGAAGGATATTTCAAATGGTGCTTGTTTCTTGAAGTTGCTAAGATGGGTGTATGACCTATGGTTTTCAATGTATAGGGAGCTTCATCATGGGATAATATGATTTAAGTGCATGTTTGAAAATATATTTCATGTAATCACCTTGTGAGAATTCCAATTAGTACTCTTCCAATGATAAATTACTCATCTTTCCCTTGTTTACTACCTTGTCACCTTCAGTCAGTTTATGCTTGGTTCAAGAGGTTGTACAGAGGTGAAAGATCTCAGATTACATTTTGGAATACATTTTAAGCCTTAAAATTCTCAAAGATACATGATTTTCATGCCATGAATACGTAGGATGATATACAAGCAAGTTTTCACTTCAAGAAAGGTCATCTCCATTTTGGGCTCTTAGTCCCCAAATGTGGAAAATAAAGGTTCTAGAGTTTTTATGGATTAATATTTTCCATGGTATAATAAGTTTTCATCAATTTTTTTATTTTGGATTTGTATCCCTATTCACCTAGAGAAACTATGTAAATTTTGGGAGCTAAAGGATAAGTGGAAGGTAGACTTTGAACTCCTCCAAGTTGTCAAGAAACCTACTGAAAGTTAACAGTGATATCTATAGGATTTTCAAGGAGTGTTCACCCTACAATGCATTTAGTAAGTCCTAGACCATGTATAACAAGGGGAAATAACTCAAAATGTTAAAAAAAGACAAATCTAAGCAAATTTTCCATGAGAGAGGGTACAATTGGTTGTAATGACCTAATAGGCCTATACTCTGTCTGCACAATAGGGAAGAATTGCACCTACAACTAGTTTGTTAGGCATTAGTCATCTTTACAAATTCAAAATTATTTGAAATATTTCAAGGTGAATGATATCAATCACTTTAATTTTTTTTGTTTTGAATAAGAATTTATTCATGAAGGGAGAGGTCAATGTTTCCCATAGTGACCTATAGCCCTTGTATGGATTGAGATAGGGATACAAGAATGAGCCTAAAGAACAAGGCATGAGATGTGTTATTTTGATCACTCAAAGTGGTTTCAAAATAAAAGGATAGTTTTAAATTTTTTTTAGAGACCTTGAAAAGGTTTTGGTGACCTTATCACCCTAAACATACCTCAGATTACACCTATAGGTAGGAATCTTGAAGGTGTCTCAATCCATAATGGATAGTAGCCTAGTTTTAGGAGTGAGGGAAATTGGTGCAAAGGATTGAAATACAACTTGGAAAAATGATGAATGATCACTCATTTGAGTTTTTAAACATCAAGGAGGTTTGTATTATTCCCATAAATCATGAACCAAGCTCAAAATCACCTACAACCAGTATCCTAAATAGTGATGCCTTTCTAGGCAGTCAAAGACCTAGTCAATGATTTCAAAAGCATAAAGAAGTGTTTATAGGGAAAATAGAGTAAAAAATGGTTGAATAGGTTTTGAGAGGAATTATTTATACTTACATATCACAATAAATCTAAAGATAATTCATAAAACATCTAAACACAGTCATATCCTGCTCACCCTCATAGTTTGCTTTATCCATAATTATACCTTGGAGATGGAGTTAGTTTGGTGATAAAAAATTTGGTAAAAATTACCTTTAATACATTTATAACACTATAAAATTATCAATTTGTCAATTATAATAGGGAAAATCCTCTCTATTTTGTCTCAAAATAGAGGTGGGTTTCCATGCATAAGGATGACAAATTTTGAGGAAAATGATGAAGTTGGTGACCAAAAGGAAAAAAATGACAAAATGGTGATAAGATAAGAGAGTAAAGGACCTAATAAAAGATAAAAAAAACCTTGATCTATGGTTTGTAACCAAACAAGAGGCTCTAACCAAGGAGGGTTGTAGTCATGTGTGAAGGGAATCCTTAAGCCTAAAATCCAAATTGAGGGTCATGCAATTTTTTGATCTTTTATATGCCTTTAAATTAGTTAATTAATGTTTTTATTAGTATATAATATGTGTTTGATCCATAAATATTCAAATTAATTCATTATAAGCTCAGGTGGAGTCTCAAATGGTAGGCAGACCTATTGGCAAGGTTTAGGCCTAATGCCAAATAGGGGTAAGTTTTCATTTTTGGATATTGAGGAGATAATAAAATTATGGGAAAATGTTTTTGGAGTTAATAAACAGTTTCTTGAACAATTTATTTTTATGATAACTCATCAAGAAGCCAATTCTTGGCTTGCAAGCTCCCAAACCCTCACAAAATGGCTCGAATGGCCAAGTTAAAATGTTCATAATTTCATGATCTTATGCATGGGACCTAGAGTCATTTATTATAGTTGGATAAGTACTTGAGGAACCCTCAGTGGAATTTTGAAATAATTCTAATGTGCCATCTTTATGAATAAAGGTTAAGAGGACTAGTCACTCTAAAACCCTCTCTAACTTTGTTTTAGGACCTGATGGTGAAAATAAAGCTAGAAGTGACTCCAGATGGATGAATTTGACCATGAGTGATGAAGAGAAGTTGTTACCAAATCCATGAGGATCATATCCATGAGATTGGATTGTATGGGACTATGTAGATAAGAATCAAATAGGGTTTATTTTGACCATTTTTTGTGTTGTGCATGCATGGTGAACTTATAGGAGATCAAACCACTTTTGGAGGGAAGCTTAAGAATTTTTATAATTCCTCATGGTCATTAGATTAAGTGTATAATATCTTAAGTGTGCCTGATAGCTCTTTCTTTTCAGCCAATCCAATGAGCCAACTAGAAAAGACTTGGAGAAAATGGTGAATCTTCATTTTGGGAGTCTTTTATGGCATATTTATTGTAAATGATGGTATGATCACTAATTAAAAATGTCATTTATCTTATTTCATGGATCATATTGTAGGTTTTAAGAGCTTGAAGGTGACAAGTGTAAAAGGTGAAGGGAAAGGGCTATTTTGAGACTACCAAGTAAAACATGAATGGATAGAATGATAGGAAGGGTTAAGAAACTCCATAATGAATGTGAGGGATTATTAGTAAGCCCTCCTAATCATAAAAATCATCAGACCTAGTCAGTTGTAGTTATAGGGTAGTTTTGGAAGGTTAATTATGAGAGGAAATTTTATATGTATAGAAAAGGATTTTCTAGACTATTTATAGGTCTTGTATGATTGGAAATGATATTTATAACTCTTGACATGATATGTCTTGCCAAATTCCTCTATCTCATGAATTTTTAACTATTCTTCACATTGGTGACACATGTCCTTGTGCCTTTTCAACTTCTCTTCTCTCTCTCTTCTTCCAAGTTCTATAAATTAGGCCTTCTTGGCCATTGTATGGATCTCTCTGTTGGGTATGGAAAATCACTACCAAATTTGTACCTTGAATAAATAAATATAAGTAATTTTACCTCATTCAAATAATTCACTAAGTTTACATGATAGTTTTTAGTCTTGTGTAAGTGTGATGTCTATTTACCTTCACATACTACTTTTACTAGTACCTAGTGTGTTCTAATCTCTTTCTTGAGAGAGAGAGAGAGAGAGAGAGAGAGAGAGAGAGAGAGAGAGAGAGAGAGAGAGAGTGGATATTGAGTGAAGTGTATATGTAACATGTTCTTGGTTCTAAGTGCATATTAAAGGTATGAGTAGAAAAAATCATTTGGTGTATCACCCTCATAAAATAAGTTTAATTTCATGTTACCTCTATCCCTTTTCATCCCCAAATTTAGTAGTAGGATTTGAGCCTTATTGATACATCAAGGGGAGCTAGCCCCTAATATAGAGATCCACCTCTTAATAAGGATACCCACAACTCTAAGGTGGTTCCATTGTCTCACTTGAATGTGGATAAGCTTGTCCCATATCCTCATTGGGTGCAAGTTCAAGTGATAAAAGTTAGGAAAAAGGGTACTAAAGGTGGTAAAATACTATAGGAGTGTGAAAAAGAGTAATCCAAGCTTAGGGGAATGGTTTTTATGAGACAAGTGTGTAGATGAAAAGTGGAAAAAGGAACCACAATCTTGCAAAGCACCAATGGTCTACCCACCCCTTTCCTGGTCTACCTCTTATGGTGTGTACTAAAAAATATTTAGACTCTATGAGTTCCTTCAAGATATAGAGCTTCATTAATTGATAAAAATTTGAAAATATCATGTGTATACATATGCCCCACTCGAAGCTAATCACATGTCATGTAAGTGTAACACAGGATGGTTTTTTATGAAAAGAACATGATGACACATAAAGATGATGCTAATTAAATTTTAGTAAGAAGAAAATAAGATAAATGAAAGCATATAATTTAAAAAAATCACATACCTTTACTTACCTCAGTGCTATAGATAAATAAAAAAATGAGAGAGATGTGAAGGCATCAAATGTGAGGAACATTAGGCGAACCTGTAGAGATTAGTGCAAAAAGAGCAAAAAATCAAAATTTTTGAAATATATGCATATAATAGTGAAAAATATTCTCTATGATGTCAAGATTCTAAAAAAAATTATAGTTAAAAAAAGAGTAGAATGCTTGCCAGGATAGTTCAGATTCCATCACCCGATAACTCCTATAATGGTGCCTACATTTTGGGCTTGGCATGTGAGAGAGACAAGAGGGAGAGGAGGAGGAGGAGGAGGAGAACTTGTTGAGATGCTCAAAATTAGACCGTAATGTGTCAAACCATGGAATGGTTGAGCACAACAACTGACAACTATAGAGGGCATGGATGTGGATGCAAGAGTGCCACGGGCACCACAACTGACACCACATTAGGAGGTGTAGACATCTAAAGTTGGACACCAATGGATTCATAACTAAATTTAGACTGATTATTACCAATCTCTAAAACATCTAGCCTAAGAATATCTAAATTTATTGAATTTGGTTTTTTAATATGCAATTAAATCAATTTGGCCCATAAACTAATTAAAAATAGTAAATGCCCACATCAATTAAATCAAATCTTGCACAAATGTTAAATACCTAAAAAATATTAATTAAAATGAAAATCCTAATCAAATATTAATTTAATTCATCCATGATCAATTAAATGAATTATCAAAAAGGGAGATTCAAAAATCAATGAATATCCTAGGTTTTCATCATTAGCTTTTGTGAGTTATCATTTTTGGAAAATATCCCACCCATGCTTATTCCATGCTAATCATGACCATTTGACACCTGTTAACCCTACTGTGGTTAACTAAGCCAACCAAAGATAGGATTTAACTCATTCTAAGTTGATTTCAAAGGCTATAAAAGCAATCCTAGAGCTCTTCATTTGGAGATCTTGGACATAGTAATGTTATAGTGTAGGATTTAGGGCATGAAGAAAATACATAGTGTTATAATGCCAAAATTCTAAGCCAAGCCAAGATAAAAACCATGAGCATGATATCAAGAGGAGATGAAGATAGCCAAGTCCCATTGATGAAGACCTTTTGAGAATAATCTGAGCAAGCCAAATGAAGAAGCCTCTTGAAGAATTTAAGGAAGGTAAGGAAGGTATGTTTTCTTACATTTTAGTTGTGATTTGTTTATTTGTGTTTATTCACCATGCTCCTCCCTTTGATTTAGGAAAGGCAGTGTTATGCATGTTAGTGTATTTATGCTTTCATTTTGAGTTAATTTCATTGATTTTATTATGAAGCTAACACATGATCTAACCACCATATTTAGATTCCTTGATCACAAATGGCATGTTCGATGGGACCCAACACATCCTGCGTACTAAGGACATCAATATGTAGCTTTTAGATCTTCATTTGGAAGCTTAAAGCTCTTTAAAATTTATTTTCTAACCTTGTTTTGGTCAGATTTGATCTTGGTTTATTTTTTGGATATATACAAAGACATGTGATGGTTATGTATAATTGACAATGGTTGGCCTAAACCAACCATGGTTCTACCCAACCGACCTTGATTTTGTGTGAACCATTGATGGTCAAGTTATAGGGGAAAAAATTCATAAATTTTGCATTTTTATTCTTTTTGTCATTCAAATTTGTGATTTATAGGTTTCAAAGGCATTTAAATTAATTGACTTGGTTTAACCTTGCAGGTTTTCTTGATATTTATGCTAACTAAGGCTTAACTTAATAGGTTTATCTTTTGTGGTTTTGCCTTTGGGTCCACAAGTGATTGACAATGGTCCTAATTGACTAGCGTCAATTATTTATGACTGATGATGGTTATAATAGACTGATCGGTGATGGTTACCTAAATTGGCACTGGTTATTTTTGACCGTGAATGGTCACTATGTTTTAAAAAAAATCAAAACCTGAGATCTAAATTTTAAACATCATTTTCTAAAAAACAAAAGTGATTCAAACCATGTAACTATTATCTAATAATTATAGGTTAAAAGATTGATTTGAACACCAAATTTTCTTATTTAAACTAACTAGACATTTCATTTTAGGCTTTTAAAAAGGAATTAGTTAAATATAACACATTTTAATTTGGACACTAAAATGAACATCTTAAATCTTGCCAATTTGAATGTTGGCATTTAAAATAAATCTATGATTAGTTAAGTATTAGAAAACACTTCATTTTTAGTGCTTAGAATAAATGCTTAAATCATGAACATTTCAAGTTGGTGTTTTAAGATGAAATCTTAGGCTAAGTATCGCACATTTGGACTTTTGGGATTAAAATAGATTGAGATGATTTTTATTCATTTGGTATTTTTATATTTATGCACTTAAGCCAAGGGGCCTAGTAAAGAACATCATCACATTTAAAATTAGTGTTTAAAATCAAACTTCACTCATAAATTATTTGTAAACTATTTATTGATTGTTTGTTTTAAAAGAAGGATAACACATGCATGCTCTCTCACCATCCCCTATAGGGAACTTATGGGATCAAAAGCGCCTTTCCATTGCACTTTAGTGCGTAGTCTAAGGTGTAGAAATAAATTTTCCTAGGGCTCTCCATAAACTCACATAGTATTGGGTGATCTAAAAGTAACCCTAAAGTCTTTCTACTCATCTTTTATTTTCATGCATTTTATCTTGTGAAGGGGGTGTCATTGCCTATCACAAGTTATTTAGGGAAGAATTGACCTTGAGCTTCATATCCTAATAGTGTTTTAACCCTTCTCTATGGGGGAGGGGTATATAAATTGGGATCACCCTGCTAGGATGATGTCTTGAGTAGTTAAAACATATTCATTAGTGGTAAGCCAACCCAAAACATATGATCATTTAGGACATCACACTACACTAAATATTTGATGGATGTAGTGGTTGTGAAAAGGATAAGACATTTTCAAAACAAACCATTTGACGTGGATCCAATCGATGTGATGTTTATCTTGTGTGCAAACATGAAAGTTTATACACATGGGATCAATCTAGATGATCATAACTTGTAAGTTTTAGTCAAACTCACTTTGCCACACCTTGATAGAGTCTAGGATGATATACTTAGTTGTATTTTGTCATTTATTCTTTTATTGCTTGGTGTGTTATAACTAAAAATTTCTTATTTATACCATGTCATGAATGATTCTTATGTCCAACATTGCACTATTATTTGAGGTGTTATGTCATTTTTTTGACACCTTGATTTAACTTAGAAAACATTTATGTCGAAACATTGAGTGTAGAACTTGATTGATATGGGTAAAATTACGCTACCCAAATCATTTCAACTCTTGTGCCTTAGTAGTCTTTGAAATATAACATTGTCATATCTTTTGGAAGTGATAACATTGTTACGCTACCCAAATTATTTCAAAAGACTTGTCTTGTCTTGTTTTCCAATTATCATTATTTAAACCAATCATTTGTGTCTTATTGGATCTTTGTTTATAATAGTCATGCTATTTAAATTTACCTAACTTATTGGTCATCAAAATCTTATTTTACTTAATTTGAGTATTGGATTAACTTTTACAAGTTAGAATTCAAACATTGATTGATTTCTATTTAGGCCTCGACATGTAGGGGATGATACATAGATCTTTCTCTTTTGGGTTGCATAACTTAGGTTAATTCATTACTCAAATTTGAAAACTATATTGTTTATGCATTTGTTTGATAGAATCAGTCCATCTTCAAAGTGACTTTTGTTTTGTGTTTTATACCGATCTGATCATGTATATGTCTAAAATCAAGTGCCTAGTCTTTGCCAAACTATTCCAATTTTGTTAGATTAATCATCATCCTTTGTTTCAAGTCTAGATTTTGATGTCATGTTTGGTCAAAATTCCTAGTATAGCCTATTTGAGCTTAACTTTTAACTATGCATTTGGACAAATGACCTAGCAACTATTTTCTCTTTCCTAGTTTAGACTTTTTTGGAACATCTTTGGACTTTAGAGTTTGACATCTTATTTTTAGGTCATTTTACTTGACCTTGTTTGTGTAAAACATTTAATGTTAGACATTTTGATGTTATACTCTTTTTACCAAGTCTTTGCATATATTTCTTAGAGAGATAGATCCACCCTAAACCAAGTTAGATAGAGTTTGAACCTCTTTATCTTTTTAGACATAGTTTTTCAGATTTTGTAGAGCTCTAATCCATCTTATTGCAAAACATTTGTCATAGATTTGAACATAGCTCACTATTCACGTAGTGAAACTATGTATAATCTAGGATATGGAAATGTTAGCACATAAGAAGACTTTTTCTAGGACCCTTATGAAGATGATGTTGTTTGGGATACAGATTCCTATCCACCATACAATACTCAAATAGGGGGACAGAGTCAAGATCCTTTGGCCAATTATTTGGTTAGCATTCCTCCTTACATGGAGAAAGATCAAGAATAGATGACCCAATATTTAGCTAGTGTACTTGTGGTGGTAGAAAACTTCCAATAATAACAAACTTATTATGGTTCAATGCCATCAAACTATGAGGTAGGGCATGACAATTTACAAAATCTAAAAAGAGAGCCATATAACATGTCTTATTAGAATAATGAGCATGCCTCTTTTAAAAACCCCAATGTCATAGTACCAATACCCTATCAAGATCCTTGTATGCTTGTCATTCAAAAAATCCTCATAGAGGACCACTTTATTTAAATGTAGACAACATACCAAACATATCAAGACCTAGCATGTAACTTTAATTAGATGACCATGTTGAACAAGCCTCTTATTAATTTAGCTCCTTCAATAAGATTTTTAATGGAATTAACTTGTCAATAAAATTAGGGTTTATACCTATTTATGTAAAAAAATTAGGTTGAAAACATGTTCAACACCCCAAGTATCAAAGAAGTGTCTTTTGCTTCTACATAGAATAATGAACAAAACATATTGGATAATACACAAACAACATCCAATTTAAAAAAAAGTGGTGTTAACGTATAAACAAATAGTCAACAATAAAATATGCCTTTCATTAGCACCATTAGTTGTTTAGAAACTTAGGGAGTAGGAGTTTCTACATCCCAACCTCAACCAAATACCACTTATCTTCAACCAATAACTTCTTCTAGAACCCAAAAATAAGAATTAAGTAGTTAGCCAATGACCAATGTTGTGCCACAATAAAATGTGATGAATCTTACTCCTCTCCAATAGGTGACTAATAATATTCCACAATAGTAGGAATAGTCTAATATACCCACACAATAGAGGCAAAACATTTTTCCACCTCAATAGGGGCAACCAATGTTCCACCTCGCTAGGTAGCAACAAACATACCTCTTCAATCATAGACTAACATACTAATCCAAAACTAAATGATGTCTAACAAAAAATGTGTGAATATTGGTCAGCAATAAATGCCAAATATCCAACATGCATCCACTTCCCAATAGGGATTCATATAACAAAGAGGTTCCATTATTCCTCAAGTACCTACTAGGTAATAATTGCCTTTCATGTAGAATGTGCCATGGGTTCAAAGATAGGGTCTTGGGTCACAAGTCCCTATCAATCAACAAGGTATGACTAGTTTATAACATATCCCTATTCAACCTTAGCTAGAATAGTATGACCATATTCCTCCATCCCAACCACAATAATCCCAACATCAAGCCTACATACCCAATTCTAAGTAGAATATCACACTATAATACGTGAAATTTCAACAATCACACCCTAATCCATGTATGCATATTCTTATTCCATTTCCTAGCCAATCCAGCATTCCCTAACAAACACCTCCACTCTACCTTAGTCAAAATAATCCAATTTTGATCGCTCAGCTTGTACCTCCACAGGCCCATGTTCCCACAAGTTTATTTGAATAAGAGCTACAACAAATGAAGGATGCAATTACTACCATCCAAAATGGGAAACAAGTCAAAAGGTTCAAATTAGATGACATGTGTTCTTACCCTTTCAATGTGGAGTACTTACAAATATCATTTCCTCCAGGGTATGAACCATTAAAGTTTGATAAATACAAGGGGAAAGGTGACCCCAAGGTACATCTAATAGAATTATTTATTGCATGTCAACCAGTGGTGTATAACAACATATACTTGTTGCTATTATTTTCAATAAGTCTTCTTAGACAAGCCTTGGAATGGTTCTTAAAATTACCAAAGAATTTAGTTTTTGATTTTGATGATCTTTTAGACAAGTTCATGCAACACTTCTCTTACAATATTGAGTACAATATTTAATTAGTGGACTTGACACAAGAAAAACAAGAACTAGGAGAAAGATTTGTAATCTATCTACAGTGATGGAGAGCCCTTATAAGTTGATTTATCCATAGTCTACCAGATAAGAAACTACCCATTGTGTTTACCAAAAACCTACACAATAGATATCTTACTATCTAGAGTTGCAATGTGCACACACAGTCAAATAAATCATTGACAAAGTTTTAGTGATCGAATGAGCCCTTATTAATAAAGGAATCATTAAACTAACCTCATCAAATTAGAAAAATTGCTAGAATCAAAAGTAGAATAGTGGCCAAAATCCACATCTAGTTCAAATGCAAGCATCACAACTAGCATAGGCCAATAATAATGACAAACCCAAGCAATTCAATTGAAATAATAACGTTATAGGGAATAGAGTAATAGAATCATGACATCTCCAAATGGTGTAATTACCATCTACTCTACCTATGACACCTTTATAGCTTATTCCTAAGCAATAATGTTTTCAGTAGCCGTAGTATGCACAGTAAGCGTAACAACCTAGACTAGTACCGTAAATGAAACAAACACAATAAATGCCTATACCTTTTCAAAGCCCTCCTCTTCAAAAAAGAAACATGCCTACTCATCATGCTCTTACTAGCTTTGGAGAGCCTATAGAATCAATATTTCACAAGCTCACAATAACTAACTTTATTAAATGGCCTATTCAAAAAGAGAAAATTCATGAAGGTGCTAACATACCAGATTAGTATAGGCTATAATAATTATATGACTTTCATAGGGTCAATGGCCATGATTTATAGTGTTGTGTGAAAATTAGACATGTAATTTAGAATATGTTGGAAAATAGAGAGATCACATCGGATCTTAGAGCTTCCACCTCTAATCAAAGCCTTGGCATATATCAAAATCCTTTTTCTCAACATAAAAATCAACAACAATAGCAACAATAATGGCCAGTGTATCATCAACAACCAAGGCTAAAATAGCAAAACCAATAATGTCAAAATAATGGATAAAACTAAGGACAAAATTATATGAATAACCAACAGACCTATCATGCAATTGTACATGACTACAATGTAGTTGTAGGCCATATTAAAAGAGGTTGCATTACCACCATTTCAATCAATCCAAGAACAAGTACCAATCAGACAAGACTATTGCTAATCATACCAAATCAACCAAACCATTATGGTAATCCTTCCTTGACCTGGGACCACACATAGGAAAAACAACATGTAGGGATTCCCGTGTTAGGACCTTATATTGATAACTTTTCATTAGCTCGTGACCATGCACAAGTGCATCGATAACCAAAATTTATCCTATTTGGTCCCCTTTTACCATAATTTTTTAGTAATAATGGTCATGTATCTATTCCTGATGGTGCAATCATAACTTGGTAGTTAAGGAACACCATACTAGTCCCAAAACCATCCACCACTTCACCCATCATCTAACTAGTCATTCTACCTTAGAGCAAGCCATTTACCAACCACTATCTAAGAAAGGACATTTGACATTATGGAAAAATTGTAAAAGACACCAACATAAATATCCATTTTAGATTTGTTGCATATGTCAACCATCTAAAAAAACATCTTGATAGAGTTCATTGGTTAGTCCATAGTTCTAAATGACATATCTCTTAAAAAATTTCAAGATTTGGTTAGACACCTTGCTCCAACCCAACAAGTAACCTTCAACCAAAGAGATATATCATCCCTTGGCCTATTGCATAATAATCCATTGTATATCAAAGTTTACATAAAGAGGCACAAAGTGAAACATGTCCTATAAATAATGGATCAAGTCTGAATATTGTGTCTTTGAAGCTCATCAAGCTTCTCAGGTATACCTTAGTAGATCTCTGAGTGAAAATAATAACCAACAAAACCTACGATAACAAAGAATGAGAATCATAAGGCACCATTAGCTTTCTAGTTATCATTGGGCCTTTGATCCATAATACACTTTGCCATGTGTTAGATCTTGATTTATCATATAACATGCTTCTAGGGAGACCTTGGTTACATGATATTCATGTGATCTCATCTACATTGCACCAGTGTATCAAGTTTTCCTATTTAGGGATGGATATGATTATTTTAGGAGATTTACATCCACATGTGCATTATAAACATTTAGAAGCCAAGTTAAAAAGCTATAACTATCATTTAAACATGAATCTAGTTGCCAAGTAGGACAAAGGGAAATCAATACTTATTGATTTCCTAAAGGTCAACTACATTGACCCTGGTAGCCTTGATTCACTTTCCCACATGCCACCTCCTGAAATGTCTAATCATTAGACCATATCAAATAATGGCCCAAGAGAATACCTGATCCATGGCACCTTTCACATTTCAAAGCTTCCATAGAACCCCAAGTCCTTTGGAAGACCAAAATCCAAACCACTCTGCATTCAATGGAAAAGAAAGGGCAAAGTTCATTTACACAATACAACACTTGTCACCTTCATACCAGCCTCTGACCAAGAATAGGATGCTCTTGAAGGAGATGAATCATGGTTATATAATGATAAATTGGTCAATTTTTATAAGATTTCTAAATATCCCATATCTAATCAGATTATGGAAAACCAAAACTATAAATGAGGAGGCCTTGGGCCAAATCAATAAGGAGAACTCAAGACAATTTATATGACTAAGTACAAAGGAACCTATGGGATTGGATTTAAGCTACTTGGAAGTGACCCCATGTATCTTATTTGAGTTCCACCACCAATGACTAGTGACGATGATGTCGAAAGCAAAATAGAGTCTGATCATAACCATTTCGATGACTTATCCCAAACCAATATTTTTAATGATAATGAAATTTGTATCATTTGACCAGTCGTTCATCATAATCCATTACCATTGTATTATCCCCAATTGATAGATTGGGGACAAAAAGAATCCAATTTGTTGGTTGATGAGTTTTAGAACAATGAAGCCTTCTGTGATTTTCTAGGCCTTAAGGATAATGTTCCATTAGGGGACCACAAATAAGAGTTCAAAATAAAATTGGATCTTGAAGCCTATTTTGGAGAGCAGGTGAACACCCTTAGCTAAAATCAATTAAATAAAACATTGAGGTCCCAAAGTGAAAACCTCTTTGAGGCTCTTTTTGACTAGGGAAAAAGTAAAGATAAAGGTTAGTCTAGTGGCAAAAACCTATTTCAGGCACCATTAGATGGAGGTGTTCAAGCTTATGTAAATATAGACCAAGAGACCACCAATGATGAACTTGTTTATGGGTTTGAGTTTATTGTTAAAGAAGTATAGGCTTTTGATCAAATAATTCAAGATACCAATGCCGATTAACTTATCTATGGATCAAATTCAGTCTTGAAGATCAATAAACATTTGATCACATTACTTAGGAGTTTCTAATAAATTTTTTTACATGTCCATCCCTCCCCTTGGGTTATTTTAATTCATCATGTCTAGGAGAATTTAAAGAACCAGTCTTAATAGAGGACTCTAACATAGCTAAAAAGTTCACATCTTTGCCCACTATTCTTGAATATGGTTTGACCCTTCTAATGGAAGACACATCAAAAGTTAACATTAGGACTCTAGATGACTTGAAATGGATTAAATTAGGTGCATCCCTCACTAAAGAGGAGCATTAATTCCTTATAGGCCTATTGAGGGAATTTATGGATATATTTACTTGGGCATATTCTGACATGCCTAGCTTGGACCCCACCTTGGTTGTTCACCACCTTGTGGTACATCTTGATGCCAAACTAGTGAATCAAAAATTATGAAAAATTTATGCTGACATTATTGTAACGGTAAAGAAAGAGTTAGAGAAGATCTTATAAGTGTGATGTATTAGGCTAATTGACTATTCAAAATGGATTTATAATGTTGTACCTATTAGTAAAAAACTATAAGGAATCAGAATCTGTACTAGTTTTATGGACATTAACAAAGTTTGTGTAAAATATAGCTTTCCATTACCAAACATTGACATGATAGTCTATTCCATAGTGGATTATGAGATGATTTAATTTATGGATTGGTTCTCAATCTATAATCAGATTTGAATAGCGCCAAAAGTCCAACACAAGACAATGTTCACCACTCTATGGGGAACATTCTATTATGAAGTTATGCCATTTGGTCTTAATAAAATAGGGGCCACCTATCAAAGAGCCATGATAGTCATATCATGATATTATGCATGACATTATTGAAGAATATGTTGAAGACATACTAGGAAAATCAAAGACCAGGGATGATCATCCAAAAACATTGAGGAGGATATTTGAGAGACTATGTGAATACAAAGTTAGACTCAACCCCAAGAAATGTGTTTTTGGAGTTACTTCTGGTAAATTGCTTGGTTTCATTGTGTCTCACAGGGGCATAAAAGTTGATCTAGCCAAAGTATGAGCCATTTATAAATGGCACCACTGACCAATTTCAAGTAGCCTCATAGTTTATAGGGAAAAATCCAATCCATCAAATGCTTCATATCTCAATTGGTCTATAAGTGCCACCCATTTACACACCTATTGAATAAGGGTGTAACATTTATTTGGGATGATGATTGTTAGAAATATTTTTAACAACTTAAGGACTATCTTGCAAATCTACTATTTTTATTGCCTCCCATTCAAAGAAAGTTATTCTTGTTATATCTATCAACTATCGATAATGCCTTAGAGCACTTCTAGTTTAACACAATGATAATGGAAAAGATCATGCAGTGTATTATCTAAGTCGTATACTGGTAGCATATGAACATAATTATACACCCATCAAAAAATATTGTCTAGTTATGGTCTTTACAACTTAGAAATTGTGACATTACATGTTGAACAATAAGACCATGGTCATTTGAAAACTATATCCATTCAAGTATCTAATATATAAGATAGATTTACAAGGTTGTATGGCCAAATGGATCATGATCCTTAGTGAGTTTGAGAGAGAATATGTGAAGCAAAAATCCATCAAGGGATAATTTCTTGCAGATCAACTTGTTGAAGTAACCCTTACAAATATAGAGCCACTCACATTCTAATTTCCTGATGCATCCATTATGCCCATCATTAAAAAACTCTTAAAGAAAAACATTAAAAGCTATATTTTGATGGTTATTCACAACACATGGATCAGGGGTAGGCCTTTTGTTTATCACTCCACAAGGGGATATAATCCCTAAGTCATTTAGAATTAGCTTTCCTTGTATCAATAACATGGCTGAATATGAAGCACTCATCACAGGTCTTAGACATGATGTACAATGGAACATATATCATCTAATGGTTTATGGTGATTTAAAGTTAATCATCTATCAGGTTATAGACCACTTTAGACCAAAGATAATAAGCTAGTTCCCTATTAGGAGGTGGTTGACACTCTCAAGTAGTAGATTGTCGATATCTAGTTTTAACATATACCAAAGGAAAGTAACATAATAGTAAATGCTATGGCTACTAATGGATCTTTTATTCAACATGTAGATATGGAAAAAAACTACCAATTTCTCATTGAAAATCTTCTAGTGCTAATTCATGAACCATCAACAATCACAATGATCTATGATATTATGGGTCCCAACTCTACTTGGTATTCAGACCTATATGCCTATTTAAATGACCATGTTTAACCACTAGAATTATCATGAAAACAAACCAAAGACTTCATCCATAATGCCCAACATTATACCTTACTTAGGACCAACCCTATACTACCATGGTTTTGATGGAATTCTACTTCATTGTTTACCTTTGATAGAAACTACACTAGCATTATGGGAAGTTCAAAAAGGGGTATGTGGGGCCCATACTACTAGGGTAGTCCTATCCAAAAAGATCTTATTTATTGGGTATTATTGGCCAACAATGGATGTAGATGAAGCTACATATGTTAAAAGATGCGATAAATTTCAATAGCATGATAATCTAATTCATGCCCCAAATAAGACTTTGAAACCAATGTTGGCACCATGGCCATTTGCTACATGGGGCCTCAATCTCATTGGGAAGATAAAACCCACTTCATTCGATGGCCATAAACATATCCTTATCTCCACAAAATTTTTCATTAAGTGGGTTAAAGCTATACCCCTCACATTACTGGCAAACAAATTTCCAAATTCATCTTTTACCATCTCATTTGCCACATGGTATACCTTCTGACATTATATTTGATAATGAAGGATCATTTAAAAATAAGGAGGTCAAAATTTTATGTGCTGAATAAAATATTAAACAACATTTTTCCTTGGCATATTACCCTCATGGTAATAGCTAGGTCAAAGCATCAAATAAAACCATTATCAACATTATCAAAAAGATTATCAATGATGCTGATCACAGTTTGAACCTTAATATATTCTATACACTTTAGGCATAGAATACCAATCACCGCACCCTAACAAAGGCCACTCCATACTAACATATTTATGGAAATGAAGCCATTCTTCCCATTGAGGTTCAGTTACCTTCACTATGCATCTATTTGAATCATGCCCTCAATAATGAAGACTATCGAGCAACTCACCTATAAGAGCTAGAGTTACTTGATGAGAAATGCATAAATGCAATAAACAATATGCAAGCATATTAGAACCACCTCTATAGCCACTACAATCAGTGCATGAAACATAGAAACTTTAAACTTGGTGATCTTATCCTCATAGAAAACCAAAAGAATACCACGATCGAAAAGAAGCATAAAGGCAATTTTAAACCCAACTAGGTAGGTCCCTTCATCATTGTTACAAACTATGGTGTAGGAGAATATAGGCTCACCACATTAGATGGGGATGAACTTGATGAGCCTATGAACATTATACACCTTAAGTGGTAACATGCTTGACTGACTTGGTGTCTTGTGTATGAGGACCATTTTAAGTTATACAATATTATTCTTTATACTATATCATTTTGCCATCTTACCATCTGATCACTTTGCCTATCATTTATCCATACCATCATTCCTTATCCATCGACCAAAGCATGTTTTGATCCATCCTATCCTATCCCATTTGACCTTAGTTCATTCATTAGTTTCATGTTCGACATAAAGAATTAGATCAATTTCAAAAATTATTTTGAGAATTCTAGACAAAGGTAATGTTTTGGAGTAGCAAGATAGAAGTTTTGGTAGTTGCATATTTCATTTCTTGTCCATTATAGTCATGTTTGTTTATGTGAGCTTGATTATATCCACCTATCTGGGCAAATTAGTATCATTGATCTGAGCTATTGTATCTTAGTTATAACTGCCTATGGGTAAACTAGGGGTAACATTTGTTTATGGTGCCTTGATGTACCAACTTGCCATTCCTATGTCGTACTATGCCATCATACCAACTGTCTCTATTTTTTTTGAATTAGCTTCTACACTAGTCATATTCTTCTACTTTAAGGTGGAACTACTATGAATTAGGGCCATTTTGGGACTAGGTGGGCTATGCTCAATTCATGTTGAGGTCATCTCCATCCCCCTTTCCATCATTCTCTTGATGTTTTAAGAGCATTTAAAGTTAAATGCTCTAACCATTTTGAAATATTAGACTATTTAGTATATCATCATTCTCTATCAAGGTAAGATACCTATAAAATTCCAAAAACATTTGAAAACCATTTAAAAAAACCAAAAATTTGGCCACTTTTTTGCCTTAAGGATTTTGGGAACCCTTAATAAGTCACAAAAAAACACTTGTCACTTAGTCTCCCAATTATTTTTGGCCTTGGTTATCCTATGCTCTCACCATTTTATGAGCACATTCCTTTTCTTCTATCACATCCATCACGTTTATTTTTTGATCATCATCATTTTTTTCTATCCCATTTCCTAAGAGAACTACATTTGGCCTGAAGTTTTGTTAGATTTATCATCTATAGAACTATGTAGGCAACATCCACTTGCCTAGTGCATATGGACATAACTCAACCACCCCCACCCTTTTATTCTATTCCCCCATCTTGTTTGTTTGGTAAGTTGTCTATTTTTTAGGGGTAATGTTCATCCTATTGTTTATGTCATATTATTTGTATAAATACTGTGACCACTCATTGTATGTTTCTTTGTGTGTCTATTTATTTGATTTCAATATTATTGCCTTGATTCAGTCTATGTGCATTTATTTGGTGATTCCTTGTGAATTATTCTTGAATCCATCCATATTCATGCATCAACATTGTCATCATAGTTTTTATCATTGGTGTATTATTTTCCATTGAGTATTGGATCATGGGAGTTAGTCTTTATGCATATTTTGGCCAAGTCCTCATGGTGTTCTGTCATGATGCCTACCATCACATGCTATAGCAAAAATTATCTTTGATAAGTCTACACCATCAATGTATCATCTATATCTCCTTAACACCGGTACCAATAACAATCCCAATCATATCCCAAACAAATTAATTAAACAACAAAAGAATTTCAACCTTTGTTAGTTCAGATGAGCATCTCCCTACTAAAAATTTTCCCAAATCATTTTTATCCTTTTTATCAAGTTATCATCATTAGCCATTAATCTTGTTTACCATAATTAGGGTATAATTTTTATAACCATGTTTTGGAAAAATATTATACACTATCCCACTTATATTCTCAATGATTCTACCCACCTTTGGGTAAATCATTATGTTATCACCAATTTGAGGGTTAATGATTATAACCACCTTTGGGAAAATCATTCACTTTCCTCTACCCACATGGGGCATGTTTTTTATCCTATTTATCTATCCTAACTGGGACAACTCCATATTCTCAATATTTATAACCACCTTTGGGCAAATCATTGTGTTATCATACTATTTTTTCCACTATCAGGGTACAATCCTTATAACCACCTTTAAACAAACCATTGTACACCATCCCATTTGCATTCTCAATGTTTTTATCCAAATTTGGCCACATCATTGTGTTGTCACCCCATTATTTTTGTTTGTTTGGTCCACTCATTTCATTTATTTGAGGGATTGTTTACCGACCCCTTTGCCAACTGCTCCCTCAAGGGGGAAACTATAGTTCATCTATTACCATTGAATTCATAAGCACACAAAACATTTTTATTCTTTGAGAAGATGTCATTGTGCTTGCAACTTATAATGCATTCCCAAATAGGATCAAACTATAAACATCTAAAATTGACCACCAATGGCTTTATACCTATCTTTAGAATGATTATTACCAACCTATGAAACATCTAACCTAAGAATTTATAAATATCTTGAATTTGGTTTCATAACATACAATTAAATCAATTTGGCCCATAAATTAATTAAAAAGAGCAAATTCCCACATCAATTAAATCAAATATTATACAAATGTTAAAATGTCTAAAAGAGATTTATTAACATGAAAATCCTATTCAAATCCTAATTGAATTCATCCATGAGTAATTAAATGAATTATCAAAAAGGGAAATTCAAAAAACAATGAATATCCTAGGTTTTCATCATTATCTTTTATGAGTTGTCTTTTTTGGAAAATATCCCACCCATGTTTATTCCATGCTAATCATGACCATTTGACACTTTTTAACCCTACTAGGATTAACTAAGCCAACCAAGGCTAGGATTTAACTCATTCTAAGTTGATTTCAGAGCCTATAAAAGTAGCCTAAAGCTCTTCATTTAGAGATCTTGGACATAGTAATGTTATAATGCAGGATTTAGGGCATGAAATAAATACATAGTGTTATAATGCCAAAATTTTAAGCCAAGGCAAGCCAAAAACCATGAGAATGATGTCAAGAGGAGATGGAGATAACCCAACTCCATTGATGAAGACATTTTGAGCATAATATGATCAAGTAAAATGAAGAAGCCTCTTGGAGCATTCAAGGAAGGTAAGAAAGGTATGTTTTCTTACATTTTAGTTGTGCTTTGTTCATTTGTGTTTTTCACCATGCTCCTCCCTTTTATCTAGGCAAGGTAGTGTTATGCATTTTAGTGTGTTATTGCTTTCATTTTGAGTTTATTTCTTTGATTTCATTATGAAGATAACATATGATCTAGCCACCCTCCTTGGATTATTTGATCATAGAAGGAGTAGCGACCACCTTGATCACATCACCAATAGATATGTTAATGATGAGAGAGTATATAGAGGGTGGTCATATAGGATGACCCATCAGTCAACCCAAGGTAGATCTAGTCTAAAGAGGCATCGTTGAGTCAAGGATTGAGATGTGCACGAGTGGTGATCTTAGGGTTGAATTTGATTGGGAGGAATCTCACAAATGAGGTACTCAAAGGATGAGCCAATGGAGAGACCATGCTTAGTAGATGAGTAGATGGGGAGACAGTGGTTGGTGACACTAGGATGGGTAATAAATGGTTGTAATTTTGAGTCTTTGAAATTAAATATTAGTTATATAGATTGATTATAGATAGATAGATATTGAGATGTATATGTGATCTAATATCTATCTGGTTCAAATTTTGAAAATCTTGTGAATGAGGTGGAGGTTAGATGGGGATCCCTAGTGATGGGAGCACTCCATGATATTCTAGATGGGATGCTATCATCATTCAACCCCACCATATTGGATGATCCCTTGGTACCTTTTACCCTAGCTCAGGTGAGCTAGTTCAAATTAGTATGGGAGGCCATGAGGTAAATAAAGGCAAATGAAGATGGACTATAGCCATCAGAAGGGGTGAGAGTAGGAAAGACATAGGCATGGTAGGCCTTGGCTCAAGAGAGAACCATGCATTTGGCTACCACTATTTAGGTAGGATAGGTACAGGCCTAGGTGGCCAACCTATAGGGATAGGTAGTAGGATTGAGATCTCAGACATCCTTATTGTAGTGTACTATTTAGAGGGACTATCTGAGTCATCTATGGGAAGCATGGCTAGGCCACAAGATAGATATAATATAGCCCAAACATAGAGTTGAAATGATTTATTTTTTTACCTTGTATCAAAAACACATTATATATATATATATATATATTCTATTTTGACAGTTAGATGTTGATCTTATGTTTTCTATTATGGTTGTGGTTGTGGATGCATGGATATATTTATTTATAGCACATGCATTTTGTATTGGTTGTATATGCTATAGGAAATATATGTGTGGTTTTTTCTTTTCTAGCATTATGTTGGACACATGCATGGTTAAAAAGAAATAGGTGAAAAAAGACTTGATAAAGTATAATTAATCAAAAATATGCACTACACACTATTTCACATTGGGAAATGTGTAATAAAAAGATGACTAAGTATAATAAACCAAAGAGTGTTAAATAAGAGGGCAAAAAATTGTTTTTAAACCATGACAAAGAGTGGCACCAAATTAAAACAAGTAAAATCACACTAAATCATGTTGGGAAGTATGGAAATAATGTAATAAAATGGAAAGCACATGAAGGACTAATGGTATAAAAACAAATCAATTAATCGTACTAGATCACATTGGGAAGTATAAAAGAGAAATGAAATTGGTAAGATTGTCTTAAATTAATCACACTAATTGAAGTTGGGAAGTATGAAAAACTTAAGAAAAATGGTTGATTTCTTACATGCAATTGGAAAATAAGAAGATAAAATTGAAAGATTAATGAAGTAAGCATAAAAAATACTAAATAAAGATGGAAAACATGTAAATGACATGTAACTTCATAATCAATCACATCTTATCTCATGTTTGACACATTTAATTTTTTTTGTGACTTGGCTATTGGAAAATTTTGTGAGGAAGGCCAGGTCTTATCCATGGTCTTACACTAAAACTCACAAAGGAAACATTAATTAGGTGGAATTAATGTGAAAATATGGTAAAAAAGGATTTTTTAAAAGGTAATGAGAGAAATGTGGTAATTTTTGAGGAAGGCCAGGTCCTATCCATGGTTTTACAATGCAACTCACAAATGGAATCCCTAAGGGAGTGATCAATGAATAGAACAATATTTCTCAAGGAGAAATAGTAGGATTGTAGGGAGTGAAAAAGGGAATTTAATAATCATAATGTAGGCATATTATGAGAAGACCTTAAGAGACATGAGGTATGCTAAGGACATGAGAAGACATAAAGTGACTAGTGACCATCAATACACAGATGATACCTATTCACTATAGACACAAAGTTGTGTAGGCAAATAAGTGTGCTACTAAAATCAACTCACATTGGTTATTTTGAACAAGAAAATTAAAATGGACCTACCTTTCCATGACATGTTTTAAATTTATCAAGACCTCTTATAGAGCCATCAATATACTATAAAGATTGGGTACTTACATGAGAAAGTAGGTAGCACTATTTTTTTTAATTCTCCTTTTCTAATCTACTGGCCTACCACACCCTAATAGACATCGAATATATCATGTGGCCAAATATGGAGTTTATATTCAATTATAAAAAAAGAGATATTCTTATAATCACATCTTTTTATATGATTTGACTTTTAAATTTTTTGAATGTTGCATTTTAGATCATTGCCTTTTGTTAAATGATTTGGATTTTACATAGTTTTATGGATTTTATGATTCCTCCTCCAAATAGACTTGGAATGACCAATAATGAGAGATATATTGACACACATGAATAAGCTATGGGCATTGGCTGAAGGAAGCTAAGTATCCAAAGATAATATTGACTAGAACACTTAGGCTTAATGATGAATTAGCATGTTATCTCAAGTCTCAACAATGTGTATGCTTAGTTTGCAAAAGGTAATAAAGGGGGATAAAGGGAGATCTAAAGTGGATCAATAAAAGTAGATTATAATGAGATGCATTTTTTACTAACTGATCACATGGTAAAAAAGGAAGGACTACAGGGAGCAAGGTTTATATAACCAAGTCACAATAATAATTATCTATGTTTATAGAGATAAGATAACAAAAAATCATGAAAAAGAAAAAGGGAGTCATAATAAAATGAAATTGAGAAGAAAAAGAATGAAATTATGAAAAAGAATCCATAAGAGAACATAATGAAAGCATAAGCAATATAAAGTGCAAAACCAAAGTCACCATATAAGATATATAAGAATTTGACACAATGTCAAATGATATAAAAATAGATAAATGTTGGAGCACACGCCCAATCAAAATGAAAATGTAAGAACACCATATGTTCATAGGTGTTGATATATTTGTATACACACATTATCCACAACATCTGATAAGTCTCTATTAAATTGAACTTGGACTACAACTAAAGTCTCATTGATCTTTAAGGAAAGTTGAGAAAATACTTCATATCAAATATCTTTGACAGAAAATGTAGAAATGCCTAAAAGATCATACTAATGAGGGTATCATGTAGGGGATTCTCAGGAAAATGCTTGGGAGGTGAAGGGCTGATGGATAATGGGCCACAAATGATGGAATCATTGATAGAGAGGGATCCACGAGTGAGGGAAGGTCCACAGGTTAGGGACTCACAGGTGGAGAAAAAGTAGGTTGAGAAGGGACCACATGTGACTAGGGAACCACATGAGGTGGAGCCATTAGGGAAGAAGGAGGAGCCTTATTTTGAGAGTGACCTATAAGAGGAAGGGTATAAAGTGTAAGAATGGTTAGGAGGTGATCCTTAAGATTTTGTAAAAGGATGTGGAAAAAATCAATATGATGTGTGTCACATTGATACCAGAGATAATATACCTCTCCATACTTAGGAATATTCTTAGGTAATACTTTTAGGGGGAGGTATAGCCTTGTATAGGGGTTAAGGAGTGGTGGGATATAAGGTGTTGATATATTATTATAATTTTTGACAATACATGGAGGAATGATTATCTGTGTTGTTGAAGCAACATAGATGCTTATGATTAAACTTAGTGGGTGTACGCATAGGAGGAGGGGAAATGGAAGCAGAAGAATATTGGTATATTTAACAATCTCTAGTCTAATGAATAGTAACTTTATGAATGTCATAATAAGTTTGATCATCCCATTTAGTAGGTGATGGAGCTAGCTATGGTAAAGGGGGAAAATGATCACCAAGAGGTGGGGTTGGTGAAGAGTTTAGACAAGGCTCGATTAAAGGAGTAATATTATCAAAAATAGGAAGAGACTAAACTATAGAGGGTGTGGGAATGGGATCAAAACAAGGCTATGTTGTAGGAGGAATGGTTTCCATGGAAGGTTGAAGGATAGTCATAAACATCTTAGGGATAAGTTTTCTAGAGGGGTCATGGTATGTATCAGAGTGATAGGGACCAGTCATAGCATGATCTATAAGCATAATCCTACAAAGTTATTAAAAAATTGGAGGTGTGCACACCATCTCTAGCTTATGATCAAGATAAAATTCTAAAATTAGGAATGATATAAGATGGAATATGGTAATATATGCTAAAATATTAAAGTAAAGAGTAATGATAATGAATAATTTTAGCATCTCAAGCCTAATAAAGACCTATTAAGAATGGATCATCTAAGGTATAGCCATCATCATAATTAGGTGTATGAAGATCAACGAGATAGGTAGGGATGACTTTGTCATTTGATGTGGTGTGATGAATGGAATGCCAAGTCTTAGTTAAGACAATAAGGATGTCTTCATAAGGTGTTTAACAAGAATGAGGTTGTAAAGAAGTGGGAAGATGAGAGATGAAATGAGGTGAGAGATTTGAAGTTTTAATCTTGAGATTGAACTTGTCAGGCTCATCATCATCATAATCTAAGAGGTTACGAGGTATATTTATGATGAGTCTAGGGTGACCATTGTAACCTTAAGTGGAATTGATAGGAAAGTTAAACTATTGAGATTCACAAAATGGAATGCTTAGAAAAGGTTCAAGGGTAGGAATCTTGAATATACCATGGTTTTAGAATTTTTTAAAATTTCAAGGGTTAGTGTCACCTTGAATCCTATAGATGGATCCATTGTGAGGAAATTTGACACATTGGCAAGCAAAATAGGTGACTGCTTTCATGTGATGAGTCCATGGCCTACCAATAAATATGTTAGAGGATAGAGGAAATTTGAACATCATCAAATTCATGTGAATGGTGATAGGTGGGATGGTAATGGGGAGACACACACAACCTAAATGAGGCATTTGTCTTTGGTCATAGCCTTGACATGTATTGTGTGTAGATTTAGGATTACACTCATAATATCCAAAGGTTTTGATAAAATCAAGAGAGGCAATGCACGTACTAGAACCTTCATCAATTAAAACATGATTGACTTGGATATCACCAATTTGGACACTGATAAAAAGAGGAGGATCATCTACATGAAGCATAATCTCATCAAGAATCATAGAAGCAATGGGAAACTTGAGGGAAAGAGAAGTTTACATTATTTCATCGACATGTATGGACATCTCTTCACACTATTATAAAATGCTATCTTATGATCTAGATAAGGTTACTTTACATCCTACAAAGGGAGGATGAGGGATGTTCATTTCAAATAAAAGATGCATAAGATGGTTATGATGATGGAAAGAGGTCTTCATAAGTTTGAAAAATGGGATTTGAGATGGGATATTAATAAGTTATGTGATAGGATCCCACTCATCATAACCCATAAGAGGACTATTGTAAAGAGGTGCATAGTGTTAAATGAGGTCCTCAAAAGGAAGATCCAAATTAAATGTGAATTTATGATGATAAGAGGTAGAAGGTTTAATTGGATAAAATTTTGTTGATTATCTTGAGAGGATGAGGTAGTTGATGTAGGCATGGTTTGAGAAGTGTTGAGATAAGTTTGAGTATCATTGGTGATAGGTAAAGAGGCTGGAGGGATGGTATAAATGGTATGAGAAGTTTTATCTAATGGAGGTGTTTGAATTCATTTATCAAAGGATATGAGTTCTTCTTGCCCTAGCTTAGTTAAGTGGTTGGATAAGAATCCTGGATAACATGAAATGTTTGAGATAATTAAGGTGTGTGGATAGGATGAGGATTAATGAAAGAAAACACCCTTCGTATATCAGCCATATTTACCACATTTTATTCAAGAGTTGGGTCAAGAAGACTGTCAACATTATTGGTATAAGGGGTAGGCTTGTCTTGGCTATCTTGGTGGTTTAGAAAAAAATCTTTATAGATGGCCAAATGAGCATTAGCCTAGTTCAAATCTTGATATTTATTTTTTATTTAATAGAATTTGAAAGTGATGTCATAGGCTTGTTATAATTTAGGAATGATAAAATCATGGTAAAAATTAGGACCAAGAAGGAAATCCAAAGCCAAATTACAAAGTTGCCTACAGGTCTCATAAGAATGAACCTAACTAGCATGAAACTAACAAAATTTATTAGGATCATACCAAGATTTCATGGGATGAATGGGATCAAGTTATCATGGGAGAGGCCTTGGTATATGTTTTTGTAATTCCTCTAAGGATAAAGGTTTATGAACATTGATGTTGTTGGATGAAGATAAGTGAGGATTGGTGATGTGATTAGGAGGTGAATCTTGTTCTAAATTTTGGTTGGGAAGAACAACTTGAATAGTATGAATGGTATCATAAGAGTTGATGACACCATCATTGGTAGCATGATGATTCTTATTAATGAGTAACATGTGAGTACCCACAGAAGGTTGGCATGGTTATAATTGATGCATAATGAAATCTTGATGTTTATCTTGTTCAATAGCCTCCTCCAAAGTACATGGAGAGAGAGAGTCCAAACCCAATATTGTAACTTGGGAAAAAGAGCATTGGTAAAAAGATGAAAGAGGTTATCATCTACCATATTATGTTCACATTTATTAGATAATGTCTTCTATCATTTAATGAAATATTATATGGTTTTGGTTTCAAGTTGCTTACAATTGATAAAATGGGCCAAGGTATTCTCAAGGAGATCACTAGTTCAAAACTCTTAGACTAGAGCATTAACTAATTCTTCCAAACTAGTAATAGAATGAGATTTGAGTTGGTTGTACCAATATAAAGTATCACTTATGAGATTTTTGGCTAGATTGGTTGTGGTAAAGGTATTTAACTTTACCCAATCTTTGTATTGATTTTCAAATATTTTAAAATGAAGAGTAGAATCGATTGACCCATTACAATAAATGATAGGGGTGATACCTCCTATATCGATATTAGAAATTTGAGATGTAAGAGGCTCATTTTAAAGGTGCTTGATTTTATTTTTAAAAAGAGGATGTTGAGGGATAAGATTACCATAGGAATCCCAAAGAGGAGGTGGGGGAACTTTTTGATTATGCATTCCCCATGGCATTTATTAAGGGTGAGTTTGAAGATGGATAAGGTGATTTTGCATTTGCATCAGTTGATACATCAATTGATTTTCATTCTTAGATTAGAAATCATTCATTTAATTAAGAGTTTATAATAGGAGTTGATGGGTTTGAGTTGCATTATTGGCATTATTTGAAGCATTGAAATTGGTAGTAGTAGCTTGGGTACCACTATGGGTGTTAGTAAGAGCTTGAGAAGAACTATTAGTAAGTGAGGCACTAGTGGCATAATTTTCTTGTGTGGAAAAGGATGGAATAGTAGAGGGATGAGAAGAAGCAACACTATAGGCATGATTACCATGGGTAAAAAATGATGCACTAGTGGAATAATTGAGAAGAGCAGGTCTTGGAAGAGGCCCATTAGATGTAGAACCTGCCATATGAGTAGAGGTACTAGGCATCAAGGTGAAGGAAATCAAAGAAGAAGAAGTAATGGTATGAGAAGGGGTCAAAATAGAGGGAAGAGGTTGAGAATAAAATAATCTAGTATTCCAAAATCCATGTGAGAATGTGGGAGAAGGTGAATGGGGATCCTTGACTTGACCACTTATCATGGGTTGGTAAATAGTAGAAGGATCCTTTCCTTGATGTTGAGGAAACTCAATGATGAAGAAGAATGTTTTTGGTGTATACTATAATTTGGGTTGATCTTAAAGTGAGAAGAGAGGATTAATCAGTAATGAAGAATGAGGATGGGTCTCATAGTTTGTAGTGTGAGTGGGTATATGCACATTACTTTCATCTAGTATAGGAGCCATAAGTTGATCATGGGAGAACCTATTAGGGTTGGTAAGACTCACCATATTTATTGAATTAAACTTAGTATTTTATTCAAATAGAAAGTTAATGATGAAGGAGAGATATTATGGAAGACAAAATTGATGTAAATCAAGGAGATATAAAATGCAAATAAGAGTACAGAGTCGACTAGGTCAACCTAATACTAAAAATAGGGTATGAAAATAGAGCCAGCAAGGACACATAGTCGACCAAGTCAACTTAGTACTATAACTTGAGATAAGAGGGTAGTTTGAGAAGGATAATTAGTCAACCAAGTTGACTTAATACTGTAACCTGATAGGCATAAATGGGTAGCTAGGTTGACTAGGTCAACTCAGTACCATAGCTAGGAAAAAAGAAAATCTATAATAGACTATGTTAAATAAAATGATAGTATAATGAAAATAAGGTTTTTTTTTTAATGTACATGAAATAAGAAGTGAAATTAAGGACACACACAATTGGATAAATGAGAATGATCCAATTAGGGCACACAACATAAAACCTTGCACCAACGTTCGCCAATGTAAGTTTTTGCAATACAACATACATTGAGCAAAGTGCAAGTAGTCAACTAAAAAGTAAATAATAACTAAGTGGTCATCCTGAATGTAGGGATCTATGTTGGTAATAGTACTAGATTGGTATTGGGGCCTACCCCCTAAATTAATAATCCCACAAAAATAAGGGTGTCAAGTACTTTGTCAATATATACCATTAACCATGTGTTTATACTTGGCCAAAAAACCAAGTCAGCTTCCCCCTTGGTGATGAAATCCAAGTAGGTAGGCCTTGGGTAGATAAATGCTTAAATGTATTTTGAAATTATGTGATGTGGTAGTGTATGCAAGAAAGATAAAAATATTGAAACTAAATGGTATATTGAAAAATCACCTAATTAGACTATGTGAGCTATTCTAAGCATGTAAATAACTAAAAGTGAAAGTGTGAATTAATTACTAGGATATAGTTGTTAATTTTAAATTTAAGCATAGTACAGAGTCAATTCAAAATGTATGTAAATATTACAAAATAGAGTCGATAGGGTTGATACTATACTTTAGAATTAAGCATCCTTAAGAATTAAGTCGATCAAGTGAACCTATTTTTTTAGATAGAAGACAAACTACAAAACTAGGTCAACCTAGTTTGCTTTAGGATTATAGTTTTGAAGACTCCAAACTTTATAAAATAGAACTGTAAGGAATAACTAAATTATAAGAGAGAAAGAAATGAACCTTGGTGGGTTGGAAGATGTTGAGGACTATAAAATTTTCTATTGAAGTGTCTTTAATGTTGCTTTCAAATTCTACCAACTATGTCAACTAGGTCAACGTAGTTGTATAATTCCTTATTTGCTAAAGCCTGTTAATATGAATAAGTTAACCTAGTCAAATTGGTTTGTTATTTGGAAGCTAACTATGATACTAAGTTGACTTGAATGACTTAGTTTTTTACTCTAGTGCTAAATAGGACACTACGTTGACATGTTTGACACAGTCTTTTATTTGGAACTAAATAAGGGTACCATGTCAACATGTTTGATCCAATAACCTGTATCTTATGAAGACATAAAAAAAATAGAGTATCAAAAATATATAAAAATAATAGAAATGAAAATCATGAAAGAAAACCTATAAGGGTTATATTCACATTAGGTTCACCAGAACGTATGCAATTAGAAATGCATCGGATCTATAAATCAATCCTAGCTCAGAGAAAATAGATCCTACTTACACTTCTGATTTGGGATACATTAGATAATTACGAACATGACCAATATTGATCCACTAGACCTAATGATGGGATCACTTACCATAATAATATTAATATGGAGGGTTCCAAAGCCTCCAATCAATCAAAACTACACAATAACCCTAATTAAGTCCTATGTTTTCATATTCACTATACTAATAACAAGTAAAGTAAAAGTCTAATTTATTGCTCACCAAATTTTATGGCATAAATTAGGGATAACAAACAACAAAAGTAAACATGAATAGAAGACATATACTCATGTCAAAGTATACGAAATCCTAATACATGGAATACAAGTGTAAGTACATATCTATCTACTATTACAAAAGATGAATAAAGTTAGGAATACTTACCTTTGAAGATGAATCCATCAAACCTCAATCTCTCCCTTGGAAAAGGTGCTTAGCAAGAGGTTATTATGGTATGTAAGGATGACAAGGATAAATTAGCTCTAGGCTACACAATCTATTGATACATCTAAAAGACTTGTCCACAAGACAAGATCTATATCTCCAAAGAAATTATGAAAAATGAAGCTTTTTCCTCAAGTATAATGGTGGATAAGTAGATGCACAATATATCTTACTTCTTCTCTTCTCTAAATAATGACAAAATAATTATGTTTATATAAATTGATTTAGCCCTAAACCCTTTCAAAAGTTTCAACTGATAGGGTTGACTCAATTGACCTAGTATCATTATTGACAAAAACTCACTAGATCAACTAAGAGCTGACCTAAACCCTAAATAAGTTTTACCAATAAGAGTACAAGGTTGACACAACTAACATAATCATGTAAACTATCAAAAGAGGTTTTAGGTTTGAAAAAGGGGTACTGAAGGTGTTGAAATACTATAAGAGTGTGCAAAAGAGAATGCTAAACTTATGGGAATGATTTTTAGGAGAAAACTATGTAGATGGAAAGTGGAAAAAGGGACAATAATCCTATGAAGCACCAATAGTCTATCCACCCCTTTTCCAGTGCACCCTTTAGGGTATCCACTCATAGAGATTGAGACTCGATGGTTTCCTAAAAGATAAAAAGCATCAATAATTGATAAAAGTTTAAAAATATTATGTGTTTACACATCCTATGACATATATTTGATGTGACAAGTTATATTCTCATATATAAACTTTCCTTTATTATACATCCCATCATTATGACATATGATCTGCTTTGGCAAAGATGCAATATTTCAAGTGTATCATCATTAATGGTATTGAATGATTGTTGATTGTCCTTTCTCCATACCTAAATTATCTATACTATGTTACCAGACTTAATTGATGAACCTCGTGTACCCATTACCAACTATCTTTCCTTCAGGCAGAATGTGTTCATAGATCAAACTATGTGACTTTGGTTTACAACTACATTTTTGATGTTTTGTAATATAGAAATCACATTGTACAAAACACACAAACCTAAAACAAAATAGGAAAATAAAACATTAAATAAAAACCCTAAACTACATGGTGCTACTCAACACCCTCTCACAATTGATATGATAAATGATAGATATTATTGATGGTAAGGCTTAAGCATACAAGATTGACATACCTTGGTAGAATGATTCTTTGAAGATATTTTATGATAATTGTTCCCTATTGAAAAACATCATGAATGATATAAGGTCCTTTCCATCTAATGTCTAGATTTATCGTAAATGTTCTAAATCTACTATCATATACTAAGACTACTTATTTTGGATAAAAATATTTATATCATAGGTTGCAATAATGCCACACGTTTTGATTGAGTTTGTTAATTTCTTGCATCTATTGCAGTCTTTGCCTATATTATTTCGTTTTGGTTAAATTTATCATTTGTGTCTAGAGACAATATTGTTCTTTGAGTCTCTTATCATAGCAATGCATAGGATATGAACTATTTATTCCATATACATCACTGCCTTAAGTCCATAGACCAATTGAAATGGGTTAAATCCTATTGCACAGTTATAATTTGTTCTATATACACAAAGAATCATAGGAATTCTATCTTCCCAATCATCCTATTGAACATTGAATTTTTTTAACATCTTCCCCAAGAATTTATTTGAAGCCTTAGCTTGTCCATTTATATATGAGTGATATATAATACTTTTATGGTGTGATGTCATAAATTTTTATGTGAGAGTTTTGATTGTATTATTCAGAAAGTGTGTTCCCTTATTGCTAACCAATCTGATTGGACATCCAAATTTTGTAATGATATTTTCATATAAAAGCTTGGTTGTGTCAGGATCTTGCTCCCCAATAAGAGCACATATGATTACCTCTTGTATTAGCAACTAAACACGGAATTTAACTAGAATCAATAAGTAACTAGAAATATGAAACAACACAGGAATATGAGAGACAATACACAATTGTATTAATAATCACTCAGAAGAAAATACAATAAAGAAGATGCCACTTCTTCTTCCACCTCAAAGGCTTGCCACACCTCAAGACGTTCTTCTCTCTCTCTCTCTCGGTCACAACAATCAACTCCAATACAAAATTGATGTTCACCTCCACCAGTCAGTAACATGCTACTAGTACACCAAGTACACAACTGTACTCCAAGTAGATCTCCTACTCTTTGCTGCTACCTGCAAATCACTAGACCTTACTCACCAATGTAGATATCCAAAAGAAGCCATGCACCCCTGCTGACCAAGATCATACATACACGAAGAACCCTTCTAATTCTCCAAACCAGCACCCACACTTGGTACTGTGGCACTAGGAGGAACACACCATTATTTTCCTCTCTCTAAAGGAGCTTATTTTCTCTCTTACTCTCTAGCACTCTAGTTTACAATACAACCCATGAGTCTATTATATAGATCTCATGCTTACAATAATTAGACTATCTTAATTACAATAATTAGACACGCAACTCAAGACTAAGACTAGCCTTTAACATGCAAACTAACTGTCCAAAAATAGACTCTCTAGAATCAACATGCAAATTGCATATTCACACACAGGTTGCTGACGTCGACTCCTCCCTGACCGATGTCGGCCGATTGGTAACTGACATCAGTAGCTTCTTCACTACTATTTAACCAACATCGGTTGATCAGACTGACGTCGGTTACTCTGCAACCCATTTTGCAACTCTTTGTAACCTCCGTAACCTCCGTAACTTCTCCTATTTGCATCTTGGTGAAGCTTTTAGCTCCACAACCTAACAATCTCCCACTTGGAGATAAACAGCTACACCTATACCTGTACTTGTACACCATTTAAATTATTTCCTGGCTTGTATCGTTCTTCAAGATCAACCTTGAAGACCACCCACCACACACCCTGTGATGCCTTTCCTGTCATCTAAGTAACCTGCCACATCCGAACCTACAACTCCATGTAGTGAAGACCTTAACCCTACATAACAAGATCCCTGTTGCTGATCCCTCTTAGATACTTGAGAATCCACTGAACTACTCTCCAGTACTCCTTCCCTGAATTGGCTCCATACTTTCTGATAACTCCCACTACTTGGGAAAACTCAGGTCTACACTAGACCTCATGTGATTTCAAACACTGTTCTAAGCTAAGCTTGAACTATCCAGCCCTTGGTGTGCTTTTCGATTCTGCATCTTGCATCTTAAACCTCACCAACACCATCTTCATATCAGCTCCCACTGGAGATCAACCTGTGATCTTCCATGTCTCTTATGCCAAAGAATTTTGCTACTCCAAATTCTTCATCACATACCTCTGAACTAACCTTACCCTTAGCTCAACAAATCCCTGTATGTATAAACCTGCTAGCAAATCACCCACATACAATAACTGGATAATGTCATGACTCATCATCCACCTGGTAAGACAAACACAATAGTTACACTAACATTGACTAAAGCCCTACTTTGTCATCCACCTGTCAAACTTGTACCACTGTCCTGCAGCTACCTTAAGACCATATATCTTAGCCTTCCATCTCACATATCCATCCACTCTCTTCTTTAACTTGGGAATCCATCCCTCATCCAGTGCTTTCTTCCAGCTGACAACTCCACCAACAAAACACCTATTTGGTTCTTCTCCAAGGACTCACACTCCTCATCCATGCCAAGCTCCCACTGTATCTGGATTCTACCTGCATTGCCTCTTCACATCTTCCTGGTTCTTGACCATCAATAAGCAATATAAAGAAGGTGAACAATGAATATGAGGTTCACTTACCTTTTTTGACCTCCATATGGGTGTTTGAGACTTATTGATAGCTTGTTGTCTACCCACCATCCATTTTAGTGACCGATCTCAGCCATCTCCCAGTCTGCATCTGATTGATGTCGGTTCCCTACATTCAACCTAACTATCAACATCATTTCCCTAGCCAATGCTGGTATCCCTCTTGCCGACATCAGTTCCTTCATGACTGACGTCGGTCTTCCTATTGCTAATGCCAGTTATTGTATGACTGACACTGGTACCTGTGTTCGCCTATGAGTGATGACTTCTTCCCACGAGCTCCTTTTGGGTCAAAACCCTTGTCCATATCAACACAACCCTGCTTAGAATAATTTAATCCCCTCTGTTGATCTCTGTCCATCATCTCCTCCATAAACACCAAGGCTTTCTAGTTCTTAAACTTGTCAAAGATATCTAACCTCTACTTAAAAACTTGCATTCCCCTCCTACATATGTGACTAAGCCTACGAAGCCACATCTCTACAACAGAAGGTGAATCAAAAATATAAGTAGATAGATAAAAGATACCTACTTTTTTACCACCATCTAATTCAAGTGCATCTGCCATGAGAGTTACTGTGCATCTCTCATCACCCAAATTTCTTGAAGAAATTAGACTCATCTCCAAGACTGGTCCCTGCATGACTTCCTTCAACACCTGTGTGTTATCCGCCTGTAATTTCAGCTTCACTTCCCCTTTGTCAATCATCTGACAAGGCTCTCCAACCCCTAAATAAATCTCTCCAAAGTCTCCAAAGACATGCTCATGAAAAGATGCTCTATTTTGGGCTGCATGGAAAGAGGCAAAAGAATCTGTAAACAAAGATTCTACTTTATCCAGAGCAACCTGTGCAACATCACCTGCAACATCTACTTTTACACGCTGATCTTCTACTGACCAACAATCTCCCTTTACCTGCTCCTTTCCATCAATCAGACCATTCATGTTATTTAGTTTCTCCATTCGTAGCTTACTTTTTTTTTCCATTACTATACTCCCACTCAATCTGAAACCCTTGTGAGTGACCTGTAATCAAAAACCACTACCAAATTTGAACCACCTGTTAGTCAGCCCAACCAAAAGCTCTGATACCACTTGTTGGTATCAGCTCTTGAACCGACAACCAGGCTCTGATACCACTTGTCAAGATCTTGCTCCCCAATAAGAGTACATATGATTACCTCTTGTATTAGCAACTAAACACATAATTTAACCAGAGTCAATAAGTAACTAGAAATATGAAATAACACAGGAATATGAGAGACAATACACAATTGTATTAATAATCACTCAGAAGAAAATACAATAAAGAAGATGCCACTTCTTCTTCCACCTCAAAGGCTCGCCACACCTCAAGACCTTCTTCTCTCTCTCTCTCAATCACAACAATCAACTCCAATACAGAATTGATGTTCACCTCCACCAGTCAGTAACACGCTACCAGTACACCAAGTACACAACCATACTCTAAGTAGATCTCTTGCTCTCTGTTGCTACCTGCAAATCACCAGATCTTACTCACCAATGTAGATCTCCAAAAGAAGCCATGCACCCCTAGTGACCAAGATCATACATACATGAAGAACCCTTCTGATTCTCCAAACCAGCACCCACACTTGGTACTGTGGCACTAGGAGGAACACACCATTGTTCTCCTCTCTCTGAAGGAGCTTATTTGCTCTCTTACTCTCTAGCACTCTAGTTTACCATACAACCCATGAGTCTATTATATAGATCTCATGCTTACAATAATTAGACTATCTTAATTACAATAATTAGACATGCAACTCAAGACTAAGACTAGCCTTTAACATGCAAACTAACAGTCCAAAAATAGACTCTCCAGAATCAACATGCAAACTGCATGTTCACGCACAGGCTGCCGACGTCGGCTCCTCCCTGACCGATGCCAGCCGACTGGTAATTGATGTCAGTTGCTTCTTCACTACTATCTGACCGATGTCAGTTGATCAGACTGACATCGGTTGCCCTGGAACCCATTCTGCAACTCTTTGTAACCTCCATAACCTCTGTACCTTCTCCTATTTGTATCTTGGTGAAGCTTTTAGCTTCACAACTTAACAGGTTGCATCCTTGGCAATATAACCTGGTGTCACAATAATTTTAACCCACTTCATAAAGTAATATATTGTAGTGATGATATACCTTGAATGATTGTACTTGGTTAGTGGGCTTATAGACCCAAAAAAATCAATACCCTAATATTTAACAAGTTATTTTTGTGAGCATTAGGTTCAAAGGCATCTCATCCTTCTAGTTATGTTTTCACATCCTTTGGGAAATATCATTGTGTTTTGCAACTTGATATGCATCTTGGAATAAATTAGGTCGCCATAGTCCACTTTGAAAGATATTCCTTATAGTGGATTCACCTATGAAATTACCTCTTGTGATTCCTTGATGTACCTCCTCAATAATTTGGGGTTCATGCTCCAAAGTTACTCTATGAAACACTTCATCTTTACCCATATTATAATAAAAATATTTATGATAGTATACAGAATAGATTACATTATCGATTGATTTTTGTCACTCTCTACATAGTGTACTAAAAAAATTCCATGTTCAATAATGTTAGCTATATCCTACATGTTCTTAGGGAGCTTAAAGATTATGAATAAATGAACATCTGGTAATTCATCTTGAAACTCTTTAGGTTCTTCCCCATTTCATATCCTACTCAAATGGTCAAGTTTCACATTCTCCAATTTGTGTTTAACACTGATTTTAAACTAAAATTATTGGAATAATATTAACCACCTAAATATCCTTCCACCTAGAATAAGTTTGTTAACCAAGTATCACAAGCACTGATGATCAATAAAAGTATCAAATATCATTGTAATAAGATAATGCCTAAACTTTAATAGTGAAAACACCATTTCTAGCACTCCCTATTCTATTGTAGTATAATTATTTTCTATAGCTAACAATTTTTTACTTGTGAGTGGATATGATGGTTCAGTCCACCATATCCTACTAGCACTAACATGGCACCCACTATAATACTTAGATCATATACATGAACATGAAATGGATTAGTCTAATCAGGAAAGACTAGTGTGGGAGTTGTAACTAACCTTTGCTTTGGTTCAACAAATGTTGATTGACAATCTTATGATTGCTCAAACCTAGTATCCTTATGCAACAAATTATCTAATGGCATATATATAGCTGCATAGCCTTTAATAAAATTTATGTAATATCCTATATGACCCAAAAATACTCTGACTTATGTATAACTATTCAAATGTGGATTACTAATATGGCTACAATTTTGGTTAGATCAACCAAAATTCCTTCACTACAAACTACATAGCCCAACAAAACACTAAATGGTATGAAAAACTAGCATTTTTTAAATTTAATACAATTCACAGAGCTCTAAAATTATCCATAGTTTATACAAGTGATTTTTGAACAAATAAAATACAACCCAATCATCTAGATAGATTTCAAGAAAATCATGAATAAAATCCTTGAAAGTTGTCACTACTGCCCTAGAAAAAATAATTGGAGTATTATTTAAACTAAATGATATTACCTTATACAAAAAAATACCCATTTAATTGTAAATATTATTTTGGAATGATCTTGATCTGTGATAGAAATTTGATGATAGCCATTGAATTCATCTATAAAAGAATATACTTCATGTCTTGCAATCAATTCCAGAACCTCATCAATGAAAGGTATTAGAAATGGGTCATTGATGTAAGTATCATTCAACACTCATTAATATTCACATATCTTGATCTTGCCTAATTTTTTAGGTTGTACAACCATAAAACTAACCCAATCCACCTTTTTGACTGGGTAAATGATACCTACTTCCAATATGCGATCCAACTCAACATTCAACTTTAACTTCATGTTGGGATTCAATTTATATGGCCACTTCTTAACAACTTGTGGACACTCTTTGAGTTTAATGTGCATTTCCCCCAATGATGGATATACCCCTTTCACGTCTATGACTTTAGTGGGAAAAACATCTTGATAGTCCCTCAACAACTATAAACTATCTGAAATTTCATTTTGCATCCAGTAATCTCCCAAATTCACAATATTTGGTATAGACTCTATTCCAATATTCTTAAAAAATTTATTCAATGGATCCTAGTATATCCTATTAGATTCACTAGGAATGAATTCTTGTAGAGTATCTATCCTTCTTATTCCATAATATATAAATTTCATAGATTTTATTCCTCACTTTGTTCTATGATTTCACTTTCTTATGGATAAACTTCTCCACATGGTTCAAAAAATCCATTCAAGTTCAAATCCTAATAAATATCACTAGAATTTGTCACCTCATATTGAATCCTTTAACAAGGTTTTATAATAAATTGTTCTTTATTTTTACTAACCTTATAGTTTTATATAATTGCATTCAAATCACAAGCTACTTATTGATGCGATGATGTGTGTGTCATAGTACTCAAGTCTTCTACTCACCCATGACATAAAAACATTTTAAATTTTTATAAAGCTTTATGAACTATAGGATTTTCATCTTCAAACACAAAAATTTGGATAAATTATTGTTGAACCTATTCCCAAAGTTTAGTTTCTTGATTGCACTCTTGATGCATATATAAAGTAGTTGTAAGTGTTGTCAAAATGTACCTAAAAACATGCACCCAATACTTAGGTTTGACACCCCGTGAAGACCATATGTCTATGCACTGGTGTATATACAAATCCAAACATTTTCCTTCTGGCAAGAATGACCAATCTATTTTAACAATGTTTGGTAGATAAAACTGTGCTCACAAAACTTCACATGCTTCATCCCATGGTAATTGAGTTTGTCTATGAACTGCCCACCATGTCATAATAGTTACTTTTAATTCATAATTGAGTGCATTAACTCTATACTCCCCATTAGGTACATGATGTTCTAACTAGAAGATAAACTAATTGAGATCCTTAGTTTCAAAATATTATGGTAGTTGATGTTCGATAGTGAATACCATTCAAGAAGGTGCACCTCATGATCCCCTCAAACCCAATTTAACATATGCATATCTGAGTCACCACTTACTGAAGATGCTACTTCCCAAGGTAAGATACATTATTTAGTAGGCTCTATGTTATCCATAATAGTCACACCTATATTATTAAAGAACTCTACCTTAGATCTAGTTGGAGATTGCATAGAGGGTGATCTACATTATTTAATATGAAACTAGAGTGCTGGTGACTTTTTTATAACCAACCTATATATAGGCTATTCAACTAACTATGACTATTTTTGACACTTTGATTATGTTTCATGGATTTGATAGTCACCATTTTATAGAATATATTATTTATTATTTGTATTAAATTTAAATCAAATATTATACTTATAAACATAAGGTGAATCTAGTTGTCTAGGGAATGACATATGGCTTATGCTTAGACATACTCAAAAGAATCACAATTATCTTATCTCCTTGATGCACCTCCAATTGATTATAGGATGTATTGATAATCATTTGTCCATCCTACACCCATTTATTACCAATCAAATCAAGATAATGAGTCTCATATATTTTCATATCAATTACCTCAAAATGTTCTCATAGACTTAAATCAACAACCTTAATTTCTACATCTACAAGTTGACCAATTAGTTATACTCTCCCATAATCTGCAAGACCGAGAGTAACTAGACTATAATTCAATGATAGTTAACCAATATCCTCCCATGTATATATTAGTATCATGTTTACTATGCTTACAATTCAAACAAAACATTATGTACCTCATACCCTAAGAGTTTAATATCCATTTGAAAGTCAACATCCGAAAGATATTTAGTTTTTACATACATAATGACCTTCTCAATATGTTGTTATCCTCATTACACACACTCAAGTAAATTATTTAGAATATTTTTGACATTTTATAAATTATATTCATTTCACAAATTGCTCAAGAGTATTAGTAAATCTATCAATGCAATCATTACTCCTTATTGCATTATGCATACAATCTACCCATACATTTGTGCATCAATAGTTGTAGCATCACCTTTCGATGCATTTTGTTGTTGTATGTTCTATAATAATTATGATTCTTGATACATCAATCCTTTTTTCTCTTGTATGATCATGAAACTTATCCTATTGGACCTTCCTATTATTTGATTTGGTGGCATTTCTAATAGTGGAAATCCTTGCTTTATGTATTATTTCTTGGTAATTGATTTCATGAATACATTCTCCCTAGGTTGTTAATTTATCATTTTACATTTTGCACAAGCTTTTATTTATTCTATTTTTCCATAAATAGATAGTCTTTTTTATGGTGTTGTCCTACAACTCTATAATATATGCAGTACATTTATCTTTGAGGATTAGTTGGGTAGTTTCATTTGAAGTGGTTATATTCTCCACAAAAATAACATTGGATTGGTTGACACACTTAAAAATTTTCATTATTTTGAACTTCATGGTATCCTCCAAAATATCCTTCCTTATATATTCATATGTTTACCTCAACTTTACAACTATTATCCCTGAAATACCTTAACTGTTGTCGATACACATCATATTTTTCATACTACTACTAAGATGACATTGGAGCCCAATTTGATTGTTGATGTTGAGGACTCAAAATATTCCATAGGGACTGATACTGATACTATGGAGATATTAACATCCATCTAGCCAGACCTTAGGGTTGATATTAAGGCGACAAAGGCATCCACCTAGGACCATCTTATGTTGCACTAGTCATTTCCACCTTTAGGCTTAGACTTCCATACTTCATAGTAGGTATCTGCTATGTTTTGATTGTAAAGACAATTATGGTGATATCTTATTTTAGTTCCTATAGAGCATTTAAAATTTTATCATCATGGTAAGTTGACTTATAGAAATCATATTACAAGCTCTGTGGTTTTTGAATATACTATTTTAGTAAGTGGCACTTTGAATTCCTTCCTTACCACACCCATACACCATAAGCCTAACTTAAGCTTATTGTTCTCATGAAAATCATCCATTTTGTTTTAGAAAATCGTCTATCTTTGTCTCAATTTTAGAGCTGGCTAATGAAACATCTCCATAATATTCAATATGTTCTAATTAGAGCACAACTACTTGAGTATCAACCTTAGTAAAAAATTGTGACTGCACAATAGTAAATATAAATTTTTATCATAATCATTATACAAACTAAACAACCTAATCTTTATCTTCCACAATAAAGTCAATATTGTTCATTACATCAAAAAATTTGTGATCATAGTCTCATATTGATTCTCTGCTTCACTACCTAATCTCTTTAAGAGATTGAATGGTCTGACTTAAACACTTCATCTTAAATCCTATAATAATTAATATTTAACTTATTGGAGACCTAGGTAATTAACATCCCTTTTATAAATGAAATCTAGGGCTCAATATATTGAGTCTCGTATGAGTTCACACTTTTTACAACTTCAATAGTCACTTCCTTAACCTACCATTTCATATCACAAGTTAATACATACTATTTAGGGTTAGAATATCCATCATATGGAGTTAAAATAATAAACATTCATGTGTTGAATGTCATTCTTGGAATACTGAAAACTATGACTATAATATTTTACACATTGATGTTTATGGGTGTCTTAAAACTAGGTTTGAAAGTGAATCCAATTTCTTCTAACCTCTTCTTGTCTATTGATTTATTGGTTTTTGTGGTAAGTTTACCCAATTTACCTATAAAATATTCAAACCAATTTATATCTATCCCTTCCTCTGCACTTTAATTTTATATATCTAATGATAAATTGGACTCGGGGATGCATACACTTGAAGTGAATGATTTATCTTTAAATTATTCTATCTATGAATTTGAACATGCAATACTTATGTGATTGTGCATAACTTCATCTAGAGAATATTCTTTCTTTGATATAAACAATATCTTTCCTCTTAGTTGTGATCTAATCCTATATTATAACTACTTCACTACTATCTTACTTTCCTCTTTCTCTTCACTCTCATCCATATTCTCTCTATCCCAAATTTTGTCGTATTCCTTCTTAGGCCCTTCCATTCCTTGCTCTACATGATCTCCATGCTCTCCAATTTCTATAACTAGTGTAGCCTCTCTCTATAATCCCCTCTCTTTAACATCCTCTATGTTACTCTTACTCTTATTCGTAGTTAAATCCAGATTATCTGATTTATTCCATATTTTGTGTTGTCTCAGTTCTCTTTTCAATCCCAAAATTTTCTTCTCCCTCCAGCTCTCTATGTTTTCCATATTTTTTGTTTAGATTCAAGTTTCTTTGCTCAGCTTTACATCATTCACTCCTACATCATACACACCTTCATAAAATTTAAAGTGACTACTCCATATTGGTATGGGTAGGCACTTGGGCCTTTTAAAAAACCAACATCTTGATCAATGTAGATAGTCTCTAAAGGAACTTTCATCAAATCCTTTTAATGAACAAGTCTTGCATAGCTTCAAAATCCAAATACGCTTGTGCATTAAATTTTGTGATGTAATTATTGATGGTAGTTTTGGATTAATGGTCTACCACATGAGTCCAATTAGTATCTATAGTTCACATGCTATTTAAATTTTCTTTTGTTTAAACTATACCCTCTATCCTTCTTGAATGAAAATAGTAGTACTCTAATCTAGACAACCATGTAGCTAACAGTCCTAGTAATTTTCACCAAAAAAATTCATAACTTTATCCATATATATGCTCTTGAATAATTTTTTTCATAGTCTTCTTGATTATTTTTGCTTCTTATTCTAAAAATTTGTAGACTCTTTCATCTATCCATATGTCCAAATCTCTTTGCCCTTGTAGCCATCTCAACAAGTTTCACACAAAAGTTCCATACTCACTACACCATTGTTAGCAGAGCTTTCTAGAAAACCCATTAGAACATTCTAATATAAGGATAAAACGTGTGATACATGATACAAGAATACAAAATACTCTAAAGCATATTTGCCTTATCAATTAATTAACAAAATAGGATTAAAAAAGCATAAAATATAAGTTTATTAGGTACAAAACATTTGATAAGATCTATACAACTAATAGATTTATAAAATAAAGCATCACTGCACACATAAAAACTATAAAAAATAAGTAAAGGAAACCATTGTGGAACTATATATTAATCTCTATCACATCAGAACCATTTCAAAATACAACTAAGCACTATATATAGAGTTTTATAAAGAATTGTTGCTTCATATTGCAACCTTTCACTACATCCATAGAAAAGAATCTTCATATTCTGATCTTATTGCTATGATTACAAGGGATGAGTACATACAAAAAAGTTTACAAGAGATGAAATAGTGTAGGTCACACATGTGTCCATCAATTACATTCTATGATTTTGGTAGCCTTGTTGTACTCCCAACACTATTGTCTTAATTGGTTCACTTTTGGTATGGTTTAGGTCATTAAATCACTCAATCTTGTAAATTTTAAAGGTTGGACTTGATTAAATCATCTAGCCTCACCCATTTTATAGTGTGAGTTGACTTGGTTCACTCACACTCACTAGTTTATAAGTATGATTGGGTTTCATGGTTGAGCTAATCTCATTTCTAGGTGACAACTCACATTTTATTCATGGTTGGGGGCATGTGTCCTCCAATATCTATTTAGATATATGCACTTTCTATATTTGTATTTGTCTTAATCTTAGTTTTAATATTCATAATGATATATCTTTCAAATCAAATTGCTAGAAGGCAAGGCGGTTGTACCAATACACATGTATACTCCTAAACCTTGCTCTCTTTCAATTTCAATTATTCAATACTTTCAATTTTAGATTATATGCACCAATTATATATTATAACATGATCTTAGTTGAAGGTTAGTCACCAACAAAACACTCAAGTTGAACTCAAGCAAAGACAAGGTATGTTATACACACTCAGGTATGCATTTCTTCTCCTTTAAACCAATAATTTATTTACTAGATTAAGGGGAAAATGTAGACACTATTTATAAAATATATATCACCTTAATCTTGTATACTTAACAAATAAATATCATGGATGTACCTTCAGCTTCTAGACCTTTTTCACTACCAAAAGGCTCGCATACATTATATCTTTGTACCTAATTAATTATCTTTTAGTCCAACCAATATTATTCAAACAACCCAAGACTTCTAGCATACCTAGAATGTTATAAACATATATATCTTCCATCTCTAAAAGTTATGGACCTGTACCTATTTTTTAACTATCTAAACACTTGCATCCCATTCAGATACATACATTGATGCAGGTACCCCAACATAAGTGTTTAGTGCCCTAAAGTCATTTAATTTTCAAATGAAACATACTCTTATGGTCAACCTAAGTACTTTAATGTGAGATATTATCCAAATGGATTGGTATAAATATGAGATCACCCCTCATTCACTCCTCACCTAGCATAAACCTAACAATTAACAAGGCAACTTACTCAAAGCATTCTATCAAGCACTCAAGTGAGAAAAACTTCTCTATCTTCTCCTATTTCTATATCATTCATAGGGGAAACATATATACAGGTCTGAAGTACTAAAAGAACAACCCAAGAGATATATTTTATGAATTACAAGCCATGCCACTATTGTACTTTTTTATCACACATTGCATGATTCACACATAAGCCAACATGTAGGGGACGACTACATAAGTTTGAGGTCTTCTTCAAAATATTGATTATGTAGGCAACACTCATTGACAGAGGGGTCTTTAAGGTAGTTTGAAACTGTGTGCCCACTAACCCATTTTACCCACAACCAATATGAATATGAAGAACTAGGGTTTTGCTATTTGATAAGGAGTGATAATCTATGATCTAGATTTGAATGTACTAGAACGAAGATGACACAGAATCTAGAAACAACTAATTTGGTCACATAAAATTTTCATAGGTATTCCATACTAAACACCTATGCCCAAGTCAGACAATAACGTCAACATAACTATCATAGGGTGATGTAAGTGTCTATGACTACAGAGGTATAATTTATAGAATCAGACGACTATTCTAAAATCTAGATCCGGTCTACTTTTTGCATATTCTAAATCTAGATTTGTATTAGTATTAGAACTAACTAAGCATCTTATTTTTATTTTTATTGTAATATGTAGCATAGTTTTACTTTCTATCTTTAGCATCTCAACATAATAAATTTAGTATATATTTATTTGAGTTTCACAAACAATTAGCATGCTCTAGAGATAGTCTACCATCTTTGTGCCCTAGGCTATATCTACCCTTTTAACCTTAAATTCTCCTTAATCTAATTTTTAAGGGTTAAATAAGAAAGTAGAATTTGAATCCAGATAGATCCTCACAATTTCTTACATACATTTGTTATTAACCAAACCAAAGTGTGAAAATAAAAATCGAAAATAAACAAAAATAGAAGTAGAAAGTCTTCAACTAGATACTTCAAATGTAATTGATAAAAGCACTTGATGTATAATGGAGGCACTTCTTTCTTGTAGTGCCAAAAGTTACCACTCATGAGTAACACTCCTTTCAATAATGTAATTTGTGTGTTTTAGTATTTTTTATGTTGCATCTAAAGATTTTGAGTTTATTTATTATGTTTAGTAAATAGGTATCTCTTTGAATATATAAATCATGTAACAATTTTTCCAAGTTTTTCTGAAAATTTGGTTTTTGTATTATCTATTAATTTTAATTGAAGGGTGAGAGAATCCACAACCTTCGATTAATAATTAAAAAATAAATTATTAGTTTTTCATAATTTATTTACTTTTAATTTGTAAGCTTTATAAATTTATTTTGATAATTAAAATATTAATATAATTAAAAAATTAGACAGATTTATATGGAAGTTTTTAAATATAATATAATATTATTTTTAATAAAACATTCAATACATTTATCTTTATTTTTTAAAATAAATTGTAAAAAATTTAATATTAATATTAATCTAATTATTTTATTTTTTATTAATTTTTTATGGAGGGATTTTTGGAGTAGTTAAAAAATATTGTGAATAATTTTTTTATGCAATTATTTTGTAAAAATATTATGTTCAATACTTGTCAATGAGATGTAGGTGAATTAGTTAAAGTGGTTTAGTTGTGTTCATTTGTATGCGATATATTAAGTTGATTGTAACCATGACAATGCTAATAAATTGATTGTGGTCATGGTGATGTTTATGATTGATAGAGATTATTAGTTATATTAATAAAATCGGCTATAACCATTGATATTAGTTGTAAGAAAGATTTAAACTCTCATTTATATCCAAACTAGTTCATAATTTTAATTAAAAACACTTCAATTCATAATTCCAATTTCTATACCAGCAATTTAAAAAAAACATTATAATCAATACTTTTATTATTACACAAATCTGATTACTTAAAAGTATATGATGTTTTATCCCAGCATGTATTACGCCAACATTAAATTAATTATAATCTTGGCAATGTTTTTTACATAAGATCTTTGGGTTTAAATATTTCCCATCACATTATTTTATGAAATTAATAAACCTATGTGGAAGCCTTTGTATCTTGTTAAATTTTGTTATGCATTTAGTGGTCCTTTTTTGAGCAAATTTATTAATATATTAGATCTTGTTCTGACGAGTTATTGGATAATTCCCTCCCAATGTTTGTTGAATGAGATAGTGGCTGAGGAAAGTTAGGACTTTAGCATTTGAAAAGAATTAAATAAATAAATAATCGAAGTGAATATTTTGTTCGTTTGTTATATCCGAAATCGAAAATATGAAAAAGGAACTTCTTCCAATAATATATTTAAAAAAATCTTATTCTCCCAAAGAAATGTGGTATCCTTGGGCCATATATGGAATGCTAGTTATAAGACGATCTATTATCAAATATTTTGAATTTTATAAAAATATTGAGATATGTTAATATTGATGTGTTTATCTTAAATTTATTATTAGTTTTGTATATTAATTTTTTTATATTATTTAATAATTTTATTATTTTTCTATTATTTTTATTGATATAAAATTTATAATTTATTTACAAATAATTATATGGTTTAAGATAATTTTAGTTAAAGTTAATTAGTATTGTGTGTTGTTACATAATATACATATTCATAAAATGTTTTGAACTAGTGCATTCATTTATATACATAATACATAATGCATAAATATTTCCTACTTTAATTTTTTATTATTATATATAATAAAAAACAATCGTTATATTTCACAGATATTTTTATGCTATATCTTTACACTCTCTATTATCTTATCACTTATCTTCTATATTATCACAATTTTTTTAATATCCTTTATTATTTTTATTATCTTTTTTTATACATCTATATTCTCTTTTATTACAACACTACGATATAAATACCGACTATATACATTTTACAATCTAATGATCATGTCTTTGTAATAAATGCCTTTTATACATACATAGTCTCTTCCATTAACATAGTTTACCAAACCTTATTGCATTGCCCATGTCAATAGAAGCTTATATTCCATTAATCTCTATATATATTTTGTTGTTGCGCTAAAGCTAGAAACTCTACGATGATTTTGTACAAGTTTATATTTTGCTGAAAAACCTGGTTACATTTGCAAATAAATTTGTCTCGTCCTCAAGACAACTCTTAAAGAAACCTGGTAGGGACAATAAAAACACCTCATTCACCACAGTGAAAAAATAAAATTCTTTCTTCTTAACGGATCACCCCTCATTGGATAGGTATTTCTGATATTTGTCTGTCATGGTTTTGGAGAAGGTTTCCCAGTAAATAATATGGCCTTGGCATCCAAGATCTTATGCTTCAATGTAGTATTTTCCTTCTTTACATTAATCATATCTCTTGGAGCTAGTGAAACCTCAAATGTTTAGTAGTATGCTTCATGAACTGCTATCTAAATTTTTATTTTTTCCATCCAATTGTTCAATAGTGTCTCATAGTCTTCCATTTAAAAAAAAATAAGTATCCTCTAAGTTTGTTTCTCTTTATATTTATTCTATAGAGAGATCCGTTTATCCTGATTTTATTTTAAAAGAATTATATCAGTATAAAAGCTAGTGGAGGCAAAGCTAAATTGCCTCTCCATTTCCTCTAAATATTTATTTTGATCTTGACTTCACAAAGCCCAACTTATAGAGTATGTAAAGTATGTAGCTATGCCCCCCATGGCCTTTCGTAACTTGTCTACTTATTCTTTGTATTCATTTATATTTGTTTGGTTTTCCCCCAACAATGGTCCCAAAAAAAATTCCTCATACTCTTTTATAACCTCTACTTTGATGAGGTATTTTCCCACTTCAGCACCTGAGTGGTTGATAAATTTATTCATTATCTCCTCTATCTGTTTCTTAATTATCCATGTTGAATGTGGATCATATTATGGCCTAGTGGTAGTTAAGGTTGTGAGAGACATTTTTATCTCTTCCTCTAGATTCACATAGCTTATCATCTAATCTATTTTGATGCTCTGAATCACAATTTCCCCAACTAATTATTTTTCTATGTGTGATCTTTTATAAGGCTACCAAAATATGTCCTCTTGCTATGGGCTGTAGGAAGCTAGGTGGTACTAGGGTAATGGAGGTTAGTTATTTATGTTGAACTAACTTTGTGTTGATTCTCTTCAAGAGGTCCTTGGGGTGTAGCTTAACTACTTGGTATGGTTCCTATCTCCCATAAAGTAATATTTTATTGTCTCTCATCTATTTTACTTCTGTTTGTGGAGCTCCTAGATGGACTACATACTTATTTTTATTTTCTCTCATTTTCTTCCTTATCTTTTCTTTTTTGTATTCTTTTTCAATCTTTTCCTAATTCTTTTTGTTATGTTTTTCTTTCCTTAGTTTTTCCTCCTCTTCTTTATTTTAATTTTCTTCTTCTTCCCTCTTTTTATTTTCTTCTTCCTCTATTTTATTTTCTTTTTGTTTTTTGCTGCTTCTTTTTTTTGTCTCATTTTCTTCCCTTGCTACTTTTTCCTTTTCTGCCTCTTCCACTCTTTGTTTTTCATTTTTTAAAATTTTTTCTTGTTATGCTCTTTCTCTTTCCTTTTTTGCTTTCTCCCTTTCTCCTTTATATATATTTTAATATCTATTGAGCCTTTTTGGTAGCAAGATGTACAATTTATAGTAATTTCTTTTTAACTATTCTAATTCTCTTTCCATTACTTTTTTTTGTTTTGTGGGTAGCTTCCTCTATCTCCTTTAGTATTTGAAGTTTTTTTTCCCCAGATTAGTTTTTTATTTTGTCTGTAATTATGTATGTTGAATTTTATAGTCTTTCTTTGTCTTTGGTGGGCAAGGTTATTCCATCTACCGCCTTTTTTTAATGCCACTTCATAGTATTTCTCAACTATAATTGTAACTTCCCTATTATTCTCTAAGGTATTTATAATTTCTTCTTACAAGGTGGGTTGTAGTCCCCTTATTATGTCATCTAAATTAAATGAACTTATCTATGTATAGTCCAATAATGATTTAATAATTATTTTTTGATCTTCATTATGTGCCATTTTATATTTTACCTAGCCTCAATACACCATCTTTCTTATTACATTCTTTTGTAAGTGTGGACACATCAAATACTTGTTATGCAATATCCTTTTCTCCACCCATCTATCCTTCTACCTATTCTTCTCCTTTCAAATATTATATCTCTAAATAAGAGACAAATGTTTCCCTACTTATTCCTTCTTGAGTTTTTGTTTGTGTATTTTTTTGCTCTTTTTTCCTTGTATTTTTTTAAGTGATGGCTTGTAATGAAATTACTTAGATGATTCACAACAATGGAATAATATATCACACAAATATAAGTAGAAAAAGTAAATTCATAATAATAATTGATAAAAGATAAAAGATTAAAATACTTGATAAATATGACTGAGCGACTTTGAGAGGACAACCTCACAACAATGAAATAAGAGCATAATTCACAATATGATGTTCAAAGACTAACTACTAACTCATATATTATCTACTTAAGCCATAGATATTATATAGGCCAACCCTACTAACAATATACAAATATAGAGACAAGTGACAAGATAATATGAAAGGTTATATAATCCACAAGTTGACCACACATATCCATAGACATGTTATAGGTTAAGGGCATAACATGCCCCTTCCCTTAAAAAATATTTTCCTCAATGTTGAATAACACTGGATGTTGTTGTAGAAAAAGTTCATCCTCTTATGTTGCATATTAACGATTCATATTTTTCCACTTGATCAAATACTTCTTAATCTCTCTTATTTTTAGCCTTTTACTATGTGTCTAATGGATCCCTCCAGGTTATAGAGTGGCTTGATCTTCTTAATTTAGCTCTGGTAACTCAATCTGGGTATAAATGCTATGTATAATTACCATTTTTAGATAAAATACATGAAATACATGATGTATGCGAGTGGACTGGGGTAGCTCCAACTAGTATGTAACACTACCAAGGATATTATAAGGGCCTTAATACTTAGGATAAATTTTCTTATCCTATTTATTTTTCTTCAAAGACATTTACTTATATGGATACAAGCATGTATCAAGACCCAATCACCCATGTCAAAATGCCACTCATTATAGTGTTGATCCATTTACTGCTTCATTATATTATGTGCCATTACGAAATTATCTCTCAGACTAACTAGTATGTCTTATTGATGTTGAATGGGTTCTTAAACAACTTGAACCTTTGGCTACACTCTCAAGGATGATGTTATGTATGGGGGATGATAACCATAAGGTACCACAAATGGAGACATTCTGTAAGAGGTATGGAAGGAAGTGCTATATGACCATTCTAATAGAGGTAGCCAATGAACCCATCATTCTTGTTTATATAGTGCAAAAAAATCAAGATAACCTTCTAAAGATTTATTGACCACCTCTATTTACCCATCAGATTGAGGATGATATGATGATCTATGAGTTCATTGAGTACCTAAACATGGAATTAAATCAATCTAAATTTTTTTGGTAAATATGAGATCATGATCACTTACAATAATCATGGGGGTACCATTCGGTTTTTGAACTACATCCAAAATAGAAACAACTATTTTAATAGCTACAAATAGATATGATAAGGAGGAAAAATAATATATTTTATGAGCCTATTCATAATTGCCATGATGACATTTTTACGTTCAGACTTTGATAACCATATAATGAAATCAATTAAAACTTCCTCTGAATTTTGGCTAGGGATGGATAATGTTTGTAGAATACTTGGTGTCTTAATTATTTCATCCTTGTTTTATTGACACACCATGCATTCAACCACAAACCCCCTTGAGTCATTCCCAAAATAAATCATGCTTGATTCTATGATATGTTTTCAAAATAAATGAGTACCCTCTTAATGGATATGCATGAAAATCTTGAAGGATCTTGTGATTTAGGATATAATTCTTACATAGGTATAATCAATATTTATACCATAATATGTTACATTTACACTATAATTTGTTAGAAGCACCAAAATTGTGTTGAATATTATGAATCAAAACCTCTTTATACCTTTCATTCTCCCATTATGAACTTACCTCTTCCAACCAATTTACCTATCAAATGGTCATTGCACATAACAATTCCTTTGTGAATTAGACCCTCTTGGATAGTGCATCTGCTAGAAGCAACATCTTTTATTTTCTTATATATAATTCCAAAGTCATATCCAAAAATTTTAGTCAACTATTTTTGTTATTCTTATGATGAAAATCATTATTCTAAAATGTATTGTAGAATATCATGATTAATATTTATCTTAAAGTGTCCACCCATTAGATAAGGTCTCCATTTCTTGATTGCATAAACAATAGACAACATATATTTCTCATAGCTTGTCTTTAACCAGTTTTTACACTTGAGTTGATAAAATTGAAATTCAATGCATCTTTCTTATTGCATGACTAGTACCCTAGTGCTATATCCTTATGCATCACATTCAAGTATATTTTTTTTGGAAAAATTTGGGGTATATAAAACTAGAGTTAATGACTCTAAAATGCAATGCACCTTCCTTGTTGCATGAGTAGTACCCTAGTGCCATATCCATTTGAATCACATTCAAGAATAAAAGATTTAGAAAAATTAGGGGTAGATAAAAATGGAGTGGTGCATATAGCCTCCTTCAAATACTCAAAGGTTTTGGTAGTTGTTTCTTTCCAATGGAAGGATTCCTCCTTCAACAAATTTGTAAGTGATGTTGCTATGCTTCCATAATTTTTTACAAATCTATGATAGTAACTTATTATCCCTAAAACTCCTTATAGGTTTTTGAGTGTTTTTGGAAATTTCCACTCCATCATACATTTTATCTTCTTATGGTCTAATTTGAATCCTTTGTGTGAAACATTATGACCCAGTTAATCCACCTCTTAGACTCCAAAAACACATTTTAAAGGTTTTGCATAAAGTTGATGTTGATCTAGGAATAATAGATACTGTTTCACATCCTAAAAATGTTATTTAAATTTTTATTTATTTATTACGATGTCATAAAAAAACCAACACAAATTTATTGAAAAAATTCTAAAAAATAGTGTTCATCAAACTCTGAAATGTAGATCATTCATTTTTGAGACCAAAAGACATGGACAAAAACTCATAATGGTCTTCATGAAATTTGAATGTTGTTTTAGTGATATACTCATTTATAATGTAAATTTGATGGTTCCCATAATGAAGATATAATTTAAAAAAAATAAATAGAACCATGTAACTCATCTAACAAATAATTAATTACTGGAATACGAAACTTATATTTGATGTTTTACTTGTTGAGTTTTCTATAGTCTAGGCACATCTTCCAAGTGTCATCCTTATTATGCACCATTACCAGTAGGGATGCATATTCACTTTGGATATGTCTAAAAATACCCACCTCCAACATCTCATGTACCATATTTTTAATTTCACTCTTCTAGGCATATGGCTACCTGTATGGTCTGATGCTTGGTGGTTCACTCCTTAAAAGTAGTCGAATGGCATGTTCATGTTATATTCTTGGTGGTAATCATTTTTGCATGGCATTAATAAATATAGGTGGTCATGAATAATAATATATATATATATATATATCTGTGTGTGTGTGTGTGTGTGTATATATATATATATATATCTTTGTTGGTTGAAATTATATGTAGAAAATCATGCTAAAAATCCTTCAGCCCATTTTCTAAGAATATTCGACATCTGATGTAAACTAACCAATTATGGATATTTTCCTCATAATTCATGTAGTTCAAATGTCTTACCTTCAAAATGAAATCATGTGAAAATTTCATAAAAACTCATATCTATTATTCCCAAGGTTGTGATCTGTTGGACTTCCAAAAAATTGTCTTCTCCATGAATCAGAATAGAAAATATAAGAGAATCTACCTTGTAGTCTCCCATAACAAGCTTAATACTATGGCATTTCCTAGAATAATTGACTTTGATACCATATACAATTATGACTTGAAAGAGTTGGGTAGATGAAATAATTCAATGAGTATCAAACTTGTTGTTGATGAAGTTATGTGTACTCAATTCAATCAACACTATCACCTTATATTTCTTGAGAAAATCCACAACCTTAAGGGTTTGAGGAGTGATAATACCCAAAAGTGCATGATATTAGATATAAGGTTTGAAATATTTAGATTCTTCCTTTATCTCTTCCTCACCCTCACCCAAAGCCACATCTTCTTATTCTTCTTCATTCTCTCCTTTAATGTAGAACATATTCTTCTCAACACATTTATGTCCTTTACTCCACTTTCAATATCACTTAAAACACAAACCTTTTACACGCTTCTCTTAAATTTTTTTGAGGAGTCAATCTAGTATATTGAGTAAATAATTGTGCTAGGGAATTACATTCTCAGCGATTAGTGAAAGTCCTTCATTTGTCCAGCTATCTTTCCTCTGCCTTACATGCTAATGTTATGGATTCATATACTAAACTTATATTTAACATGAAAACATCAAGTTGGATTCTATCCTTGAGCCCACCCTAGAATAGGTAATTCATGTTTTTATTAGTGATGTCATTTACATGTAAGGATAGATTTTGGAATTGATCAATATAATTATTGACATACCCTATTTATTGTAACTTTTCTAATTGATTGAATTACTTTTCTGAGATGTTGTTGTGATAGTTCATCTATATTTCATCAATAAAAATTGACCTGGTAAAATAAAGACCCTTATTTTTATTTTGAGTACAAAACCACCTATACCAAAAGAATAGTTTGGGTCCCAAATACAAAGATGCCATGACTAACTTTTGTGCACTTGGGGTCTGATGTAGATCAAATAAATTTTTCATTTGGTTGAACCAAGTGAGTGGATATTTACCAACAAACTTATGCACTTCCACTTTTAACATCATATTCTTCAAACCAATATTTGAATTTGATTTTTTTTGGTTGGGATAACTTGAATGGAATAATGGAGTATTATTTGTATGTATAATATGAACCAAAAGAATGGTCAATGTTCCATTGATAGCTATTAACTAAGACTTAAAATCATGCATGTCCCCCTTTACCACATCGATGTAGCCTTTGACCACATCAAGATCATCTTTATTCACCATGTATTTCATACTTGACTGAATTTAGTTAGCCATCCCCTAAACCCTAGAATTTAAAGATTTAGAATACACATCCTCCTTGTGTAGCATTTATCCTAGATTGTCTTTCCCCTTTTCCATTGCCACAAGTATTTGGAATAGCCATGCATAAATCTTAGTTTTTAGGGTTTCAGGATCTAAAAAAGTGTAACAAAGGATTATCTTATTGCACCATCTCACCGAGACAAATCCAATGGCTTGTAATTTGCACAAGGGTGCAATTTAAAAAAAATCTCAAAAAATATTTTGGTGATGAAAAAGTCTTCCTGAATCATAAATTATGTTTTTTAAATTCTTCAGCTCTCAAGACAACAATAATTCTAGATCCAAAAAACACTATGCCATAGATACTTGCCCAAATCAAAACTCTAATACAAATTGTATTGAAATTACTTAGATGATTCAAAATAATGGAATAACATATCACATAAATATGAGCATAATGAAAAAATCCACAATAATAATTGACTAAAGAGAAGAAGACTTGATAAATATAAGTGAGCAACTTTGAGGGGAAACCTCCACAATAATTCAATACGAGTAGAATTCAAAATATGATGTTCATAGGCTAACCACTACATCTTATATATACTCTACTTAAGCCATGGTTATTCCATAAGCCAACCCTACTAAAAATATAAAAACATAAAAAAATGTGACAAGGTAATATGAAAGGTTATGTAAGCCACAATTTGGCCACACATATCCCTACACATGCTACATTTTAAAGTTGTAACATGGGCTTATTTTATTTTTTCCTTCTATTATTTATAACAACGTTTCTCCTATGGCTACCATAGATGATGTAGTCAAAACCTCTTATTCCTCTTTTATTTTATTTTTTATTTTTGTACATATGGATGTTCCTTCTCTTGATGTTTATTTAATTTTATCAAAGAATATGGGGAGTGCCTTTTTTATCTATTTAATCTTCCTTTAAAACACATCATTTATTATAATCATTGACTACATAAATAATAGTTTTCTCCTCATATTTTTTTACTTGTGGTTTTTTTTATCACCTAAATTTGCACCCTTGGAAGGTAGTTCAAGCCTTCCAAATTCTAGGTAACATGGAGATAATCCTAAGCTATGAGTGGCCTAATTTTGGATGGAATCTCCATGTGAAAGGGCCAGCTCCCTTTACTGTATTACTTAGGATCACAAAATAATCTACCAACTTGATAGGAAAGATAGAGAAACCTACTCTAATAGAGGTGATGCACCAAAGTAGTTTGACCACTACCAACTAGCTGCATATGCACTTCAACCATGAGACTAACCTGAAACAAATACTACTCCTAATATGCCTCTCTACATCAACATTTCACGTGAAGGTTGTGAAATATGCCTTGGCTAGGATGACTAATCAAGAGGTCATATAGTGACACTAATGAACATACAACTCACTAAACCATTCACACTTCACTTTGACACTTTAAAAGACCTGAAAAAAGTTTAAAACTGAATATGAATGCAAGAAAAGGATAAACATCCCAAGGAAGCCAAGCTAATCACTTATCAAGATTGAATAGTCATATACAAACATTGAAATAAGTCAAATGAGGAGGTAAAACAAAAGTTTATAATTGATAAAAAGATTTAAATTGGGTAGGGATTTTCTATACCTAGGTGGAGGATACATACATAGCCTATCAAGGCTCAATTTATATAAAAGTGAGAGAGAAAAAGAGAGAAGGGCATAGGAAAGTAAGGTGACAAGTGTCAAAATGAGAGTTTTAAAAAATAATGAGTTATGAAACTATCTCTTTACATCATTAATTCCATGTGTTACTCCCCTAAATATGTTTTCTACTTCCAAGTGGTGTAGGGGTCTTCATCTTGCTTCATATCTTGTACTTGTTATTCAAAACTACCCTTTATCTTGGCTTGTGAGATGACAACTAGAAATTTTATTCATCAAATCATTTTTAAATAATATCTTTCCATAATCATTGACACCTTTCACCTTCTTAGGATCTCTCTAAACTAACATCTCAGTGGCAATCATCAAATAACTCTTTAGGTGTCTTGAAACCCCTTAGCTCTAGCATGCCTCACCTTGCTTATAAGTGTCAAATATTGAGTTTGTATTTATGAATGAAATTATTTTACATGTATGGAATATTAATATAATATCATACCTAAAAAAACTAATTTGGAGGCCTCAAACAACCCCAAGACTTCATCTTGCACCCAAAGCTCTCATTTGGCCTCAATTCCTTGTAGCCCTAAAATCATGCAAACCTAATTGTGTAGAAGAATGTACAAAGTATATTGAAAAAAAAAGATATTTTTGAAAACCTAGTATCCCCTTACATATCCACACCAAATTTTAGGACCGAACACTAAGTATATGTACACTTATTAGCCCATTTTCTCTCTCTAATTAGGTCTCCATTAGCCCTCTAGGCCTAGAAATTGAGTTTTGGATCAAAATAAGTCCCAAACATGTTAAATATATAATAATTGTGTTATTAAATTTTCCCATGACCTGACCATGCTATATTCAAATTTTTGGCTCTTGAAAACCTGTATGGATGGGTGAACCATGAAATGGTCAAAAACCTAGTCTAGGCATTTATACAGGCTTGAGAGGTGATTGAAGTGGTTTTACAAGATATTTTAGGGTTATAATGATTTTAAATATTTTTTTAAGGTATAAAACACTTTATCATAACTCAATCCACTGAGTAGAGGTATTTATTGCATTTTTAGGTCTGTAAATAGGCTCCTTGACCTGCAAACTAGTGCATTCTCACCTTCTTGGCCAACTTGATGACTTGGATGGCTCATATATAATATTTTGAGACATAAATAGGTGTTTATATGATTTTATAAAAAAATTAAACTCTTTATATACCTCTTTTTTAAATTTGGAAGCTAATCCATACCTTACTTCTTCACACACAAGCTTACAACCATGTATATAGGCATATTTTATACAGTACTATACCTTGCACATGCAAAAAATTTATTAAAATGATGATTGATATAATTTATAATGTAAAAAAATCATTCCAAGGTTAATTTGATTCATTAGAAGCCGCTGTATGGAAAATCTCTCTCATCGAGTTACTAGGAGGGGTTTATGAGGGTTTAAGGTATGTCAGGTTCTTAAAGATTATTCATAGAGGACAAAGCCTCTTCAATTAAAACATTGACATATGATTTAAGTGTATATACCCCTAAAACACCTCCAAAATCCATTTTCAACCATGCATATTCTCCTAGGAGATATAAATAAAAGTTGGTAGCCTCTCAGGTTGGCAGACTATGTTTGGTGATGTCTAGAAGTGAGTAAAAGAGTGGAAAGGGTAAAATTGATTGTTATTGACCTAAAAAAACTCCAGTGAATTCTATATCACCTATTTTTACTTTTTACAACCATATAAACACCTTGATACCCCCTCATATGGCTTGGAACATGCACAACTCTCTCATAAGGGTTTGTGATCAACCTTGTAAAATTGACCCTAAGAGCCTTTTATGAGTTGTTCCTTCCTTCTTTCTAGGTTTAAAACTTGTATGAGTTCATATTAAAACTTTTAAATCCTCCATAGGGACTCTCATACTCTAAAATCCCTCAAAAACTTTTTTAACATATGTATAAATCATTCAATCTTCATGAGTAGGCTTCAAAACCTCTGACAGTGTTGATGATTCCTATGACTATATTTGATCTTTTAACCTTTTTGAGGTATAAGGAAATATTTTTAAATATTTTTATAATATTTTATAAAATATTTCTAAGCACCCATATAATTTTTAAATAGTGATAAGACTTCCCAAGGTTAGACAAGTCCCTCTTAACATGAGACTTCCATTCTTTTCTCATGAGTGTGGACCTATAGGTTTGCAGACCTGTAGGTCCACATTTGGACTTAATTTAAACCATAAAAACAAGTCATTGGTTTATTTAACTCAAGAAACCTCCCAATGTCCTTTCTAGGCCTCTAAGTCTTCTTTTGTCTCCTCATAGTTAAGCCATTTCTATTTTGCACACCAAATACTGTGTATGCTTACTATGGTTTGATTGAGCTTATTATCTTGAATGAATTGATCTTTATGAAATATATTTTTTACATTTTACATTAATTTTTATTAATCATCATATTTCATTTGTTCCTTTAATATAAACTCTGAGTTATATTCCAATGTTCATAAGGCTCTTTCTCTTCAATTACCTGAGTGGCCCTGTGAGTACTTATCTTGAGAGGATACCTTATCAAGTTTGACGTTAGGATTCTTGGTTTAAAAAATGAATAGAATGAGGTTAATTATCAATATTTAAAAATTATATGACCATCTTGGTATGCCTATATTATATCTTTTGTGATCATCTCTACAACCTTCAAAAATACATAAATTCTCCCTTACAGGCTTGACTGTAAGATACTTAGATTGAGTCATTCCAGAGTTCCTTCAACTAAAGTTGAAATAAAATAGAGAGGTGAAATAATATTTTAAATATTCATCCTAAATTTATGTCTCATATTAACATTCTCAAGTGTCTTCCATGTTGATCTTAGGCCTTTGTTATTCAAGTTTTGTAAATCCTGCTTGTAGGTGCTATTGAGGCTCTTAATTATTGGTCTTTGAGGTCACCTCTTCATTATTCCTAAACCTATACAAGTATTAAAACACCATATTTAATTCATTAATTATGTATTCAAAACCCAATCTTGATGCATACTTCATTTTATTTCTCTTTAAAGTAGACTTATAGGTCTGCAGACCTGTAGGTCTACATTTTTCATGATTTAGGCCTTGAATGGTGCTAGTTGGATCTCCTAAAGTTTGAGATCATATTAAAATTGAATAATTACCTCTATAATAATGTAAATACCATAAAAAAATTCTAAAAATTAAATATTAGGACTTCTAAAACCATACTTATGCAGTCAACTTCAAAACATAGTGATTGGTAGTCAACTTGGAAGTTACTTAGAGAGGCTAGTATAGGATAACTAGATACATTGGATAGGTCTTGCATGATATCAGGTCTTGATGTAGTTAGGTATAACAAGCTACCTATAATTGATCTATACATAGTGTGATTTTCATCAAGGGACTCACCCTCTTTGCTCAAATTGCATCTAGTTATAATGGGAGTACTTACTAGTTTGCTATCTTCCATCCCAAACTTCTTGAGCATTTATTTAGCATACTTGGTTTGAGATATAAATATCCATTCATCATTTTGTGCTATCTATATACATAGGAATAAATAAATTTATCAAAGCATAGGAATCTCAAACTCATTTTGCATTTGAGTAGTAAATTCTTTGCACATACTATTGTTGCTGTCACCAAAAATTATATCATCTACATATACAACAACAATTAACATATGCTTACCTTCTAATTTGAAGTACATATTGCTATCTTCACATCCTTTATTGAATCCTTGTTTTTGAAGGTATTGGTCTAATCTTGAATACCATGCTCTAGGTTTCTATTTTAGACCATATAGATCTTTCTTTAGTATGCACACATAATATTCTTCCTTTGATAGTTAAAAACATTTAGGTTGTTCTATGTAGACTTCCACTTGTAGGTTCCCATTCAAGAAAGCTAACTTAACATCCATTTGATATAATTTAAACTTATTATAAATAAATAATGCTATAAACATTATTTTGGCTTCCAATCTAGCAACTGGAGCAAATATTTCCTCAAAATATATGCCTTTAGCTTGTGCATATAATTTACACACCAATCTTACCTTATTCTTTATAACAATTCCATCCTCATTTAGCTTGTTTCTAAAGACCCATTTTGTACCTATTACATTCTTGTTTGAAGGTCTTGAAGTAATTCCCAAGTTTTTTTCTTTTCAATTTGCCTTAGTTCTTCTTCCATGGATTTTAGCCAATTCTCATCCTTACTACTGGCTTCAACATAGCTCTTAGACTCAATTTCAGACATTCGAGTAAACCTTACTTGCTCCTTGTTCATTGCAACTCTTCTCCTTGTTTTAAATCCTTCATTTTTACTACTAATGATTTGCTCTATTGGATGATACTTTTGAAAAAATCTTTCAAGTGCATTCTCATTTACTTCCTCATGCTCTTCATTAGCTACTTCCTCTTCATAATCTAATTCTTCATTACAGATTTATCTATTAGGTTTAACATGTTTCAAGCCTTATTCAATCTTGACATTGATTCTCTATAAAATATTGTGTAGCCTTTTGTTGTAACATATGTAGGCTTTGATTTGGGTGGAATAACCAAGAAATATTCCTTTATCACCTCTTGATTCAAAGCTTCCCAATTTGTCTTCTTTTCTCCTGATGTAGCATTTGCTACCAAACACTCTAAAATACTTGACAAAGATATATTTTCCATACCATAGTTCATATGGAACTTTATCACCATTTACCCTCAATTGAACTCTATTTAAGATATATACTTTTTTTTTGACTTCTCTCCAATATCCATCAGGTAACTTGGCCTCTTTTAGCATTGTTTTGGCAATCTCCTTGACTATCCTATTATTTATTTTAACAACTTCATTCTACTATGGAGTTCTTGCTATAGATTAATGATTTTTGATTCTATTATTCTCACAATACTCTATGAACTCATTTGAGGTGAATTATCCACATCTATCAGATTTTAAGCATTTGACTTTTTGTCTAAATCTCATTCTCTACCATGGCCCTAAAGATCTTGAATATTTCAAATTCCTAGGACTTATCCTTTAAAAATATTACCCATGTCATTTTTGAATAATCATATATAGATAACATGAAGTATATTTCTCCTTTAGATCCTCTTGTCTTAGTATGACCATAAATATCAACATGAATTAATTATAAAGGCTTTGTAGTTGCATACTCCTTTATTTCAAATCTGACCCTTATCTGCTTACCTTGTTGACATTTCTTGCAAGTAGTGTCTATAGGTTTGATTATCTTAGGCATGTGTCTAACACAATTATTTGAGCTCACCTTTACGAGGTTTTCAAAATTGACATGGCCCATTCTTCTATGCCATAACCAACTCTCATCAATATTTTGTATCAGACAACTATTATCATTCACTTCACTAAGATTATAAATGTTGCTTCAATTATTTTTGCTTCTGTAACTAATCTTTCAGATCTCCTTATCTTAAAACCTTATGAATTAAATGTGACCTTATATCCATTGTCACACATTTGGCTGACACTTAGTATATTATATTGCAATCCTTCAACATAAAGGACATCATGTGTAGGCAATTTTCCATCTATATTCAAGGTTCATTTACCTCAGATCTTTACTATAGTTTTTCCTCCCAAGCTGACATATCCTTCCTTACATTTGATAAGTTTTATGAACTTGATCTTGTCACCAGTCATATGTTTTGAGAAACCACTATCTATTATCCACAAATTATACTCTTTGGCACGGAGTGCATTTTGATCCATCATAGATTGATCTTTCACTTTCCACACATCCTTGGGTTTATTATTTTCCTTATTTTCCCCCTTTTTTAGAGACTTGTGAAGCTTTGTTCACACTGGGAGGCATGATTTTATTTTATATTTTTGGTCTTACAAAGTTTGTTCTACATTTTTATGCTATGTGACTAAAATTATTGCAATTATAACATATTACATTTGTATCTAACAAGGGTACAAATGAATTTTTGCTTACCAAATTTGTTCTCCTTTTAGGTACAACTCTACAATCACTACCCATATGACCAAACTAATTACATGTATAACAATAACCATAGAAAAATGAAGAATACATAGTCATAAAATTTATTTGTGCAAGATGAGGAGGTCTTCTTAACACAGGCTTCTTCAAGTCTCTCATGCTTATGTAACCATCTACATCAGCTACCTTTGTGTTCTTCATCTTCCTTGAGTTTGCAGAGATTGACTCATTATTATTCTTATTTTCTTTAGGCTTATTTTCTCATTTTTTCTTCAAATCAGCTATGCTTATGTCTTTCTTTGTATCTCTACATGCATTCTTGCAAGTTTTTTCATCCTTTGTTCCTGATTCTCCTTTTGCCTTGAAGTTGTCATATATGTTTATAAATGTACTAGTTATGGGACTTTTCCCTTTTTCAAAACCAATACCAGTTATTTATTTTGATGGATTTTGAGAGTTGATTAACTCATCAAGAATTCCTGAACCTCCTTTCAGATTCAGACTTTTGTCTATTTATTCCTTATCTTTTTCAAGTTCTTTTTTCAAAGCTACTATCTCTGCTTATAACTTCATGTATTCATCAAATTTAAATTGTAGTTCAAGTTTGACTAAATATTCTACTCTTTTGGCCTTTTAAACTTGTGTCTTTAATCTAACCACCATCTTATTAGATTTTTCAAGACTTTTGGACATTTTTTCAAATCTCTTTTTGTCCAAGATTATTTTGTTTTGAGTTCTCTTTTCTCAACTTGTCAATTTCATCTAGAGCACAAATGAGTTCAGACTCTAGATCCACGTCTCCTTTTTCTTCTTCATCTAAGTCTTTAAATTATTCTTGATCCATAAAAGCTAATCCTAATGTCATGAATATGACTTCCTTTTGTTTAGCCACAAAGACATAATCATGGTCATCATCAGAACTATCATAATCATCCAATGAATCAGTGTCTTATTTTTGAAGAATTTATTCTTTTTGGAATATCGGGGTTTCATATTTTTACTATCCTCTTATTGCTCAGAGTTATCCTTTTTGTTATAAGGGAATTTAGAAATAAAATGTCCTACCTTACCATAGTTAAAGAATATAAAGGGTAACTTACCTTTATATTTTATAGACCCTCTTCTTAATTTTCTAATAAAGTTGGCTTATTCTTCATCAGTCTCCTTAGATCTAGATGTAGGTGCTTCTACTTTTACTTGTTTGGCTTCTTTGAATGCATATTCTCTCTTGAAAGTGTCTGCTTCTTCCATTCTCATCTCATAGATAGTGAAGGTTCCATGAAATTTATCAATAATGAGTTTATACAGATCTCTTGCTTCCTCTATTACAGATATTTTGGATTCATACCTTGATGGTAGAGATCTTAGGAATTTTTTGACAATGACTGGATCTTTCATCTCTTCTCCAAGGCCTCTAATTGTATTGACTATTTCATCTACTATGAGGAGGTAGTCTATATATTTCTCTCCTTCACTCATTTCAAGGCTTTCAAACTTGCCTTTGTATGTTTGTAGCTTGGGATGCTTTACCTTATCATCACCTTCATAGATGCTCTTCAATTTTTTCTAGATATCTTGTGTATTTTGAAAATTCATCACTTTGACAAACTCTAAATTAGACAATCCACATAGAATAACATTCTTAGCCTTGGCATTACTCTCATATACTTTCTTAGCAGCTTGATCAGTAGGAGTTGTAGAAGGAGATATATATGCATTTACAACAAACATCCATACATCAAACCCTAATGAAGATAAATATGCTTCCATTATAATTCTCCAAATTGCATAGTTTGATCCATCAAAGAGAGGTGTTTTGTTTGAGGAAGAGCCTTCTTGACTAGCCATTTTTGTTCACCATCTAAGATCTACTTGAGCTGATTAATCTTCTTCTAAGGAACTAGGGATCCGATACTAATTTTTGGAACACAACTATCTACTGAGAGAGGGGGTAAATCAGTAGATTGAATAATTTAGTCCTTTAATACTTTTAATGCAGATTAAAACATATGTGCAGAGATCACACACACAAAAATAAATACAACACCATATGTATATGTGGAAAACCCAATATGAGAAAAACCATGGTGAGAATATCTACTAGAATCTACTATTCTAATCTAACCTTATAGTCAAAACATCACTGGTTATAATGTTTAAGGGTGCTAAATCTAAGGGGACACCAATCCACTGATTTAAGAGGTCCTACTCTAAAGAAGAATTGACTCCTTAACTGAGCACCAACTTAGCTCTTCTGATGGTACCTACCAATTAAATTGATGGAGCTATAACTCTAGATTACAATATTGAATCATAAGTGAATCCAATTCAAATTCTTTGTTACTAATGGCCTAGAAAAAATTAATAGATTACATTGCAAATAGATTTTCACATAAAATATTATAATATTTTATTGTAAGATCTATTTACAAAGAGCATGAAAGCTTATAAAACTTTCACAAGAGGTTATGGGAGAAAACCAACTTTCCCATCTAACCAACCAATTAACAAAAAAAGTAATTAACTTAATAAAACAAACTAAGTGAATTAATCAAATTTGGATCATAAACCCAATAAAATCTCCCTTGATCCAAAGGGGTATAGAATAAGATATGGAGTAATGACCTTGAAGTCATCAATATGTATCTCTAATACATATACAAGCTATCACATTGTACATCGTGGTATTGATCAAAATTGATGCTGCTCCATATAGAATCCCACCTAGTGAGTTGTGACATAAAAAATTGACAAACATGATCAAGGCCTATTCATCCCCTATGATCATCATACTTTAATATAATAGAACATGATCAAAGACTATCCAACTACATTGACCCATATAAAGTCCCACATAGGAACCCATCAAAGTGATCCTCTAGTACTCTATATGGCACATCTCTCAGATGCCCAAAAATCACCAACATCACATGCATGACTTTGATCAACACTCAAAATGCTATAAAATCTGATGTTGACTCGTATAACCACCAATGATTGATCAAAATCCACTATGAAATATCTTCCCCCTATCAAGAAAGAGGTGAGAAGCTATGCAACATAAAAATAAATTTAAACTAATTTGTCTACTTCATGTCATGAATATCAGATATAGAAAGCCAAAAATAGAACTAAAAGAAAAAACACAAGCCAAAAATTTATATTCCAGTACTGAGCCCATACTTCAAGTGAAGAGAAAACTAGAGAAGTGAAAATATCTTCCAACCTCTATGGATCCTCCAACCTCTATTTGGCTATATTTAGCCTATTAGATCCTTAGGGACTTGTAAATGCCAAAATGTAACACCATCATCACCGACAATACAAGTGGTGTGACACATAATTACAATCTTTGTTTGATGTATACAACACATTTTTTCTTTTTGAAAAAAAACCTAGGGTGTCAAATTCAAGCCAAAAATTTATATTCTAGTAGTGAACCCATACTTCAAGTGAAGAGCAAACTAGAGAAGTGAAAATATCTTCCAACCTCTATGGATCATCCAACCTCTAGTTGGCTATATTTAGCCTATTAGATCCTTCGGGACTTGTAAATGCTAAAATGTAACACCATCATCACTGACAATACAAGTGGTGTGACACATAATTACAATCTTTGTTTGATGTATACAACACATTTTTACTATTTGAAAAAAAAACCTAGGGTGTCAAATTCCATTGAAAATGCATCCAATTTCATTACAATGAGTAATTTATTTAAAATATGTAAAAAACATATTTACATATGCCAAAATAAAAAATTGTTCATGCTGATGCTCTTAGAAATCTATTTCCATTAAAAATGAGTTGTCATATGAAGAATTTGGCCATCATAAGTAGAATATATGATAGTTTGAAATTTTGATCTTCTGTTAGGCTAGGCAAACCCCCCTCAATGTTAATTTAGAAAATTTGACTAGTTTACAAGGATTAAAATATCATAGAAAGACATGATAGACCCCTCCTTGTTTATACTCTCTGAAAAGATATTTTATTCTAGTTTCTAAAAAGGTAATTATGACAAAATAATATGACAATGTGTTAAAGATATGGTAAAAATAGTCATGGTAGGTGAAATTTTTTTTGGTTTTCACAATTAATTCAAATAACCCCTTTGTAAAAAAAGATTTTTTTTGGAAATTTTGAGGGTTGAACCCTTGACCTCTTACCTTTAAATTTTTACACAAAGTAGGATTTTCTAAGTGCTCCAAGAGGATGTACAAAACATAAGGAGAGATTTTTACATTTGAACTTGATTTCCCTCTCTATGATTAAAAAAATTACTTTTCCTTATTAAAAAAAATTCATTCAGGAAAAATAATTTTGAAAAAACAAATATCTACTTTGTGGAGGGCCCACACCATTATTATTTTAATCAATACCTAATTCTCAAAAGCTTATTTTTATTTTTTGATTTCCTTTGCCGTACCAATATACTTTGTTGATTTACATTGTGAATTAGTGTAGGTTTGCATTGCAAACAAAAATTATGCTCATAATTTCATATAGTCTCCACAAAGAAGAGTTGTAGGCCATCTTTGATTTCAAACTTAACACTGAATTCTTGTTGAGATAATAGCTTTAGATGATGTTATCTCATGCTCAATTTTCAAGATGGAAGGATTTTTTTTGAGTGAAAATTACATTACTAAGAAGACCACTATGGTGCTATTTATAAATGAAAGGCTAGTGAATGCAACCCACTAAAAAAAGTGATTGAATTTGTGTACTCTACCATCTTGCCAAAATCAACAAAGCCTCTAGATCTATGTTTTTATGTTGCCACCTCCTTTATTTCTATTTCATTTGGCATCATATTTTCCCAAAATATGGGCCACTACAGTATGGATTATATATATATATATATATATATATATATATATATATATATATATATATATATATATATATATAATTCTAATTCACCAAATTTCATTGATTTTTTTTGGAAAGATCATAATTGATGAATAATAAATACATCATCCATAATATTATCAATATAGGTTTGTGATGTTGGACTGAGCTGGTGCATTTTAACTCCCCCTCTTCAATTTTTCCAAGTTATGGAGTCAAAGAAAAAACATTCAAGCACTATAATCACCATACAAGATCTTTATTTTTCCTTTATAAATTTATTTTCCTTCTTATATCAGTGATCTGATACCATTGATGGCCTAGAGAAATTCAAGAATAATTCAATAGATTACATTGAAAACAAATTTTCACATTAAATATTATAATATTTTATTTTGAGATCTATTTACAAAGAGCATGAAAGCTTATAAAAATTTCACGGGAGGTTATGGGAGAAAACTAACTTTCCTGTGTAACCAACCAACTAACAAAAAAGTAATCACCTAAGAAAACAAACTAAGTAAACTAAGCAAATTTGGATCATAAAACCAATAGTTACAAGTTTGTTTTTTAACTACTCAAACTTTGATCTTCATTTCTTTATTCTCTTCCACTCTTCCACTCTGCCCCTCTTCCTCTATGTCTCTATATTTTTTATTTGACATAATTCAACCACTTTAGAAACATTGATAGTATCCTAGATGACACATATATAAGCATTCAATCTAGGTTTCTCATATTTTATTTGTTCACACTTGTTTTCTAACACATCACACCAATTCTAGACCGAATTCATATTTCTTGAATAACAAGTTTCCTTCATCTTGAATTCATGCTCCACTACCATGATTCTTTGTCTCATTAATATTTTTAGCATATAGAAGGATCTAATTTTGATGCACATGCCATATTAAAAAAATTTGATCGATCACAATAATCTATTTCATTATCTATGTCATGTATTATAGCTTATTTGCATGTTCCATCACTTGATCGTTAGGATGAACACATCTTTAAATATTGGAATTTGATCTTAAGTTTCCTACCATGAACATGCTCACTCTCTCTATTAGATCTTTATACACTTTGAAAATTTAACTTTTTAAACTTTGAAACACATCCATTAGATCTTTTGGTCCAATCTCCCATGTGCTATTATATCTTCAAAGTTACACAAACTTTACTCTGATGTTAAACCTCAAGTACTTGGTCTAATTTTGTTGTTTCCTGAGACTTTCGAATGAATATGCTATTTTAATCTTGTCAAAGTATCTTGGTCTTTAACTTACCTCTATGTCATTAAACATCGAGCACTTGATCCCATTGAGTCCACTCACTCCATTAGATATTTATTTCATGGTTAAACACTCACTGTTTAATCTTATGCCAAGCTCAAATTTTTTATCTAACAAGCTCTCATGAATGTGACACTTATTTTCAGTGCCCATGCTTGTGACATTTAGCATCCTCATGTGCCTTCTATACATTGCTATCAATTCTCTCTATTGAGACACTTGGCATCTTTGCGTTCATTGTCAAGTACATTTAACATATTAACTTTGCTATTCTTTATTGGATCTTTAATGTATTATTAAGAACTAACTATTGATCGAGTTGGGACAAATCTTAAGTCAAGGACTCAGGAAATATAAATTCTTAGAACATTATTCAAGCCAATATTTATTAGGTCACCAATTTCACAATGATGATAAGGGCTTAATATATAAATTTAATAATTGGTTCCTGCCTATATCTAGTCAACATTAAAATAGAACATAATTGTGAATACCATGATTAAAGCTCATAGGGTTTTACCATGAAACCTTGGTAATGTCTGAGAGCAAAGATAAATCAATTCTAAGCTTATTTATTCTCAAATGAACCTGTGGACCATATATTTAATATGGTCTTAAAAAACCCATAACACATCTTCTATTAATTACTCTTCAAGTGGTCCAAAAATGGTCTCTATAAAAGCATGACAACTTTTCACTGTGCAACTTTAAACATGTTCTTTTCTCCATCAATCCTACATGACCCTCTGACATCAATGATGTCCATAATGCCCTTTTTGACATCAATGATAATCATAATTCACCCCTTTTGACATCATTGCCAATCATATGTTCAACACCCTTGGCCAAAGGAGCTTTGTAAGAGGTCATTGTTATTTTTAAGGATCATTAATAAAGGCCAAATCATCGAAGACTTATCCACAAGACTAGATTCTCCAAGTAGTAACCTTAAGCTAAGACTCCTCAAGTAGAATGGTGGAAGAGCAGATTATAAAGAATCATGAGTGAATAATAAATCTTGATTGAATATATGAAAAAATTATGAAATGATCTTATATTTATAGGTGGATCTCACCTTAAATCCTTTCAAATAGGTCAGCTGTATGGGATCAACACAGTCGACCCTGTATGTTTTTGGTCAATTATTCACTAGGTCCCAAACTAGGTCGGCCAAAGGGATAAAACAAATCTCAAGTGAAAATATCCTAAAAAATACAAGGTTGACCTATTTGACCTTATACAACAATCAATGGGTGAAAACTATACAGGGTTGACCTAGTCTACCTAGTACAAATGACTGTCAAAAGTGGATTAAGGTGAGGAAAAGAGGGATGAAAAGAGGAAAAAATCTTGAGGAGTGTGTAAGGGATGATTAATATATTAGGTTTTAGAAGCTTGTTAGATTAAAAATAATATGTCAATCCAGGACAACAATCCTAAAAATCACCAAAGGTCTACCCACCCCTTTCTCGATGCACACCTTAGGGTGTACACTTAGAGAGATTGAGTCTCGATGGGTTCTTTCAAGATGTAAAGCATCATTATTTGATAAAAGTTAAAAATATTATGTGTATACAATTATTATGACTATGTTGTATTAATAAGTGCTTTAGTAACTCTTCTATTTTCATATTTATAATTTTTTACCTTGATCAATTGTAATAGTAAGTGGGCATCTAAATTGTGTAATGATTTTTTTGTATAAAAATTTTATGGCGGTTTTCACTGTATGGTCCTTTTTAGGTATGTTTTCCACCCATCTTTTTAGGTAATTTGTACATGTTATAATGAATCATGTGTCACTTCTTTGTGCCATTAGTTTAATTATGCCAATAAAGTCAATGACCCATTTATAAAGTGGAACTAATACTAATACTATCCATAAAGGAATTTCATCTTGTGTGTTGGGTTTTCCTATCTTTGGCATATATAAAAATTGTGTGCATGTCTCTGTGTACCTTTTAACATTTTTTTACAATGTGCACATGAAAATATTAGATCAAATACAATATATAAATCAAGTAAACAAGAAATTTCTACCCTACTAAAGTAATTAACTTAAAATTGAGCTAATAGGGAAGTAAAATGCACCTTCACTTACAACAAGGATCTCCCCACTACATTGATTTTTCTTGGATTGAAGCTTGGATATAGTTGATTGATGAAATGTACACAAGAAATTATGTATCATATCCCCTTAGTTAATTTTTGATTGATTAGATGATGCTGATTGTTGGGTGAATATTTTGTCACCAGCTGACTGACGACAAAATGGTTACATCAACCACAACATAAGGATATTTATGTAGTAAAATGGGTGTGGTGACCACAACCAGAATGAGATAAATCTCTTCTTTCAGCAAGGGGAGGTTCCCTATATATATATATATATAAGCTAAAAATACACATAGGGGTGAAATCATACCATCCATCTCTCTTTTTTTAGAGATGATGTTCACAAAATAGAGGATAATTCCTGGTAATTGCTGAAAGCATTTCTCTTCTTTCAAAAATGATGTTCAAAAAACTAGAGGAAGACTTCTAGGGTAGTAACAAGATCCACAAGAAACCCACGAAAGCACTAAGTCTTTCATTGCTTCTCTCACTAATTAGGATGAAGGACACCGTAGGATTAAGCACAACCCAAAATCTCCACCTAAAACTACAATAGAGTAAAGGATTATGATGGATAAAGAGAGCTCAAAGTCTCTCTAGTATCCTTTACAAAAAACACAGACTGAAGACAATTATGGTAGCACAAAGTCTCCCATAGTCAAATTTAGGACATCTTCCAGCTTATTTCCACTTGTTCTTCTTATTTAATTAAATGGACAAGACTATATTTAGGAAAAAGACATAAGAACAATTTCCTAAATGACACAAGCTATTTCAACACAAAGTCTGAAAGGTCACTTTCTTTCTCATTCACTTAACAAAATATGATTAACATTCTGAGCTCAAAGTCTCAAGTATGCCTTTCAATTTGAGTAGAGCTTTGCTTCTAAAAACAACCCATGCTGAATTGAATGTATTGAATATCTATGAAAGGGCCATGTTGGAATAGGTCATCGGCCTTGACTTTAGCATTTTGAATCATCTCAAATGTCTCCTCCTAAGCATGGGTTGTTTGGTCTTCTTAATGATGCTTACATGACTATCTATTCACCTTTACTTAATGCAAAAAAATAGGCTACACCTTTGAATGTTTGCTCTTTCTAATGTCCACCTAGTAGACTATTCCACCTACTAGAATAACTCTCCTACAAATATTTATGGATTTTTTATAGTCATTTCCTCCTTCTTTGCCATGTTTTGTCTCTTTTTGGTGATCTGAGCTCTCAGGGCTATCTTCTCACTTTCAGCTGGCTTCTTCAGCTCTTTTCTTGGTTGGTCACTGAGTTTGTTCTCAAGTCTTTTGAAAATCAATGTTTATTCCATCAACCTGAATTTGACATCCATGGGGACGTCATTGGTCACTTGAATCACTTTAAACCTTTGAACCTTGAGCTCTTTTGGTTCAAAGGTTCAATGATTCAACGGTTCAATGGTTCAGTAATGCAATGTTTTGTAAAGGGCCGTGTTTACTTGGTTTTCTTCTTCAGTTGAACCATTTATTTGAACCATTTAGTTGAACCTCTTTCTAGAATCTTCCATTTCATCCATTCACTCAAAGTTTCTACTCAAACTTTGAACTCTTTGAACCCTTTAAACCTTTAAACCTTATAAAGTTCAAGGTTCAATGATTCAATGGTTCAAATCTATTTCTTTGAATCCTTTAAAGCTTTGAACTCTCTAGATCCTTTGATTCTCTAAGTCTGTTGAACTTGTTGAACTCATTGAACCTTTTGAAGTTCAAGGTTCAATGGTTTAATAGTTCAATCTTAACTCTTTGAATCCTTTTATTCTTTAAGTCCGTCAAAGCCATTGAACCTTTAAAATCATTGAACCTTTAAACCTTGTGAAGGTAGGGTTCAATGGTTCATTCCAATTGTTGAAGTCTACCGTTAAGTCTTTTGATTGAACCTTGACATTGAACCATCCTCAAAATACTAAGGAAATGCCTTGAGTGTTTTGAACTTCCCTTTGAGAAAGCCTGCCTGTTGAACCTGCAACTTCCTTAGCTGAAAAGGCTTGAATATTTGAAAAACTTAACTGCTCAAAAAATTTTGAAAGAAAGAAAGAGACCATTTTGGCTTGTAGGACCAAAATGATCAGCATGTTGTCCACAAAAACAAGTGACAGATTTTGGGAACAACAGCTAGCTCCAGTTGGAGAACTTTCATCGATTAAAATTTTGAAACAATCAAAGGGAGTAGACTCCAAAATATTAGTGCCTTCATCTATGCCATTGGGTTACAGTGTCATGCTACCCAAAAATAAAGGTGCCAAAAACAAATGAACAACACAAAACAAACGGAAGACTATACAAAAACTATACATATGTACAACTAGACTTATCTGATACTTCAAGGATTGAAGTGCTTCAGATGCTACCCACTATGAGGCAGAGTAAATGGCATTTCATCTTGATATTTTAGTAAGAAACTATTTTCACTATTTAAATGATGAATGGCAAATGGGCCTCTCCATAATGAATCCAATTTTCCATGCATTCCTTTTAGTTCTCTCCTCTTGTCTCACAATAAGACTTGTTATCCAATCTAAAAATCATGGATCCTTACTTTCTGATCGAAGAGTCTCTTTACCATACTTTGATGTGCAATAATATGATCTACCACCATAGTTCATTACTCATTTATTTCAGTCAAGCATATGATCCTCTTGTCGATGGAACTTTCAAAATTTGAATTTTCTATTACCTTTGCCAACTTTAATGCTGGTAATTCTAGGGTGATTGGTATCTCTACATTTAGACCATATAGAAGTTGAAATGGGGACATACCTATCACCCTCTTAGGTGTAATTTTGTCTACCCATAAAGCGTTAAGTAATGCTTTATGCCAGGTTCTCTGATTTTCATCTACCATATTTTTGATAATGATTACCAGGTTCTTGTTGCTTGATTCTACTTGACCATTTCCTTGCAGATAATAGTCAAAAGAGTGGGAGAGAATAATCCCATAATAATATTAGAATTGGGTGATCTCATGAGAAGAGAAAAATGATGTATTGTCTGTTACAATCTTGGTTGGGACCCCAAACTTGGAAATAATGTTTTCCTTAAGGAAATTACATACTACTTCTGAAGTATCATGCTTGACTAGAATGGATTCCACCCACTTGGTAAAGTATTCTATGGCTGTGAGGACATAATCATGTTCAACACTCGAATATGGATTTACATCACTAATAAAATCAATTCCCCATTGCTGAAATGGCTCATCTATCACCACAGGCTTGAGAGGTAACGCCACCAACTTGGGTTTGCCAATGAACTATTGACATAGCTTGCATCCACGTACCCAAGCATATGAATCTTGAAATAGAGTAGGCCAATAGTACCTAGCTCACAAAATATTATGGGCAATTAGGTGTATAAAAATTTCCTCCACAAGCCAAATTATGGAAAGACTCCAAAAGTTTGTTCTGTTGTACCTTATCCATGCAATGAAGGAACATCCCATCAAGGTTCCTCTTGTACATACCATTATCCCATATGACAAAGTTGGCATCTTTCAACTTAACAGTCATCTTTTCTTTATGAGATAGGTGGGAAAGACACTCACCATAGGTAAGGAAATGAGCAATATTGAAATACCACTCATTCATAGTGGTGATAAAGAGAACTATAGGTGTGCCTTCAACCTCTGTTTCTTCCTACCCTGCTTCTTTTGGTAAATTATGAGTAATTAATTGGAAGATACCCCTTCCCCACACAACCTTCATTGGTTTGATAACAAGATCAAACTCCTATATTTTAGCAATCTAATTGCCCCTTTTAGTTTTAAACTCATACTGAGTTAAAATAGGCTTTACTGTTGTATCAAGAACCAAAGCAATAGTGTGTGAGTTCAGGATGTAAAAATAGAAGTGCTTTACCACATCATAAACATGCTTCTCCATGTTTGAATACTTTAGCTCATGAGCTTTGAGAGGAAAACTCATGAAAGATATGGGGGACTCCACACCTTCTTTGTTCTATTGAACCAAGATGGATGAGAGCGTATGTTCAGAAGCATAGCTGTATAAGTCTTTGGTGTAATCAGAACAAACCAAGAGAGTTGTAGAGATGGCCAATGAATCTATTTGACTGTTAAATTCTTTGGGCATGGAAAAAATACTAAAAGCATTAAAACTTTCAATGCAGTCTCAGACCAGATTATGATAATGTCATAATCTCTCATTCTTGGTTTGATACAAGTTTCTCACTTGACAAACCACCAGTTCAACATCTCCTTTGGCATGAAGAAGTTTAACACCTTTATCTTGAGTAGCTTTTAATTTGAGTAGTAGTGATTCATACTTAGTAGTGTTGTTAGTGTGCAACTTGTATGAATATGAAAATATATCTCCTTGAGGAGCTATCAAAACAACTCCATCTACAAAACCAGTAGAAGAATTGTTGCCATTAAATTCAAGAATCCATACATCATTATTATCTGTTCTTTTTTCAGAATTTTTTTCATCAAGAAGAGAAGATCCTTTTTCATGTGTACTGTGCCGTACCAATTCTTCTGATGTCTTATCTAAATTTTTTGGATTGTCACCTATAGAATTTTCATCTACTAAAATAGGAACATCTTTAGTAGACAGAAAATAATTATCTATTCCTGAAGACTCAAATAGAATTTGAGCTTCAAGGGTTGATGTCTGGGTGACAATGTACTTTGATTCCTTCTCTAGAAGTATCCTTTGCATGATGACCTTGATAGGGATCCTCACCTCAGATAGGTCCATGCTCAATTCTCCACCAATGTCCTTGCAAAAATTTTACCCAAGCAGAATGTTGTAGGAGGCTGGAATGTTAGCCACCAAGACTGTCATTTTAATTCTCTTATTTGAGAAGGGCATAAATACAAATTTGGAATCTTTGATTTGTCTCAAAAGTGGAACTTATTTTTTTTCCATGGAGAAACATTTTCCAAAGGTTTTAGTTAGCGTGAGACTAAGAGATTCTACCACCTTGGTAGGCATGACATTGTCAGAGGCACCAAAATCTATAATGCAATTATTTAGCTGATGACCATTTATTAGCAGGGAAACATAAAATGGTTCTATCTTCCTAGGGGTAGCTGGGGGAGTGATGACAAGATTATTTTGGGTGGATGTGTTCTTTGGGAGACCAATAGTTACTTTCAAAATTTCTTTTCTTGCAGGGATTATTTTATTTTTAATGCATTCAACTAGCCTACCCAACTGCTCAGGGTTGGCTTGCAAAAATTCAAACTTAGACATTGAAATTTTGGTCTTCTTAACATGGTCAATTATATCAAATGACTGAAAAGAACTAGGAATAGAGGAAGGAAGTCCATCATTCTAGGTTTTACTAGGTGTGGGACTAGTCTATGAAATTGAAGTAGAAGGTGCAGGATTGTTTGAGGTACTTACTTTTTTATTGCTCACTGGGTCCTTTGATTAGAAAGTTAGAGAAGCCCCTCATTTAGCAATTGAAAATTTTGGTCGAGATTCTTCCCCTATTTTTCCATTATCAACTTGTTGAGTTGACTGGTTCTAGGACTTGGTAAATACAACATATAATCCATCAAACACTTCTCCTTTACTTCTCAATTCATCTTGGTAATTCAAGAAACCAATGTTGGAGTCACTAGCTAATTCTTCTTAGCCTTCTGCAAAGAGATCAACATCATCTTCTTGGTTCAACTCAAGTTGAAAAGAAAAATTAGATTCAGTTTCAAGATAACTAACTGTTGAGTTAGTTGGTGCTGCTTTAATGGCAAGCTTCCCTAGTGGGGGAGGAAGGTGATTTGGTTGCCCTTGATTTCTAGTAATATTGCCCTGATATGATTGTTTGGGAAACATCCTCCTTGGTATATCCTAATAATAAGGAGGAGTAAACATCCCTTGTGCCATTTGCTTTTTTAGAGCTAGCAATTTATTTACTAGCTTTTGCACCATAGGATCAGTGGTGCCTATAGAAGAATACTCAGAAGATGAAGAATATTTACTTATGTTAGGATCTCTTCTTATCTTTCCTGCCAAGATAAGATCATCTTCAAACTTAGTGGCCAAAATTTGAGCTACAGCAAGATCTATGTGTCTAGCCCACCTCAACTAAAAACTCACTTCAGGAAGCTGAGAATTGATGAAGAAGCATTTGAGATTCTCAGGTGTCAGCTGAGCAATTGTGGGAATCCTATTCCTCAGCTTGTCAAATTTAGAAATGAAGTCTCTCATGGGTTCATGAGGCTCTTTATTCATTTGTGTAAGCTGGGTCAATAGGGCATGTGCATCATCTACATGTTTAAATCTAGCCTCAAATTTGGCCTTGAGAGTTTTCCAATCAGTCACTGCTTGTGCTTGCAGATGATAAAACTAGTCTACAACAACACCTTACAATGTTTCCACAAATAGTTTGACTACAATGTCTTCATATTTAAGACCTATCACACCACAGGCTATGTAAAATTCTACAATATGTTCATCAAGATGAACCTTCCCATCATCATAAAACTTGAGAAAATTCTTTCTTGAACTATAGGGTAGTTCATGTAGAGGTGGGGTTAAATTTATAGGACCAAAAGTATTACCCCAGGGGCCTTCAGCTGCCATGATATGACTATTGAAAAGAGGGATAACAAATCATTGTGGGATATGTATAGATAAAGCTTTGCTATTAGAGGAAAGAGAAGCTTTGCCTAGTATTGGGGACCTAATGTTTGTAGGAGGAAAACTCTTGGTTCACTGAAGGTGAGATGGTGGAGGAAAAAGATCAAAATTACTCAGTTACACCAACTCAAATACAGGGTTAATAATACCTTGAGCTCTCTGGCTTCATGTATACAATGGATCAGCTAGAGTGTAAATTGAAAATGAAAAAGAATTAGAAATGCTTCAATTTGAAGCTTGAGGCTTCAAACTGTGTGTTCTTCCCTAGCAGTGTCACCAAAAACTATTGGCGTGGAGCTGCTCATTTTATCCCTATGAGATATGAAATGTTCTAATTTGAATAAAATGGAAAGGGACTGGAAATGCTCATTGATCCCCACTGGATTCACCAAAAACTATTGGCATGGAGCTATTCATTTTATCCCTACAAGATATGAAATGCTCTAATTTGAATAAAATGGAAAGGGACTAGAAATGCTTGTCGATCCTCAACAGAGTCACCAAAAAATGTTGGGTAAATATTTTTTTACACCAGTTGACTAAGGACAAAATGGTTACATCAACCACAACATAAAGATATTTATGCAACAAAATGGGTGTGGTGACCACAGCCATAATGAGATAAATCTCTCCTCTCAGTAAGGGGAGATTCCTTTTATATATATATATATTCTAAAAATATACACAGGGGTGAAATCATACCATCCATCTCTCTTTTTTTAGAGATGATGTTCACAAAATAGAGGAGAATTCTTGGGTAATTGTTGAAATCATTTCTCTTCTTTCAGAAATGATGTTCAAAAAACTAGAGGAAGACTTCCTAGGTAGTAACGGGATCCACAAAAAACCCACGAAAGTACAAAGTCTTTTATTGCTTCTCTCACTAAATAGGATGGACACTGGAGGATTAAGCACAGCCCAAAGTCTCCACCTAAAACTACAATAGAGTAAAGGATTACGAAGGATAAAGAGAGCTCAAAGTCTCTCTAGTATCATTTACACAAAACATAGACTGAAGACAATTATGGCAGCATAAAGTCTCCTACAGTCAGCTTTAGGACATCTTCCAGCTTATTTCCACTTGTTTTGATTATTTAATTAAATGGACAAGACTGTATTCAAGAAAAATACATAAGAACAATTTCCTAAATGACACAAGCTATTTCAACACAAAGTCTGAAAGGTCACTTGCTTTCTCATTCACTTAACAAAATATGATTAATAGTCTGAGCTCAAAGTCTCAAGAATGCCTTTCAATTTGGGTAGAGCTTCACTTTTGATAATAGAGAGATCTCCCTCATACAAAATGAGAGATTACAATATATAACAGCACAAAAAAGACTTGGGTGCTTGTTTTCATGAAAATAGCCCATGCTAAATTGAATGCATTAAATATCTATGAAAGGGCCATGTTGAAATAGGTCATCAGCCTTGAATTTGGCATTCTGAATCATCTCAAATGTCTCCTCCTAAGCATGGGTTGTCTGGTCTTCTTTATGATGCTTACATAGATGTCTATTCACCTCTACTTAATGTAGAAAAATAGGCTGTGACTTTAAATGTTTTCTCTTTCTAATGTCCACCTAGTGGACTATTCCACCTACTGGAATAACTCTCTTACAGATATTTCTAGACTTTCTGTAGTCATTCCCTCCTTGCCACATTTTGTCTCTTCCTGGTGATCTAATCTCTCAGGGCTATCTTCTCACTTTCAGCTGGCTTCTTTGGCTCTTTTATTGGCTGGTCACTGAGTTTGTTCTTAGGTCTTTTGAAAATTAATGGTTATTCCATCACCCTAAATTTGATGTTTGTAGGGATGCCACCAATTACTTGAACTGATTCAATGTTTTGTAAAGGGATACTATGACTTGGTTTTCTTCTTCGGTTGAACCATTTCTTTGAACCATTTAGTTGAACCTCTTTCTAGAATCTTCTAATTCATCCATTCACTCAAAGATTCCACTTGAAATTTTAACTATTTGAACCCTTTAAACCTTTCAAAGTTCAAGGTTTAATAGTTCAGATCTATTTCTTTGAATCCTTTGAAGCTTCGAACTCTTTGGATCTTTTCATTCTCTAAGTCTGTTAAACTCGTTAAACTCATTGAACCTTTAAACCTTTCAAAGTTCAAGGTTTAATGGTTTAATCTTAACTCTTCGAATCCTTTTATTCTATAAGTCCATCGAAGCCATTGAACCTTTAAACTTGTTGAACCTTTGAACCTTGCAAAGGTGGGGTTCAATGGTTCAATGGTTCATTCCAATTGTTTGAAGCCTGCCATTAAGTCTTTTGATTGACCCTCAAAATTGAACCATCCTAAAAACACTAAGGAAATGCCTTGAGTGTTTTGAACTTCCCTTTGAGAAAGCCTGCCTGTTGAACCTATGACTTCCTTAGCTGAAAAGGCTTGAATATCTGAAAAACTTAACTGCTCAGAACATTTTGAAAGAAAGAAAGAGACCATTTTGGCCTATAGGACCAAAATGATCAGCATGTTGTCCACGAAAACAAGTGATGGATTTTGGGAATGATAGTGATGATGGATTCTAAAAATAAAATGATCTCCTCAAGTCTATCTCGACTTGATTTCTAGTTTGACATGGTCTGATTAGGCTACCATGGATTTTTGGAAATGGAGGAGGGACATTCAATTTATATATCTATTAAAATGAATAAATGGTTAGATATAATTTAGGATAAAGGGTTAGGATTTAGTCAAAATCCTCATTAATTTAAGAGAGTTAGACCATAAATATGAGGGGATGGAAAGGCATTGCCTTGTCATTGATTGGGGATGGTGGATTTGATTACTTGAAGATTGAGATTGATTAGATCTTGTCTTGGACTTGGGGATTTGGGTATTTGACTATAGATTGAGTGATGTTATGAATTGAATTGGGATCATAATATTTGAGATGGGATGTTGTGATTTAATTTATTTATATATTTTTGATATGCATAGATTTTATCATTAGGACTAACCAACTATCTAATTTGATTAATTAGCTAATTATTTTGAATTTTATTTTGGTGGTATTTAGGTGGGATTGATATGTTATGTGATAGGGTTATTAATTTATTAGAGGTGGAATAGTGTGGTATGATGTGGATAAGCTAGGGATGTGTTGAATATATGATTAGGGTTATGTAATAACAAGACAATTAGGTTTAAGTGATGTTAGAGTGGATTGGAGGATGACTAGTGATAAATAGGGTTGAATTATGGAATTATAGTGATGATTTTGAAGTGGAAAAAGTATCAAAAGTGGGGTGTTGAAATTGGTGAAAATGTAGTGTATACATTTTCCCCCTCTTTGAAAGGTTGTTGTGACTATAGGAAGAAATAACTTTGTAAAGAATGTAGAGGAAGAAATATGGGTGAAATATTATGCCCTTAGTGGCATGATGGTTATGGATATGGATAAAAATAGGTGATGATTAGGTTAAAAATGATTCCCCCCTCAAGAGGGAATGTAGGTATGAAATACATTAATGGGATCTCTGAAGGAGAAGAGGAGGTTAAAAAGGAATAATGTGGGCTAAAATATAAGGCTAAGGGATGCATAAAGAGGGGTTGGGACTCATAAGCTATCATGTCTCATGGGATATCACATGTATGATGATGATTATGTATAGAGGATATTAAATCATGTGAGCTAAGGCTTGCATACTTTGATTGGTTTGTTGTGATTTTCCCTAAGAAATGATATATGCGAGTGGGTTGGATTAGGAATGATGCATCCTGATGAAGCAAAAAGCTTTGATTTTGGAATGATATATCTCATAAAGTTGTAACCTTAGATTTGATGGATTTTTGGTTAACATGCAAGCATAAGTCAAGGAGTTAACTGATTTCATGGATTGATGATGAAGGATTATGGATTTTTAAATGATGTATTTTATATGTTTTAATTGATATGTATGATGTTGAAAGGGGCATTCCATTAATATTTCACATATTCCAATTGTTTGAACGACCTTATTTTTTATATAACATATGGTAGGATGTACGATGATAAGGAAAACCATGATGACATTGTTTCCAAATGTCAATGGACTAAAATATATGCAACAAAAAGATAATAAAAACACACAAATAAGAAATTAATAACAAGAACACAGACAAATGAAAAAAAACAAATGTGTTATCCCTTATCACATTAAAAACCTAGTGTTTGATGACTAATGATATTTATGGATTTCACCTATCTAGGCAATGATAAATGCAATGGGGTTGGATTGACAACAATATATCCCATGAAAGATACAAGATTTTATTTGGGAATGATGTATCCTGATGAATCTACAAACATTTATTTGTGAGTGATATGTATCGATGAAATTTTAATTAATTAGTTTAAAATAAGTATTTTAATAGGGTTAAGGATGAGATAAATTGCCTTGGAATTTGTTGGTTTTCCTATTATTTACTTGGATCCTTGTGGATTGTCCAATGTTTTAAAATTTCTATTATTTTTGGATTTTCTATTATTTTGGGAGTTTTATATTTTTGGGCTAACAAAATGGGGCTGCCAACAAAGGGATGGATCATTATAGCACTAGGGATGGAAATGGTAATGAATGAAAGGGTGAAAGAATAAGGATGATGATGAGGGAGTGATGGAAGGATGAGGGAGTGATTAAGGATGATGAGGGATGAATGAGGGAGTGATGAAGGATGATGACGACTGACAAGGGATGATTAAGGGAGTGATTAGGGATGATGATGAATGATGAAAGAGTGATGAGGGATGATGAAGTATGAATGAGGGATGATAGAATGAGTGATTAGGGATGATGAGTGATGATTAGGGAGTGATTAAGATGATTAGGAATGGATAAATATGGATTAGGGATTAATAATGTATGTTTAAAAAGTGATTAGGGATGATTAAGGATAGATTAGGAATGAACATGGATGATGAATAAGTAATTAGGGATGGATTAGGGACTATTAGAGACATATAGGGATGGATAGGAATCAATTAGTGATGAATAGGGATGGATTAAGGACAATAAGAGATGAATGAGGGAGTGATTAGTGATGAATAAGTATGGACTAGGGATGATTAGGAAGTGATTAGAGAGGATTAGAAAGTGTTTAAACTTAAATTGGATAGGGATCTTGCTTTAGTAGATAGGGTTAAAAATATAGAAATGATAATGTAAAAGGGTGATGATCAAATCTACAATATGAAAATTAAGTGTTAAACTAAGATAAATATATACTAAATTTATTAAATTGAGATAGGCTAAAGATAGTAAAAACAATTATGCTAAATATGTAAATAACAAATAAATAATGTACTTAGCTTGTTTTTATGATAATGAAATTATGGATCTAGAATAGGTAGAAAGTATATTGAAATATGATTTTAGAACAATCATTAGATTCTAGAATGGATGCTTATAAATCTACAAACACGAAGATTAGCTAGTGATGGTTACATTGATTCTACTATCTAAAATTGATGTAGGTATCCCATACAAAATACCTACTAGAAAATGATTCAACCACATGGATGCTTTTGGGTTTGACTTCACCTTTTCTTTGGTGCATTTAGGTTTGGGTCATAGACTATCACTCATGAATTTTCAAAACACTAGTTCTTCATCTTCATAGTGACCCTGGGGAAAAGTGGGTTAGTGGGTAAATGGTGTCAAGATAACTCCAAAGACTAATTTATTAGTGAGTATTTCCCACATAGACAATACTCTGAAGAGGGCCTAAAATTGATGTAGTTATCACCTACGTGTTGGCTTATGTGTGAATCATAAAAATATGTGTAAAGTAAATACAATAGTGACGTAACATGTAACCTATAATATATAGATCTTGGTATGTTCCTTCAGTACTTAAGATTTGTGTATGTGATGTACATATGAAGGATATGGAAATAGGATAAAATAAAGAAGATTTTCTCACTTGAGTGCTTGATCGAATGTCTTTTATAAGTTGCATGTTAAAAAGGCAAGAAGTTTCTAGGTTCAAAATAAATGAGGGTTGATCTTAGATTTATATCAATCCTTTTGGGGAAATAAATCACATTAAATCATGTAGTCCAATCATTTAGGATATGTTTTATTTAAAAATTAGATGACTTTAGGGTGTAGACACTAAAATTATGTCACACACTTGCGTGACTCCTTGTGTTAAAACCCCCCTTGATCCCCTTTAATAATTAAACTTCCTAACCCATGTTTTCATCTTAAAATATTTAATTTAGTTAATTAAAACCCAATTATGCCGCCTCACCTAGCCACCTCATCCTAAGACTAATTGTTACCCTCTGAGTCACCTTGAGACTTAATATCCTAATCCTAACTACCTATGATTTGTTCTCACCCCTAGCATGAATTCATAACTAACTACGTTCTTCTTAGCCTCACATTTTTATCATTTTCTAATGGACACCACACTTGGAAAAATAAAGAACATAAAAAGGTCTAAAAATATCCCTTTTACCTATTTGGTCAACCTTCGGCCGACGTTAGTGGGATCATTGATGTCAGTAACTTAAGAAAAATTCCAAGTTGGTATTTGGGTCACAAAAGTCAAGAATTCACCCATAGGCTTTTGGAAATTAGAGCATCCTACATCACTTTTGACACCTGGGCTTATTTTTACTCTACATAAATTGATCCAAATTAGGAATTGATACACTACACAGAGCTTGAACTCTTGAGGACTAACATCACACACTTGTCTTATCTGTTCACCAAGCCTCATCAAAGTCATCTATCTAGTAGTCATAGTTCACCCATTTCACTAGTTAAGTATATCTCAATGTTTTGTAAGTCTTTAAACAATAATTTCATAATTGATTTACATTATACTATTTATTGTTTCATGAACACCAACTCCTTCTATGGAGGATTTGTAAAGCTCCCCACCCACTTCTCTCTACCCTGACATACCAATCCTCTATCTAGACTCCCCCGAGTCTTACCCACCTCCTTATGACTCTTCCCAACCTCATAACCTAACCATATTGCCATTCTCCCTCCTAAAAAAACCTACTCTAACTCATTCTAATAATAATTCCCCAACTGACATCAGTGACCCAAATCGACATCGGTGTCCCTAACTAACATCAGTCCTTTAATCGATGTTGGTTACTATGTTTTTGAACCAACAACCTCAAAATCACCTAAAAACCATCCCAAAACATAAACTTGACTTATCAGTCTGCATTGTATTATCTTCTTCTACACTCATACCTGCAACATGGTAAACAAAACTCTCTCTCTTTCTTTACTTGTATTTATTTTAAAATAGTAGATTATCATCCTAAGGAAGTTTCACACTTCCTAGAATAAGCACGTAACTTGGAAGTCTGCACATATCTCCACCAACAACTACTTTTTGTAGTGTTTTCTTATCTATAGGAGTCTTCCTCCATAACCAAAGAGGGGAATCTACAAAGTCGAGAATGGGGCACACTTATCTAGGTTTTAATCACTTATCCCTAACTCTTTCTTTTTTTGTTTCTCTCTCTCTCTTTGAATATAAAATAAGCTTAAAATGTAGTGAAACATTCTAGCACACCCAATGGGACCCTAGAGTTTTCTTGGGTTCATTACTTGTTTAGTTATTCATATAGGTGTACCATAGTAATATTTTCATTCCTTACACTTTCTCTCTTTATCTTTATCAAAATGAAATTTTGGACTTTTTATTTTCTGTTTAAGGAAATAACTAAAATTTTCCTTCCCTATCATTCTCCTCTTCTTTCGCCTCTAAAATAAATTCATTATTTTCCTGCAAGCTAAAAATAGTATTCTCTTTTATTTGTCTCTTTTGAGTATTAGGATAGTGAAATTAATCCTCTTCTCCTATTCACCATTGTTTTAATATGAATTTAAATTTTTTTAATTTGGGTTTAAAACTCACTACATTTCATTGTTTTGCTTGCTACATTTATCTCACCTAGTTAAATAAATCATAGAACACAAATGTTACACAACCAGATCACTCTCATAAAATTAAACATCTAAAATCAATTGAGACAAGGCCCATTGGGATTTCATCACCTAGTGGATCACCTTACCCACCTGATGATTCCACTTGGATTTCACCACTAAGGGGAGGACCCACTTCATTCTCTGATAGAGTATAAACTCTAGATAGGAGGTATATTATGGTTAAGCAGCCTGGCTTAGCTTTGAGATAATGAAATATGGGGATAAAGCCCATATAACAAGACAAATATCTAGTCTAATATAGATTATCTTTGAGCACCAAAACTTACCTGAAACCATCCTTAGATTGCTTATCTAGTATATGTTTCACAAACCAATTTTACTCTCACACTTTCTAAGGCATAAGCCATCAATAGACTAAAATTAATTCCTACGAGTTAACATTTAGTGGCTACATGTTCCTTTTTTGCTTCCTTTTATCTTTTGCATTTTTGATTTTGTGAGGACATTTCCTTTATCAATTTATATAATCTAGGCATTTCTACCTCTCAGATTCTATTAACCTCTTGTTTTAGGTTTTTTGTGTGTCCTTTATCATTGCACAAACCTATTATATCCTTTGTTATACCCAAATTTTTCCTCTAAGTAACTCAAACCTTGTATTTTTCACCTTTTTAGATTCTACATTAACCAACATCGGTAAGGCAACTAATGTTGGTGGCCCTATTACCTATTAGAATTGGTCAGATAACTGATATCGATGATTGTGTGTTTTTATAATTTTTAGCCTAGTTAAAACAAAAAGCTAAAATCACCTACATACTATCACTCAAACCTTGTTTTCTTATGCTATATCACTAATACAGAGTTTGAGGCCTACCTTTATCCATTTTTCATGGTCTTGACACATAGCCAAGCAAAAATTCTTTCTGATTATGCAAGCTGACAACCACTCCCACCTTCCCTTCTCCTTTCTGATTCTATCATGTAGCATACTTTGAATGTGGAGAATACCCCTATGATTACTAGTCCTAACTAGATCCCCATTATACCTAAAGGAGATCTTGAATTCATGAAATTTATTGATCATAACATTATATCCCTTTAACATTATCTTGCCATGAGCCAAACCCATAACACTATGGGAGATCCCCTTTGTGGCATGCCAAGTTCCTTAATGGAGATAACTATAGTCTTAGTGGTTTCCACTGTTCTATCTATGCTCACCCAAACCACTACTTCAATAAGTGACCCAACCATAAATAAACCTCAAAATTTAACCACCCTAACCACTCAATCTCATCTTCTTAACCCAAAATTTGTAGTAGCTCCCCTAACCTCATAGCCACTACTAGCCCAACCAAGTCAAAATCCATTTAAAAATTTGGTAGTGACCATCCCATCAACTCTTGCACCCATAATTATAGGATTTTCAACTCACCCTTCAACCCATGTAACCATGCCAACAACCCAACCTCCGGTGATAGCACCCAGCCAAGGCATTGTCTCTAACCCCATTAGACAAGCCTCTTTCATTTCTACCCCTTAGCCCATGACTCATTACCAGTATATTGTGTCTACATTACCATAAAAAGGTGTGTCATATCTCACCTCTATCTCCCTTAAATTACCCTACAACTTAGGGGGTGATCCTGACACCGATCTTCCTCCCAATCTCATCAAGATGTTGATGGATAAGATGTCTAACCAAGAAAAATCTGTGTCAACTTCAAAGAATGTTCTATCTTATGATCATATATGTAATGAACCCATCCATCCTTCTGTACCTATTTGGCCCTACCTGAGTCAGTGGGAACTCCCTAAATTTACTCATTTTTAGAGTAATGAGGATCTACAATAGTACTTATGGGCATTTTGACATGCTTGTTACCTGATAGGGCATGATGATGCATTATTGTTTCAAACTTCCCTATGTTTCTTTTGGGTGCTTCCTTGGATTGTTATATTTCCATAACTTGGCACTCCCTTTTCTCATTTACCCAATTTGCTCAACTATTCTGGACCAATTCTCTATCAATATTTCTAAAAAGGCCTCTATTATAGATCTTTATTCCATTAGATAGTTTAATGACGAGTCTATCACTGACTTTGTCCCTCATTAGAGATGTTTAATCAATTAGATCTCCTTTTATTTACCTCAACCCAATATTATCAATCTTTTCTCAAGAGCATGTGCCAAACACATCTCTTCTACCCTTTGCATCCAAACTTTTTGCACATTTGATGAAGCTTTTACAATGGCACAAAAGTTAGAGATTCATGCTATAGATGAAGATAGGGTTAAGTTGCATAATAAAAATACCAATTCCAAACCTAGTGACTCTTCCTCTAAACCCTATTCTCCCAATCAAAAGTCAAAAGGCTCCACCAATGTTAAGGTGATTAAATCAACTTCTTACACCACAATTAACCAATCTAGGCCATCCACCTCACAAAATCTAACCAAAAAATTCCAACAACAGTATGAAAAAAGACAATACACTCCTATTAGAGAGTCGTACACTTCCATTTTGGATAAACTATTACATCAAGGATCTATTACCCTTCCCCAAATTAGACATCCTATATAGTTCAATCCATCCCATCTTATCCTATCTTGGCACAAGAAGGATGAGTTTTGTGGCTATCATCAAGTTAAAGGCCATAATTATAATAACTATAAAACATTAAAAAAATTATTTAGAATACGCTTGATAAAAGCAAGCTTATCTTGAATAACCCTAATGTGCTTGCTAACCAAAGAATAGATGTGTTCAAATAGCCTTTTTCTAACCATTCTCTCAATCAAATAAATGTTTAGGCTATGACCCACAACTCACCTAATCATGATATTCATACGATCAATATGGTCTTTTATTTACCTTTGATTTAACTTTTCCCATAGCTAAAGGAGCTTATTTTACCTATTCCTCTTCCATGAGTAGAGGAGCCTATTTCACCCATCCCTCTCCTAAATTTGGAGTGACCTCTTCTACCCATCCTTTTACCATGTGAGGAACCCGTAATGCCTATTATTCTTGTACCTATTTTGCCTATTCTCCTACCTTTGGAAGAACATGCCATGTCCACTCTATATGTACATGTTGAGGGAATCATCATTCCTATGTTCTACCCTCTTAAAGAGCCTTATTCACCTTCTTCTCCTCCACCAATGGAGGATAGAGCCCCATCCACTCCTATTTTTCATATAGAGGAGTCGACATTATCTATCCCTACATTAAGAAAAGGACCTATTGTGCCTACACTCATCACATCAATTTTAACCCTTCTCTTACCAATATAAGAACACACCTTGCCTGCTCCTCATCTGCATATTGGGGAAGCAATCATACCCATGATTTATCCACTAAAATAACTAACTTTACTAGTTCCTCCCTCACTCAGGGAGGACCATGCTTCTTCTCTTGCCTCAATTAAAGAAGACTTAATTGTGGTTCTTACTCACCTTTGGACCAAAATAATAGAATCCAACACCTTTCCTCTATCTCAATCACCTAAGTCCTCTATAGAAGTAACTGTGAGGCCTATGATAACTTTTTCTAAACCCTTCTTATGGTTAGTCATAAATCTAGACTTTCTTGACTCTAAGAAGCTACACCACTTGGTATTTTGGAACTAACGTAAGGCTCCTTATCCTACAAAACAAATGTCATCCTCTACCACCAGTATTTTTGCTACTATTTATACCAAATTTTTTGACATAGATAAAACTTCTTTTCCTGGACCATCAAAAGCGTGGCCCTCTACATCAAAACCATCACCATCACAAGAATCTACTACATTGAAGCAAGCCATATATTTGGGTGTTTTATCAATGTCTAATCTAATTCATCCATATGTAAAGTTAGGTTTAAATCCTCAATAATGAGTTGAATCTCCATGACCTGAACCAAGGAATAATGTTAAGCTTCATAAGCCTCACCATTCCATTCTTCCTTTGTCCTCAACTTTGCCTTCGATTTTGGGACCCCATCCATCCATTTTAGCTGGAGTGATCTCTTTCCAAGTAAAATACAAAGCTACCTTCTCTTTTGACTTTACCACTTAGTGGCCCTTACACATCTAGCACCTTGACACTTACAAATAAAAATGTGTCAATAAAACTAGTGGCTATGACTTCACCCACAAGGGTGCCACACAAAACCATATCCACACCTCCTAAATCAAAGAAGGTGTCCACTCCTATTATGATAACAAGTGATAGCCCACTGGTAGGCTCACAGGCCTCTCTCTTATGCCATTTGTTGTAATCCTCCACCATAACCCTTCCTCTGATCAAGCCTTATCATCCTCTCAGACCAAAACCATCTTGGTTCGATGACATATAAGTTTATTTATATCATCACTCACCTGGACATGATATAGAAAGCTATAAAGCTCTCACAATCATTTTCCAAAAACACTTTGATATGAACAACATTTTCATTACAGAGCATCTTTCTAACCTCATAGTTATTCTTCTAGTTCCATCCCAAACTCTACCTACCACCTCACCTAATTCCAAGACCAATGATGAGGTTGTGCCTCTTCCACCAGCTTCTCTGCCTGTGCTCTAGATCAACATAGTTAATGTGGCCACACGATCTCAAAATCAAAAAGTATAAAGGTAAGGAAAAGGCCACCACCCCTTAGGCTCATACATTCTTGAAAGATGTTCCTTTACCAAATCCCAAGATCTCTATTCTTGGTACCCCCCAACCCACATCATCATAAGTCATTCAAGACTCAATGGTGAAACAACTTCACCAAACCCCTATAAAGATGTCTTTATATGAGTTAATCCAAAACTCATCCCAATACCATCAAGCCCTGATCAAGGCTTTAGAAGCCATTAAGGTATAACCCAATGATCCTCAACATCTTATAACTTTGGTAGATTCTCTTAATACTATTACCCTTGTTTCCTTAGTGATTCATAAATTCTAGCTCTTCACCCTAGAGACTAGGACCCTACACTTTTTATCACCACATATATCGATCAAACTCATGTTAAGAGAGTCATGATCGATAGAGGTCCTAGTATTAATATTATCTCTACTCATGCTTACAAACAACTATCACTTCTTAATAATTACATGTCATAATCTGATGTGATACTCCATTCGTTCATTGATACTATAGTGACTACTTTGGGTGCGTTAGTCTTGCATATCCATATGTCTCCTCACAGAATCCCTAAACTCTTCTATTTTATCTAAGGAGAGTTCTGATACAACATATTGCTTGGATGGTTTTGGATACATGCCGTCGCATGTGTACCCTCAAATTTACATTACTATTTTAAACTCGAGCATGATGGGAAAGTGCATGTTATACTTGCCAACTTGTCTCCTTTCAAGACATACAACATGACTTATCATCTCAATGATGTTCTCATTTCATTGAAAACATCTTCCTCTTTACATTCTACCATTGAAGCCTTAATAATCTTGATTACCCCAGTTACTTAGATACCAGTGACACAAATTCTTGATAAGGACCCCATGGAAGACAATTTCAAATGACTTTCGATCAGAGAATATCACTTTTTGAAACTTGACATGTTCCATACTCCATAAGAGTATGTAAAACTTCACATGTACCCCAATTATGATCTTTATATTAGGACGGTCATCCTGTATGGTCCACCTAACCTTCAAAATAATCTCACATATGGGGGAATCGATTAAGTTCCTATGGTCAAAAATACCTTCTCTTCACCATAGACTTTTACGTCTAACTTCTCCTTCTTAGGAAAACCTATTTTTTCTCACACCTATCTTTATAGGTGCACCTAGAAAGGATTTAAGTTGGGTTATTATGAGAAGGGTGCTCATACACCCATTGAATAACCCACCAACAAAGCCATCAAAGATGCCAAAAAGTAGTATGGTGTGGGTTTTGATGAACCAATAAAAACCACCAAGGTATCCACTCTCTTTCTCCATCCTCTCCTCTTCCCTAATCATCACCTATAGAATTGGAGGTATCCATACCTCCTAGTTTTTTTTCAATAAATGCCATTAATTTAGGACCCCTAACCTATCATCTAGGTGAGGAAATAAGGTCCCTTCCTCTCGTTCATCTTAAAATAATTGATGAAGATTCTCCCATTATTAACACTGTCTAATGTCAAGATGATGATGCTATTATCACCTACATGGGTGTAGATGATTCTTATATCTAATGATCACTCCCTTCTGAAACACAAACTATGTTAAATTAATCAACCATTGACATTAATCTACCCTCTCCAAATAACCCCTAAATCCTCAATATTGGTTAATCTTTAGATTCCCTTAAACAAACCAATTATACCACTTTCCTCTCTGATCATATTAAAGCATTTGCTTGGTCTTATCATGACATGCCTGACATTGACCCCTCTATCATCACCCATAATATTGTAACCAACCATGATGCTAAACATGTTAAGTAGAATCTTTGTAAGATGAACCCTTATATTGCTCTCCTTATCAAAGAAGAGCTCCTACGCCTCCTCTCTGTTAACTTTATTTGACCCATTGACTATCTAAAATGGGTTTCTAATATCATCCCTATCATAAAAGTGACAAGGGGAATATGAATCTACACTAACTATCATGATCTAAACCTCACTTGTCCAAAGGATGACTTCCCTTTACCAAGCATTGACCAAATTATTGATTTGACAACTAGCCATGATATGTTATCTCTTATGGATGGGTTCTTGGGCTATAATCAACTAGTTAGCCGATGCTCCTTTACCTGACAACCAACCTTCTATCCTTGAATTCCTTGATGAGTCTATCAAAATGCTATCCACTGATGACATCTATCAAATGATGATGCTATTTTATGGGTCTAAATGTCAACTCGATGAGGGTGTAGGGGTCATCCTCATCCCTCTTGATGGTGAGCCTATACCTCTATCATTTAAACTAGATTTTGAATATACTAACAATATGGCCAAATATGAAGCTTTGGTTTTAGGGCTTTAAATTTATATTTTCTTGGGTGTCAAATCAATCAGTATCTTTAGTGATTCCCAACTAGTGATTAATCAATTTAATAGTTCCTACCTATGTAAGAATGAAATTATGCAATGAGATAAACATCGTGTAGATGCACTATTAGAACCATATAACCACAACCTCTTACAAACTATTCCTTGATATATAAACAAGTTTGCCAACATGATGGCTTTCATTACCTCACACATTCCATCTTCATCCTCTTCTTTGAAAATTTACATCACCGTGCATCACCTCACATTACCCTCTTATGTGTCAACTAACATCCTATTTATTGGCAATGTTGACTCTAATCTACATGACTTCTGGTATAAATAGCTTCTTGACTATCTCACTTATGCTATCATTCCATTAGACCTTTCTAGTAATGGGAGATGTTCTTTCATTAAAAGTACTACTCACTTCACTATGATAGGGGGACTTCTCTACAAATGAGGATTTGATGGTCTCCTCCATAGATGCCTCACTTGTGTTCAAATCCCCTTCACCATTAAATAAGTCCATGATGAGATTTGTGGTGGAAATTTTAGTGGGAATTTGGTTTCCAAACTCATCCTTCAACTTGTCTACTATTGGTCGACACTCAACCAAGACTATCAAAATTATGTTCAGTGCTATGTCAAATGTCAATAACATGCTAATCTCCTTCACACTCTAATCCATGCCTTATAAGTCACCAGAGACTTTTGGCCCTTTTCATAATGGGGTTTAGATCTAATTAGTGAAATTAACCCTCATTCATCTCTTTGACACCATTCTATCATTACTTCTACTAAATACTTCACCAAGTGGGTCAAGGGTATTCCTCTCATATCCACTAAGGCTGATAAAGTTGTCAAATTTGTCAATCATCACATCATTTTTTGTTTTGGTGTCCCCCATAAGATTATTATGGATAATGGCATATCTTTCAAGAACAAGACTATGTAAGAACTCTGTAATGCTTTTGGTATCAAATTAAGCTTCTCATCTCCATACTATCCATAATAAAATAAATAGGCAAAAGGTTTTAACAAAACATTAACCAAAATCCTCATAAAGGTAGTCAACAATGCTATTAGGGATTTGCATACGCACATTCCCTTCACCATATAGGCTTACCACACTAGCATTCAAACCCCTATGGGTGTTACACCTTTTTCATTGTTCTATGTGATGGATGTCATCTTGCCTCTTGAGGTCTAGATTCCTTCTCTTCACATCTCTCTACAAGACATACTTACTAATGGTGACTTTCACCAGAACATTTGGCCAAACTTGAGATGCTTAATGAATGCCGTCTAGTAGCCCTCAATCACCTCCAAATCTATCAATAGCATATCAAATGTGCTTACAACAAAAACCTCAAGGAGCAAGATTTCAATATCAAGGATCTTGTCTTAAAGAAAAATCAACATGTGATGAACATGGAGAAAAGCGAATGGGGCAAGCTTGCTCCTAATTGGCTTGGACCCTACATCATAACTCATAAGTATGGATCAAGAAATTATCACTTGTCTTCTCTAAAAGGTAAGCTAGAACCCAAGCCTTTAAATGCTTTACACTTATGACCATTATTTTGTTAATCAAGTGACGCTTCATTTCATGTCTAACCTTAGCTCATCCCTTGAGCAATGCTATTACATTCACCTCCTTTCCTCTTAACCCTTGTTTCTGCACACTTAGTTAACCTTCCAAGTGTTATGGTTTTGACCTCATAAAGGAAAACCTCTAAGCCACTATAGTCCTATCCATGACTAAATTCATATGTAAACAAAATATAATAACAAAAACTAGGATATATAGACAATTTATTATCTCTCAGGTCATGATTCTCAAATGTAGACTGATCCCTTAAAGGATAGCTATGTAGATTTTCATTGCTACTATAAATAGATTGATCCCTATAAGGATAGCTAAAAGAAAGGCTTAGACCACTCCATTGAAGGATGGCTAAGCTAAGATTTTTTATCAAGAAAATAATGACTTAGAATCTTCACACATTGATCAGCTTTACATGACCTCAAGGCACCAACAACATCCCAATGAAGGCTTCTCGCATTGATCAACTTACACAAGAAAAATAAAAAAAAAACTTTAGTCATGGACTTGTCTATGGTAGCTCTCAGGTCACCTATAGAAGGGGCATACCATCCCCACTAAGAAGTTTACACTACCCAAACACCCTAATTCCTTTTAACTTTTCCCCCTCTTACTCCCTTAACACAAGGTGATCTTGAAATTTCTCTACCAAATGAATGGCCGATACTGTAATGCATGAATAAGGCTCATACTCCTGTGCCTATTCATATGGTTGTTATGGTCATTATGGTATTTTCCAATAGAAGAACATCACATCCCTTTCATTTCTATCTCATGTCGATTTCTCTTTTAAAGCGACATCTCACAACAAGATTCGCTTAACTTCTCACCTACCTACCAATCTCTATTCTTACATTTTAAGGTTATGTATTTAAGAATATTATTAATTACATATCTATTTCAAGAAATGATGATAAATAATATCAATAAACATCATGGGGTAATAATAATAAATTTTTCAATCATCACACTCTACTAATACTAATTATCTATTTACCAACTAATTTATTTCATATAACCTCATGTGAAATGCAACCAACATAGCTTCTCTAAACAATAATAAATTGAGAAACTATAAAATCAAACAACTCATTTTTATTAGATACCATCACATATATTGAAAAATCCTAAATAGAAAGCAACTACTCAACTATGCATGTACCATCATGAATATGGAAAATGCTAGCATAACACACTAACTATCACTAACATAACCACAAACGACATCACATAAACCTCATACATAATATAACATCATCATAACATCTCATAATACCAAAATCTCATATATATATATATATATATATATATATATATATATATATATATATATATATACTAAATATGAATACACATCAAAGAATCATATCAGTTTCATCTCTCTCTCACCATACACTCTCAACTTCAACTTGTAGGCCAAAATATATATAACAAAAATCACAATACATCTAGTCTTCAAAATACTCAATGCTATGGTCATGATCATGAAGAGGTAGTCTAATCACAACCCTCTACCTATCTATGTTGCATGAACTAGAGGTTGTGGTGCATCTCTCTAATCTTTCCTACTTTCTAGCCTTAAAATACCTTGGAATATGTGGTAACTTCCTGATGGCTCTCTCATAGTATTTAATCTCATATAAAATAGTGTTATACCTCGCTAGTGGCATAGTCTATAATAGACCCATAAAACCTACTATAAGACCCTATGGTGGTGCCTATGGTAGATCCTGTATTGGTCCCTATGGTGGAGGAAGGGGGAACCCACACTATTACCCTCAAACCATCTCTCTATTGTTAGTATAGTAACTTATCCTTGTAGTGTCATCACCTATACCTATAGAACTAAAACTTGCACCTATGCTGTAGTCATATAGGCCTGTAGTGTCATCACTTATCCCTATAGGAACAAAACCTATACCTAAACATCTAAATCCCTCTCTCTCTCAACTCCCTATAAATCTGGTCATGGTATCCTTAGAATCATAGGGTACAAACCTACCCAACACGCTCGATAAGCAACTAGACACCCTAGATCTATCACACCTAGGCCTGTTAGTAACTCCTCAAAATATGGCCCATCTATCTCCTAGGGTAATGAAAGGGGTACCCCTATATTAACCATCCTATATGAAGGAAAATTAGGAGGTACATCTTGTAATAACCCAAACTGTATCATAACCCTAACCACAAGTATCATCTCTAACTCTCTGGCTCACCTCCCCCTGACCCATATCATACTCTATAAACCTAAAAGCTACTCTACCTATCCTTAAAATGTAGGATATGTCAAGTAGGGCCTCCAAGTAATATCTAATATAATCAATCCATCCATCATCCAACTATAATAATTAATATCCAACATGATGTCATCTACTTGTGTATTTGCCATGTATCTCTCCATCATCTGAAAGCAACCCTAAAATTGGTGAAAATTGTGATTGGTATCCCTAGTGGCCATGTCACCATAATGTGTTTGCATGCCCAATAATGAATTAAATTACTAACATAAAGATAGTATCACTATCATAACCTCACACCCCATTACTCCTTATATAGCTATGTAAGAAAATATGGCCCCCATGTAAAGACTATCCACTGCTCAAACATCTATGCCAAAACTCCAATCATTACAATATTGAATCTCCATCCATCCACATTAGGTAGTGCATACACTATAATTCCTATCATCATCAAGATAATTAGGTGATGCTATTCCTCATTGATAGTTTAAATTAGCTCATATTTAAAGCTCACTAAATTATAGGTCACCTCACTAACATGCTCCTCAAACAATGTGGACATATGAATATCATGATCCTCCCTTGAACATGTGAAGAGATCCTCATGTTAGAGTGGTAGACATAAAATCTTGTATACATCTTCCTACATCACTGTCAACTCTCCAGTAGGTAAATGGAAGGTGTTGGTGGTGTGATCCCACCTCTTGATCAAGGTTACCATCAAGCTAACATCTCGTACAACTCTACAATATCATCATACTCATCTTAACCCTATAACTACCATGTGATCCCACTAATCTATGGTGACATCCCTCCTCATCCTCATTAGTAGTGTAGTTTGTCAATCTCGTAATGTCAACTCTTACCTAGCTTACATCCACACACATAAAATCACTCCATCAATCTACATACCTTAAGTTATAAACTTCTTCTTTTAATCACTTTCCCTTTAGGAGAACTACATTGGCCTGAGGCCCTAATTTTGGATATGTAGGAAACACTCAGTTGAGATGGGGTCTTCTAAGGCTAGCTCAGCCATTTACCCACCTAACTCTCTAGCCTATTCACCCACTTCAACTCTAGCCTCATGACCTATATCTTCAACCCTAGGCCAACTAGCCTATTCTTAAACTCTAGGCCCCATGCCCTATATTTTAAACCCTAAGCTAACTGGCCTATTCTAAACCTCTAGGCCCCATGGCTTATATATTACACCCTAAGCCTAATGTTCTATATTTTAAACCTCAAGTCCCATGGCCTATTTCAATCTAATTTTTCCTAACCACATACCTTGACAATTTTAACCCATATCTCACCCCTTTTTACCTTCCCCTTAAGAGAACTACATTGGCTTGAGACTCTAATTATGGCTATGTAGGTAGTACTCAATCGACATAGGGTCTTATGAGACTAGTTTGACCATTAAGTCAGTCAACTAATGCAACTATTCAATTGGGGATGCATGATTGGCCCTATTTCCTCCTAAAATCACCACTTTGGGTTTCTTAATTATCAACATTGATTATATTTTTATTGATGTTAGTCTTATATGATGACATCAACACCAGTTGTTAGACAACATCAGCACTAGTCATCACCCAATGTCAATAGCCCCACCAACATTGATGATTGGTTCAACCTTAGGGTCGAACAACCCACACCCAAAATTTAGGTTTTTTCCTAAAAACTTCCTTCAACCCCACACAAATCCACCTAAACCTACACTTTCCCCATCCACTCCCCCTTAATTACCCTTTATCCCCCCACACACTCACATTAACCTAACTGGCAAATTTTGATCAAAACCTAAATTAAACAATAAAAAACCAAATCAAGTAACTTAAAAAGATCTTACCTCATCATTTTGTCTCCTCTACACTGGAATTATTGGCACCTATTATGGAGCACCTCCATCCAGGTCCCCTCATCCCTCTACCATCTTTGTCTACATTAATGCTCCCTCGGTCAAACTATAGACCACCAAGTACTCAATCATATCTTCACTCTTAGACACTATACTCTACCAATCACCTCTTGCCACCTTACCACAATAGGATAAGCTCTAGATGTTTTATATTTCATTACACTCAGAGCTCTAGTTTCCTATAATCTAATGTCACAAATGAATTTTGGTGGGCCACCAAACCCTTTTTATTGGGTTTGGTCACCTATTGCATTTGGTAGTCTTGCCCTAGGGTACTGATGTTAGCATATTTCCTACTAACATCAGTGACCAAAGCGATGTCAGTATATTTCCTACTGATATTAGTGACCTAATCAATATGAACCACCTTAAAATTAGGGTTTCCAACCCCAACCACCACAGTTTATAAAATCACCCTAATTACATGCCTTTAGTAGGTTCACATGGCCTCTTTATGGGGTAACTTAGAGATCACATATATCTACCCACTTATGACAACCAAGCTTATAAATCCCTTAAATTTCCACCCATGATGACTTTGACTAGAGATCACAAATATCTCCTCGACCAATGACCATTTTGAGCAAACCTTACCTTGCTAATTTTGACCACTTATGCTACCACGCTATAGTTAGCTATTGTATGCACATGTGTATATCAGGTGTTTTTAGATCATGACCTTACCAATTCTATCACTTATAACCTATTTTGTTTTCCAAGATCACTTCTTACCTTGGATACCTAGAGCACATGGACCATTAGAGCTCAAACTTTGATCTTTTTAACCCCATTAGCTATCAATAATAATTTATGGTCTAGTTATTTCTATCCAAGTCTTCCTCACCTTTACCCATTATTGATTATGTTGACTATAACTAGTAGTAGTATCTATGTAAGCAATGATATTCCCATATTTTCATTCAACATCCACCCATATATTACCTACCTATCAAAATGGTACCCAATTTTAGATTATCCTCCATTGGTTCTTGTTTTGAAGGGGGAATATCTCACCCTATACCTAGAGCATCCAACTCCTATTTTTGTCTTACAGCTTGTCAATACAAGTTACAAGAAAAAAATGGGAAAATGTAGACACCAAAATTACATCACACACTTGTGTGACTCCCTGTGTGAAAACCCCCCTTGATCCCATTTTAATAATTAACCTTCTTAACCCATATTTTCACCTTAAAATATTTAATTAAATTAAAGAAAACCCACTTATGCCACCTCACCTGGCTACCTCATCCTAATACTAATTCTTACTCTCTGAGTCACCTTGAGACTTATTCTCCTAATCCTAACTACTTATGACTTATTCTCACCCCTAACATAAATTCTTAACTACATTATTTATAGCCTCACATTTTTACCATTCTCTAATGGACACCACACTTAGCAAGAAAAGGAATAGAAAATGGGCTAAAATAACCCTTTTACCTATTTTCATACCATCGATGTTGATCAACCCTTGATCGATATAGATGGGATCATAGATGTAAGTTACTTAAGAAAAATTCTAAGTTGGTATTTAGGTCTCAAATATCAAGAATTCACACATAAGAGTTTGGTAATTAGAGCATCCTACATCACTTTCAACACCCAAGATTACCATTACTTTGCACAAATTGATCCATATTAGGAATTGATAAACTACATAAAGCTTGAACTTTTAAGGACCAATAACACATGCTTGTCTTTTTTGTTCACCCATCGATTCACCAAGCCTAATCAAAGTCATCTTTGTGGTAGTCATAATTCATCCATTTCACTAGCTAATTATATCTCAATGTTTTGTAAGTCATTAAATAGTAATTTCATAATTGATTTACATTATACTATTTATTGTTTCATGAACCCTAACTCCTTTCATAGAGCAGTTGTAAATCTCCCCACCCACTTCTCTCTACCCCAACATACCAACCCTCTATCCAAACTCCCCTGAGTCTTACCCACCTCCTTACGACTCTTTCCAACCTCACAACTTGACCACACTCCCATTCTCCCTCCTAAAAAATCCTACTCTAGCTCATTCTAATATTACTACCCCAACCAACATTGATGACCCAAATCGGCGTCGATGACCCCAACTAACATCTATCCTTTAATTGACTTAAATCACCTAAAAACCTTCCCAAAATATAGACTTAAATTATTAGCCTACACTATATTATCTTCTGCTACACTAAGACCTACAACATGGTAAACATAACTCTCTCTCTCTCTCTCTCTCTCTCTCTCTCTCTCTTTACTTGCATTTATTTTAAAATAGAAAATTGTCATCCCAAATAAGTTTCACACTTCTTGAAACAAGTGCATGGATTGGTAGTCTACATATATCTCCACTAACAACTATTTTGTGTAGTTTTTTCTTATCTACAAGTGTCTTCTTTCATAGCCAAAGAGGGGAATCTACAAAGTCTAGAATGGTACACACTTATCTGGGTTTTAATCATTGATCCCTCACTCTCTCTTTTTTATATTTCTCTCTCTCTTTGAATAACAAATAAGCTTAAAATTTAGTGAAACATAGGGCACTTAACACGTATGTCAGACTAAGACAATAACATCATGCATGTGTCTATCCTAGATACTAGTGTTAAGGGAGCAAGAATGTAGGTACAAAATTAGAACTTGTAGAGGTGGAAGATAAGGAGGTTTTAAGAAATCTAGGAAAGATAGAAGGTTTAGATCATCAATGTAAGACTGGTCAAACAAAAAGATAGGCCAATGGGCATAATATAAAGTAGATGTAAGACTTCCAAAAGTGGGAAAGGTATAGAATTGAGAGGAACAACCAAAGTCTGATTTTTTCCAAGTGTACAAGACTAAGATGATATATAATCCATAAATATCATATGCATTTTCCCCACTTTTAATGTAGTAATTAAGTTAATGGTTCAAAGGATAAGAAATGTTTAGTTGGGTGTGTATAACACACCATGCCTTTGTTTGAGTCCAGCTTAAGTGATTTGCTAGTGACTGACCTATAACCAAGAGCATGTTATAGTAAATAACATTTGAATATAATTGAAATTTAGAGTATTAAAAATATTTAAAATGAAAGATCAAGGTTTAGGATTACACCTATGTATAGATGTTGCCACCTTACCTATTATCACATAGATTTTACACCTGTCCTAATGTTGTATCTTTCATATGCAAAAATATAATGATACAATGGGATCACCTCCAAGTTGTAGGACCTTAAAAAATTGAGGTGAACCTCTGAAGAAGGCTATCTTCTTTTCACTAAACTTGATTATACTGATAAACTACTAACTCATGTGTAAGTTCTTTTTCTTAGTGATCTTTCTTCTAAATTAGGGTTTGATTGAGGGAAAAAAGTTTTAGAAATGGTGATTGCACCAAATATTTGTAGTGGATTTTAATTCTTGATTAAAATGAACATAATAAAATAATATATATATTGAAATTTATTAGAGCATAAACTCATGCAAATGTGAAACCAAAGGTAATATTGGGTATTTCTCATACAAGGGACAATATTCATTATTTTTACCAAATAATGTTTCAAAAGGGAAAAATAATACCACAAATGAAATTTTGTGACTGAAATAAGAATAAAATCATCTATAAATTTGATAAATAACCTTGCATGCACAAAGATAACACAGATAAGAAAGGAAAATATTCAATCTATTCTCATTCTACAGGTTACAACATGTGGATAACTTATTTAAAATGTAGAACAATCTCTGTAACATCAAAAAGATAGCTGATCTACATCATATTACCCATATTTATACAAAAAAATCTCTTAGAAGAGGTGTAGTTAACCAAAACTCCACAACTAGCTCAAAAGCACGCAAAATCTGAAATTCCATGCAAAGGGGGTGTGATCTTCAACTACTATGGCATCCTTGGCTAGGTAAATAAGTGGAAAAAAGAGCATGAAACTATTGGCCATGGAGGAAACTTAAGAATCTTCATGCAATGCCTTCCTCTTCTTGAGGTCATCAGCTGTAACTTCTCCATGCAATGAGGTACCAAAGTGAAACTCAAACTTATATTAAAAGATATATTTCAAATAAATTTAGGTTATTTTTTCAAAACCTAACTTATAATTTTCAATTAAGACTTTTACAAATTTTAAGTCACCCAATTTTGAAAAAACTAAAAATGCAATTCACAATATGTTCTTTTATAACTATAGAAACTTAGAATTGTTAAAAGGGAAAGTGAAATTTACAAGTTTGATTTTTACAACCTTCAACCTATCAAAAAATAAGATAGAAATTACAAGTGGCTCTTTCTCAAAAAGAGTTGTCAAAATGATAGTTGCAATTTACAATATACAACTTTACAATATTTTTTACAAGGAAATACAATATATAAAATGTTTTTTAATGGAAAGAATTAATCTACAACCAAAACTTCTAAAGGATCTTTGTCCTTTTTAGCCTGTGTCTTTTCAATATATGCATCAAAAATCTTAAAGATCTCCAAGATATGATCTTCATCCAGACCAAAAGAGTATAGGTGACTTATTTCACATTCTAAAATTATATCAAATAGTTTTATTTTTACAACCCTATATTCTTGAGTCTCTTTACTCATTTGATCCAATGTATTATGGTACCTGATAAAATGGTGGATAGAGCTGAAGCTAAATGTGGTGTCTCATGTTGACTCTCCTTTGACCATTCTTTTGAACTTGTCTCAAACTTCTTGTGCTAAAAAGATCTGGTCTTTATTATTTATTGCTTGGTATTAAAATTTATTTGATAAATCTTCAATGTCATAGAGTATATCTATAACCTTATCATGTATAGCCTTATCTTTATCGGTAGTCTTTATGAGTATTCTTATTTTGAACTGAGCCGATCTATCTAATTCCTCACACTTTACATCATTTTTAGTATCTTTCCCACAATGAGGATATCAGTTTCAAATATGTCCATAATTGTCAACTTTAGATAGAATAGGTTCAACCTTTCTATCTCTTCCTAATAATTACTTATTTATTCTCCCAAATTTACCCATCCATCCTTCAGGTATTTATATTAATCAATTACTAATTCAATAACTATGTTTCCCTTTGAGATGAGATCTTTTCCCTAGTCCTTTGTATCCCTTCCCATGTTTCCAATCTCTGTCACTACATCATGTGTTTATTGGTTTGTGATCTGAGTAATATACTATGTAGGTTAGGCATTGGGATCAATGAACTTCCTTAATGTAGTCATCAATTGTTCAAACTTATTCTTTAACTCGTCCTTAGTGACCTTGTCCCTATCCATTTTATCAAAAAGAGAGTTAATGATGGATTTAACATCATGTTTTAATCCCTCTCTTATAGGATGACCAAGATGAACCTTTAATATCTGGTAATCCCCAACCACTAAATCTTCTTTCTATTTGTCTAGTGGGGGGATTAAAATCTCTACATACTACTCCCCTTTTGAATCATATAATATCCTTGATATGGTTATGGGAGTTGCATTTGATTTTTTGAATGCATCTACAAGGACAAAATCCATTGTGCTTAGGGACACCATCTAGTTCTATTTCTTCCCCACTATCTTTACTAACCAACTAGGAGTGGCATCCTATTGTCTTGGCACTACCACTTGTGAATCTGTAGTTGAAGTTGATACATTGGTACATATGGTGACAAGTGCTGAGTTAATTACTATTATAACCACTAAATATTTTGCTAATGTTTTGCCAATATCTTCCCCATCTATGGGTTGAGTGGACACATTTGTATCAATGACTTGCTCTATCTCTATCTCCTTTATTGGGGTTAGGGCTATTGTGGAAATAGAAGTAATGGGTGTAGTGGAAATGGATATGCTTATTGGGGGCATTGGAGATGGAAGTGACACCAATGGAGGGGTAGGCATAAGGAGTTGAAAGAGGGGAACTTATGGGAGCATGGAATCTAGTGCCATGAATGAATCAATTAGATTTGTGGGGACACTTAAGGTTGGTGAAAAGGGGAAAGTGATAAGGGTGTAAAATGAAAAGTAGTTATCCCAGAGGTTGGAATGGCCATTGGGATTGTAGTCAGGATGACTAAATCCATGACTATATAATGTTATGTGGTTTTAGTGATTAATGAGGTAGAAATGGTGATTAGAGATGAGATGGAAGGAATTGTAGAAGGGAGTGAAATTATGGAAGGGGAAAGTGAAAGTAAAACCTGAGTGTCTAATTAAATTTATTGAACTATTAGTAGTGAAGTTACTAACACAGGTGTGCTGGTGGGAATGGAAGGGGTAATTAGTTGAGGTGAAGGTGGAGTGGATATAGGAGGAGAAAGTGTTGAAGATGATGACATGACAAATATAGGAAGAGGGACTATAACAAAGATAAGAATAGAGACTATGATCAAGATGGGAGTAGAAACTATTGTTGTTTCAAAAGTAGTTATATCATCAAATGAAATCACTATTGGTTGATCCACTGATACTCTTTGGTTGCTTGATTGTCCTCTTTTGGATTTTGAATATTTATTTCTCTTATGAGAGACCACTAGACTATCTACCTATTCTTGGAGGGTTCTACTATTAGAACATTCTATTGATGCTGGTACTCCCTTCTCCTTAAGCTCTCTTAGCTTTTCACTGATGCTCATTATTTCCTTGGTCACTTTGACCCTTTTAATTATAATCTAATTGATTATTATATTTATTTAAATGGTGGTTATATCCATTAATGAGAAGGACTCAAGAATGGACCACCTAACTACTAGAAGGGGTTGAGCATAAATCTTATTATCATAGTAGACCTTGTCTACTAGGGTTTTAACATATACCAAATATTTGAGGACTAGTGTCATGTTAAAATCCTTGATTTGATCTAGGACCATCCTAGAATAATACTTTAGTCTCACTTCTTATTCATCTTGGAGGTCCTCCCGGTAGTCTCCATAGTATGGAACATGGAAATATGTTGAGTTCCCCAATGCATTAGTAATCTTGCCATTTACATCATATAACGACCTTGCCTCTAGATTCCTCAAGGTCATTTGAGTCATTTCAACATCTACACATTTAGATTTGGACAAGGAAGGGCATGTATACCTCTATATGCTGATGTGGAAATGAATTCCTATTTTGTTTACTGGATAACAACTTGTGAGTCTGCACAAGCTACCTCAAAAGTTACATTAAAGCCCATTTGTCACTTACATACCTTGGGAGGGTGTAAGGATAACCACTAAACCCACCTACTATAATGTAGGAGTATGTGGAAATTAAATGAAATAACATCCCTAGTTTGTAGTCTCTAAAGTGGTAGCATTAGAGAATCTCTTCTTCTCTAGCTTTTTGTCAAACATGAATATGATGTAATAGATGAATGCATCAATTACTCTTCTGAATTGCTACCTACTTAACTCAAGAGTGAGGTTAGGGTAATATTTGAAAACCTTTTTTGCTTGGTTAGCTTATATATTTAATCTTAGGAAGGATCTCCCCTTGGCTAATATGTAGACTATATAAGAAGTCATATAGAACTTCCCTATATTTTGGACTTCCATCAATTGATTGTGGATGAAGTCACCTATCAGCTGTGCCTAGTTGATGTATTACTTGTTTTGATAGATTACCCATATGTATTGGTATATCTAGTCTTGAAATATCTTAGCATTCGGGATTCTAGTGACTCTATGCAAGAGTATGATTAAATCCCCCACTTCATCTTTGAAGTCTATCCTTGCTAGTGTTTTGGACAATCTTATGGATGTAGGCCTAGAGACCCTTAACCATTACTTATTCATTACCCTTAGACATCCAATGCTATTTTCCTGATAGAATTTATTTGATGTTTTGGGAGTTATATCAATATAACTCTCATATTCAAGTATCAGGAATAATGAGTCTATTAAGTCAAGGTCTAGGTTTAGAATCTTTTCCCCTTTGTCATTTAACATTTATCTCTTTTCTAAATCATAATGCTTAGATAATGTCAGCACTAGCTTAGGGATATACTTGATAGGTGAAGGATACTACTTGAGGTAGCCCACAATCATAAATAATCTGAATCCAATCATTTTTGAATTCAACATTTACTTTGGTCTAGAAATCACCTAAGTCAATGTGACCTAGGTTTGTATCTGTAATATTTTTTGTGTTAGATTTCAGGCTAAGTGGGACACTAGATCCCTCAAATTTGAATTTAATTTCTTTTCTAGACATGGATTATGGAGAATTTACTAGGGGAAAGCCAACTGTAGAGTTGGTGGGATTTGGGGATGTAAAACACAAGTGAAATCTCTAATGGATATTAGGGTGGATATTGCAGGGAAAATATTTAGCAGAGATGGTGGTTTTAATACACACTTGTAATCTCTGATAAAAAACCCTGATGTATTAAAGATTGAAAAGCACACTAAGTCCACAAAGTTATGAGGTTTCAATTGTGGGTAGAAATCCCACAAGTTTTGGAATTGTTTAGGCAAGTGTAAAGTTTGTGGGGACTATGCAAGGAATCCTAAAAGGAATATTTGACTAGTTATTTGATTTTTAAAACCCTAGATTTTCTAGTGCAAGAAAATGGTTGGTCATCTTGGATTGGTATGAAAAGAAGAGCTACTAAACTTTGCTTTCTTGTAAAGTAAGCACACTTTTCACAGTTCTTTTCCCATTGATAGGAATATTTAAATATGTTAGGCCAATAATATCCCCCTCTCATTATTTTGATGGCTATGGTTCTTACATAGAAGTGTCCACCTAATGGACCATCATGAAATTCTTCAAGCACCTTGGGGACTTGGTCATGCTCTATAAATATTACCATGACTCCATACATATCTTTCTTAAATAATTTCCATAAACAAGAATATATGGAAAGGATTAAAGTCTGAAATACATTTTATTGGACTACTAGAAATCATATGAGTACTCACCAATCTATAGGAAGATGGTCATGTCATAGATATAACTATTGAATAGAGGTGGAGTGGTAGGTTAGGATTCACATTAAGCATACACTACATCATTAGTCTTGATATTAGAAGTCAACTATTCACATAAGCCCTTTCCTCTTACAAGTTTTGTAATTTTAATGTTCACATCATATTCTATGACTTTTGTGATCCATCTTGTTCTTTTTTTTAATATTTCCTAGCTTAGCAGGAACTCTTTGACACTTTGGTGACTGACCATCTGGTGAATTTTATTATTAGAGAGCATATGCCTAAACTTCTTGAGGGCTTTGATTACAACATATATTTGTTTCTCCATGAAACTATATTTTTATTCATAATCCTTCAAGGATTAAATGAAAAAAGATATTGGTTATTCTAATCGTTATTTATTTTGATAGATTAGAATAGATGAGATGTTACCTTCCCCTCCAAAAGCATAAATAATGAAATATTTCTCATAGTTGAAGTTGACCAAGGTAGGAGTTTGATAAATGACCTTCTTGATGGATTCAAAACTTTCTTCTCCTTCTTGTGTCTAGATAAAAATGACACCCTTATTATTAATTGTAGTAAGGGGCTTGGCCATAGGGGAAAAATTTGAAACAAATATTATTACAAAGTTGATCTTTCCCAAGAAACTCTGTAACCCCTTTTTATGGCTTGGAAGTGTTAATGCAGATATGCCACTTATTCTCTCTGGGTCTATTGCAAGACCCTCTTTTGAAACAATGTGTCCTAGTAGTTTCCTTTCATGAACTATGAAAACTCATTTTTATGGATTAAAGGAAACTCCAAATTCTCTGCACCTTTCCAAAATTTTCCTAAGGTGATCCAAGTGTGCATCAACATGTTTTAAATAAATGGTGATGTCATCTAGGTATACTATGATCATCTCATTTATCAAACCTTTGAAAGCCATATCTATGGCTCTTTGAAAAATAACACTAGAATTAGTTAGGCCAAAAACATATTTTTATATGCATATGTGCCCCATTTTATAATGAAGTTAGTCTTGAATGGGTTTGATTCTTGCACTAAGATTTGGTTATATCTAGAATAACCATCTAGAAGTGTAAACCTTTAGATCCTGATATAGTTTGAAGAATTTGCTCCATGAGTGGAAGGGGATAATGATCCTTGAGATGATTTGTTTAGGTCCCTAAAATCTACAAAAATATTGATTTCACAATTATTTTTCCTTATAGGGACCAAGTTAACAACCCAAGATGAGAGTTTGATAGGGAAAGTGATATTAGCCTCTATTAGTTTGGATAGATCACTCTTCATCAAGGGTTCTATTTTTAGACAAATGGGTGTCTATTTATGTCTAAAAAGATTGGTATTGGGGTCAAGCTCTATTATGTGTTGGGTTAAGCTAGGGTCAAGCCCTTTTAGATCTTGATAAATCCAAGTGAAGTTATCATCAAATTCTTGACATAATTCAACAAAATCTTTATTTTTAGAATCATTACATAGCTTTCCAATCTTAAATGTTTTTCCTTCTAAAATGAATACTAGTTTGTAGTCTTCTTCATTGACCATGATTTTATTCTTTTCACCTTTCAACTGATCATATGAATTTAAGATACTCTCCAAATTTATAAGGCCCATGGGTAGTTTTTTCATATTCAATTGAATGATTTGATCTTCATATTGGTCTTAGAGTCTTTAATAGTTTCTATCATAGAATTGAAATTATGCTCTTAGAAAATTCATAATTTGTTGATCACTATCAAAGACTTGCCAATTAGTTGCATTATCAGGAACATATGGCCTTACTATCAACTTTACATACTGGCTATTTTTCTTCTTTATTTCTTTTGGTAGGTTATATTAGGAGCCTATCGAGGCCATACGATCAACATCTTTGCTCTATGCTCTTGGTATCATTTAAATGTTTGAAATGGTAAAGTCTTCTAACAGGTCCCAAACCCTATGTTTGTAATATTTCAACAAGTTATTCTTGGTTATGCTTTTTGGATCTTACTTGGTGAACAATCAACTCACTATCACCAAATACTTGTAAGTACTTAATCCCTCTTTCTTTGGCCAATAGTAGACCTCAAATCAATGTTTCATATTCAACTACATTATTAGTGTAGCTAAACTGAAGTCTAGAATAATAAAAATAAATCTCTTTTTATGGAGAGATCAAAACAATACCTGCACTGACACTATTCCTACTTCTCGATCTATCGAAGAAAATTTTCCACATTCCTTGAAGATCTTTAGCTAGTTTTATGAGATTTAGGATAATTTCATCATTTTCATGAATCCAATATGTTCCCAACCCAATTTCTTGTACATAGTCATAAGGATCAAATTGGAGATTTGATCCTCATTTATCTAGATGAGTATTAAGGATATATTACATAGGTTTTGAAACTTCATGATCAATATCTTCTTCCTAATCTTGCAATGTGTTATTCATGTCCATAGGGATATGAGTGTATAGCTCAATATGGTATTTAGTAATTTGTTCAATTTTTATTATTACTCTTGTTGCATATCTGATCCTAAGTAACATGTGAGACCAGCCAATAGATAGATACCCTTCCATTTTTGCTGTGAATTCTTGTGAAAGGCAAATGGAAAAATAAGGGAGAGATGAATAACTATGATATCTTGGGAAATTGACAAACTTGGACATGCATAGATGGTGATGTTTAAACCTTTTATTGTCTTGACTATTTGAATAACAATCCCATCCAATTGAACCACACATTTTGAGATAGGTGTATACTTAATGCCTATAGCATCAACTATTTTCTTAGGCATCACAGAACTGTTAACCCTTGAGTCTACCATGCAATTACGAATGAGATGATTCCCAACTATGAATGAAAGATAAAAATGGGGAGGCTTACCATTTTTTATTATTTTGGTGTCAATTTATGGTTGACATAAATTAATTGTAATATTAGGTCCCTTTATCAGAACTTTGTTTGTTATTTGGAAGTTCTTCAAAGCTTCTTGTATCAAATCTCTTTATGTTGAAATGGATAGTGCTTCCCACATAGTGACATTCGAATTAATCTTATTAATTTGTTCAATGATACTGAAGGGAATGTTACCAACCTTTGTTATTACCTTTATAAGAGGTATATCTTCCTTTACAAGATTTATGGTTAATACTTTATTAGTGTAGGATTTATTTTCCTCACATTTTCTTGTATTTTTCCTACTCAAATATTCAATGTCATTTAGATTTACTACATTTATAGATAGTATTGCTTAAGTGTGTAGTCATAAGAGTTTTTGTTGACCTGTCATATGTCATAGCAGTTATCTTATGCCTCATTCATTGTGGGGGTTACTTTGTTAATGGACTATTCTTAGACTGGAAAGTTACGCTCTATTTTGAGGCATCCTTGACCACCTTTCATGGAGGAGTTACATCCACTCCTATTTGTACTTTTAATTCATATATATTATCTAATTTGAATGTATTGAGTTTGATATATGAACTTTGTTATGTGTAAATTAGTCTTGGTTTATTTGTAATTTGTAGCTATATATATTTTCTCAAATTTGGCCTTCATGAAAATCATGTCCCACAACAATATTGGTACACTTCCACAAACCAACAGATTCATGGCATCCCTGATATGGTATCAGAGCCACACTGGTATCATTAGTGTTTGGTTTATTGCTACAATTAGTTTCAAATTTGAGATTAATTCCTTTTGTAATAATTTTTTTCTAGTTATTATGGTATTATTATTTGTTGGTTTGGTTGTGGATGTGGTTATTTTTTAGGACAAATCCATTTACAAGTTTACAAGGAGGTTTCAATGCCTCCTTTGGAGTGTTTCTCAAATCTGTGAAGGATCTCCATGGCCCTCCCAATGTCCTACAGTCTAGTAGAAAAGTCAAACCACATTTTGCACTCTTTAGTGGAAGTTTGACACCCATAATCTCTGTTTTAGGCCTGAAATAGAGTAAAAAGGCAACTTGACTAGTTGTAGACCCTTGGATAGATTTTTTTTGGCCTCTACATGCAGCCTCATCCTGTGGGAGGTGTTTTTGAAGGCTCTTACTATAAAAATGTCCCTTCACCACGTTTTTATACTCGGTGTCATAAAAAAATTGCATTTTTTTCTATCTACAAGTCTCTAGTAAATGATCACATCCTTTCTCAACCTCCCAGCAACATCTTAGTTTATATTCAGATCTATATTTCTCTTTTGGTGGTTCCCAAAATTAGCTCAGCTATTAGAAAAAGAAGAAACTAGGGTTTGGGCACTTCATTTTGATGCTTCTCTTTGGTGGTCCCACTTCAAATCTAATGTAATATTTCAAATTGTCATTTTTTTCTATTTATTTTTCATTTGATTTATTTTTATATTCTAAAATTAGACTTTATGATTTTATGAATTAAGTCATTTTTGAGAAATTAGCATTTAAGTCAATTTAGAGGTTTTTTAAGCCTTGTATCTCTGCTTGACGAAGATGAAAGGTGAGGCCTGGGTTGGTAGGAGGCCAATTCCCCCTCATGATTAAAACCTATACATTATACACTTTGAGATAGTTCTAATGACTGGTTAGAAGGCTAGTTAACTGCTTAGCATTAGACACTTTTTAATCATTTAGTGCAATTTTTATTAAAAATGGGCTATTGATGAGAATTTGTTTTGTTACTATCTTGTAAATGATAACTCAAAATTGAGCACCATATTTTTTAAAAATTCATATTTCTTAATTTCCCATGTAGTTATCCCATTTTCATTGTAAAATGCACTGAATTATAAAGTGCCAAACTTAGGGGGAGACTGCCTGACCTAGTTTCAAGAGGGGTGTATTGTGGTTTATGATTCTGCTCTACAATTATCTTCCTTTTGCACATTTAATTTTTGCAACAAAATAATAACACATTAATCTTAATTCTACAATGGATTTTATCACTATTAATTCACTCACACCCTTCAACTACCAGGAATGGAAAAGTAAGATTACAATGGTTCTTAGGAGTAAAGGGTTATTTCACATAACTATGGGGGTAGAAAATGAGCCCATAAAAAATGCATAAAAGATCCAATGGTTTAATAAATGTGATAAAACCTTTGGAATGTCATGTCTTTTAGTGCCATCAAAACTCCTTTTTCACATAAAGTTAACCAAATCTCCCAAAGAAGTATGGGACACCCTAGAAAACTTGTTTGGGAAAGTCAACACCATGAGGGGTCATGAGCTTGAGATTGAGAAATTAGTCTAATACGTAACAACTTTGACAAATTGGATGACCTCTTCACCATGTTTAAGTCACTATGATTATATTTAAGAGAGTGTGGAACTGAGAAGAAAGATAAGTAATTAATTATTTCTATGCTTACAAAACTAGGACCTAATTACTCTGTATTTGTTTCTACCTTTTATGCTACGAAGAGAGCCAAAGAGCCAACTAAAAAATGCCATCCTTAGATGAATTCATTATAGATTTGACTAAGGAATATGATAAGTTGATCCAGATGGGAACCCTTAATTTTTCCAAACCTTTAGCCCTCATTATTAGGAATGGGAAATAGAAAGCCTCTAGTAGCAAGGATAGGAAATAGAAGAGTAAGGAGAGTAAGGATCAAGAGAATAAGAAAGAATACAAACCACTATAAAAGCTAGCATCAAAATCTCCTCCTATAAAGGAAAACTTAAGAGAGAGAAGGTTAAGTTTTCCTATTTCAAAAGAAATAGGCATGATGAGTACAAGTGCATGAAGAAACAGATAAACCACCTTACACATATCTTAGAGAAGAATAATATAGGGGTCATTGAATCTGTCAAAAAATCTTCATTGATTAAATAATCCTCTAAGGTAAAGGAAAAAGGGAAAGATAAACCTAAAGGAAGAGCTTTAATTATAGTGGCTTCTACATCTATTTCATCTTAGGTTATAGACTCTAGTGATTCACACCATATGAGTTTGTTAGAGGTTGAGTTTTTTGAATTCGATCCCTATAGCATGTCCTCTATCACTTTGGGTGATGACACTTTAGGAGAAGTTACAGGGAGAGGGTTTATTGAAGTTGAAGGTGGAACATTCACAAATGTTCTAAGTGTACTTTCACTATCATCTGATCTCCTTTTAGTGTATCAGATTACCCACTTAGGATAGGGCATGAGAGTCAAGTTTACACCAAATTCCATTGAGATCAGAGAGCTACACAGTGACACTATAGTTTCATTGGGAAGGGATAATCACCATTCTAGGCTACACACCTCCTATTTTACTCTAGATATTTATCCTTTTGCATTGCTTACCCATTTATATGGAGTTAATAAGATATGGCATGAGTGAATTTACCATCTTAACTACCACTATCTTGAGTAGCTGAGTACATAGGACATGGTTACCAACTTGCCTAGAGTTAAATTATCTAAGGGACTTTGTGAGGGTTGTGCCCTTGGAAAATATATTGAAGATAAATTTGATAAAGTAAAAGCAAAGAGACCTTTAATACCTCTTGAGTTGATTCACAGTGATGTCATGGGGTAGTTTCCCCATCCTTATTTTACTAGGGCCAGATACATCCTCACCTTCATTGATGACTTTTATAGATACACATGGGTCTCCTTTCTTAGATAAAAGTCTGAAGTGTTCAATAATTATTGAGACTTCAAGGCTCTTGCTAAGAATCAATCTTGAAAGTGCATCAAAATCCTTTAGATAGATAATGGGGGGAGCACATCAACCATAAATTTGAGAAGTTTTGTACCAAAAAGGGGATTGATCTTTGGATATTACCATAAAATACTTAGTAGAATGTAATAATCAGTCTTTGAAGGAGATGGCAAACTGTATGATTTAATATAGATCATTGGCTCCATAGTTCTAGGTAGAGGACATCAAATATGCATTCTACATTCATAATTAGGTTCTTCACAAATATTTAGAGGGCATCACTCATTTTGAATCTTGGAATAATAGGAAAATATAGGTGTAACATTTTAGGGTCTTTAAATCACTGGTGAAGGTATGCATTGCTAAAAATAAATGCAAGGTTATGGAGGCTCAATCCAAACCTTTCATATTTATTACGTATCTAGATAAGGTCAAGCGTTATAATATTTTCCACCTTATGACTCATTATTTGTTCATCAAAATAAGTGTTAGGTTTTAAGAGAGTCCCATTGATTCTTCATAGACACTTCTCCATCTATATCGGTATCACTTAGTTTGGATGAGTAGTCTGAGGATTTAGACTAGTTTTTGAGGTAGAGGCTTCTTCTTCTTCCACTTCCAAAAGTGAGTCTGATAGTGAGTATAGTAGTGAGTAGAGTGATGGGGATTCATCCTCATCCACTTCTAGGCATGCATCAAAGGATGAGGATTCAACACATGGCTCACCCATTTTAGGTCCTTTTTGGGCTAAGTAGACACTTAAAAATGTAGAAACTTGGGTAGGGGATCCAAATGATGATAGATGTACTCAGGTAGACTTTTAGAGTGGACCACATGTCTTCTTTGATTTCATGACTGATCCACAAAATTTTAGAGGCATCAAGCATACCTAAGTGGGATAGAGCCATGGATGAGGAATATTATTCCTTGACTAAAAATCACACTTGGGATTTAACTTCATTTCCTAAGGGAGTGAAGATGATTTGATGTCATTGGATATATTAGACCAAGTATATTGTAGATGGGTCTATTGACAAGTAAAAAGATAGATTGGTAGCCAAAGGTTTTTCATAGGTAGCTAGCATTGACTACTTAGAGACCTTTTCACTAGTAGCTAAGATGACTTTGATCAGACTACAATTGTAGTAGCTACCACACGTGGTTAGAATGTACATCAGATGGACATGAAGAGTGCATTTCTTTATAAAGACCTTGAGGAGGAGATATACATGGAAAAGCCACCTAAATTTATTTAGGATTCTTCTTTAGTGTATAGACTTATGAAATATATTTATGGACTCAAATAGGCCCGTCAAACCTGGTATACCAAAATGGATTCCTTCCTTCTTACTTTAGCTTTCACTTAATGCCACTCAGACCCCAATGTGTAATTTTTATTGGATGATTCATTATTAATAATAGTTTTATATGTTGATTAAATTTTGATCATCGAGATTTCTTCTTTGACTATCTCATTAGTGAAGAGAACTCTTTAGGATAGATTCATTATGATTGACTTGGGCCTACTTCACTACTTCCTTGGCATTAAGATCACTCAGATTGATTTAGAGATTTTAGTTTCACAACCCAAAGTACTCTCTTGATATTTTGGCATGATTTCAGATGGATGACTATAAGCCATATTTGACTCCATTCTTATCTTGAGTCAAGCTTGAGGCTGACTATTCCACTCCATTGGTTGATGCTACCTTATATCGACAACTGATTGTTAGCCTTATGTATTTGACTCACACCAAACTTGACATCTCTTATGCTATTGGTATTGTTTCAAGATTCATGTAAGAGTCCCAAGATCTACATTAGATTTAAACTAAGAGGATCTTGTACTACATTCAAGGTTCACATAGGTATGGGATATACTATATGATTGATTTAGATTTTGTTTTGGTTTACTACATAAACTCAAATTTGGTTGGTGAAATTGAGTGTCATAAGTCCACTTTAGGTTATAGTTTTTCACTAGGTTTAGGATCCATTAGTTGGTTGAGATAGAAGTAAAATGTTATTGTTCTATCATCCATAGAGGTAGAGTACAAGGGAGCTATTAATGTATCTATTGAGGCTATTTGCATTTAGGGGATTCTTTCTGAACTTGGTATCTAGACCAGTGGCCTAAAATCATATTTTATAACAACCAAAACACCATTCAAATCAAAAGGAATCTATTCCTTCATCAAATGACTAAATACATTAAGATTCATATGCACTTCATTTAGGAGATGAATCATGATTAAGTCATTGACTTAGTCTTTTGCTAGTCTTTAAAGCAAGTTGTTGATATCTTCACCAAACCCTTCACTTAGAGAAAATTCATTCATCTACAATCTCTTCTTGGTGTGTGGTCCACTTTAGAAAATTCATCATCTTCAAGGGGGGCCTTCTAACCTTTTAACTTCTTCATTTATCTCTTTTTAGATGAGTCTTTCCCACTGGGTTTTCTCTTCTCTATGTATGAGGGATTGTATTATACATGGGTACCTGATTAGGCCTTGTTGCAAGGACCCTTTTTTGTATCATTACCCACCTAAGCTATGATTATAGGGGGTGTTATTGTAGGATTTATCGTCCTTGCATTTTATTATATTTTTCCTACTCAAATAATCCATGTCATTTATATTTCCTACATTTATGGATAGTATTGCTTAGGTGTGCAGTCATAGGAATTTATATTGACTTGTCATATGTCATAAAATACTCAATTGAATAGAATTTTCTTGCTTAATTTTAAGAACAAGGAGAGTTACCATAGACCAATATCCTATAATTCATTTAATTTGTTAGCCTAGGGATGTAAACTTGATAGGATGAAAGCATTGTATGTGCACACCCAACCTTCTAATTTAACCTTATACAAATTGTATTCTTAGATGATAAAATCTATGTTGAAGTAAATTGCATAAATTGAATCACTCAAAGAAATCAAAATCACAATAATTATAATTGTGGAAGCTTCCTAAAGAAATTAATAAATCAATCTAAAATGACATAATATAAATGAAAACTCAAATGCACAAATGAATTAAATAAAATGCTAACTAGACTAACAGGTTAGGTTATTGCAACAAGGATTAGAAAGGGGGTCCTTAATTAATCCAACTTGTGCTTTAACCTTTCATTTCAACATGATATATTAAACTCAAAAATATTTGCTCATATTAAACAAACGTAGCAATTGTTGCTACATGAAATTATAAAATTGATAGCTTACACACTATAATAGCTATAATGCTATTCTATATCAGTTCTCTATATTCCACTCTCTATATCTATCTCAACCCTACTATCCTTTATATAAAATAGGTGAGATTGTATTTTTACAAAATAAAATAGATTACAAAGTAGAATAATCAGTTACAAGAATCCATCCTCTTGCTTGAGCCATTTGTCACATGGAACCATGAAATGACTATAGGACAAGTTTGATTATGGTGACCTTTTCCCGACTTTGTTTGATTTGTTACAATGTTGTTATGACTTCTTGTGGGTTGATTAGGTCAACAGATCAAATTATAGTTTATATTGGCTTTGGTTACATGGTGGTTGTAGGATGTTTTTGTGATATTTATTTGCTATTGTAGGATGGTTCATGAATGCTTCCATGTATGTACCTACTACTTCAAACATCCTCTAAAACATACCATGAGAAAAAGACCATATAAAAAAAGATAAAATATCATATACTTAATTTTCATAACAAAAAGCTTAACTATTCAAAGATATATGAACTAAAATTTTATAGTAAAGTATAGTTGTATATGGTAAAAGTCTTGTAGGAAATGATTAAAAACATAAAGGGCAATTGGGAGATTGTGGGTAGGAAAGATGATAAAACATGACAAAACTAAGGCTCATCACACCCCCCAACTTAATTTTTTTCTCATCCTTGAGTATCAAACTTGTTTATTTCAATTCACAAGTAGCCCTGAGATTAATTGGCTCAATGTCACCATTGGAAAGATGGGTGTAGAAACCATGCCTCTGCTCATACAGTTGCTAGTACCTTACTTCTCTAACTACATCCAAGGGAACCATATCCTTCTAGTCTAGTATGAGATATAAAAATAAGGGTGGCTGAAAGCTGATGCTTAGTAGTTTCATTCCCATGCCAACTGCAAGTAATATGTATCTTTGAACTCTATTAAAGGCTGCTTTGAGATTGTAAGGAGAATATGGCTCCTTCCTTTTTAATTCTATGAGAAGTTAGTACCACCTTTCTAGGCATGAATTTTGTGTTGTATGACTGATAGAAGTTCTCAACCATAAGTAGAAATTTTGAGCTATCTCATAGTTTTTATGAAACTAGGAATTTATTTGTTTATTCTACATGATTTTATCCCATTCATTCAATACAACCTTAGGAGTGTTAAAATCTCTTATGATCATTATTTGGATGATCATTTATTTTTATTTATATTCCTTAATTTCTTTCCCTCTCTTACATTCATTCAATAGATAAGATGAAAATGCTTTTATTTGAACATCCCCAACATACATGTTGGGGTTCTAATCTCTGTCATGTGGCATATCATAGTTGTGTAAGTAAAACTCACATAACTGTACTTGATCCTCTTTTGAGTTTGCTTAATAAATTTGAAATAAAGAGAGTGGGTCTAATACTTCACAATTTAGATCACAATAGGTCCTCATGAATTTTAATTTGTACCACTGGTCCTCAAGGTAAACTAAGTATACCCTGGTAGGAGGTCTACAGTCTAGAATTGACTAGGTCAAATTGACTAGGTCTTCAACCTTCCACCATAATATGGTTATCTTTTCTTATTTTGCTTTGACCTCTTCTATCAATTTCTTATTTTTTTTTCAAATTATTAAATTTTTCAAACCAATAGTCTAGCCATTCCATTACTTTAGAAGATAGTGAAAGTGAAGGACTATACCTAATTGGTTGATCCATTATGACTTTGGCTTGCTATTCTTTTGTTATAGGAGGTTGTGAAGTGGATGTTTAAGGATGATTTTCTAATGATGGTTGTAGCTAAGAAGCTACATGAGTGAGTGCTTCCAAACCATTTCTCGATTGTGCCTTTAACCTCCCTCTTAAGCATTTAATTTCTTTCCAAGCCTGCTATAGAGTGAAAAATTCATCTTGTATTAATGTAAGGGTTTATTTCTTTTGTTCTTCCTAAAAAAATTTAGAATGCTATGTCCCTTCACATACATGTTCATCTCTTTGTAGAAAATATTATTCTTTTTTAGGACATTCCTCTTTATCATCTTCTTCCATTTCTTTAAAACTAGATTCGTCAAAGACTTCATCACTGCTATACATCAAAATATTAGCTTCTTCTTCTTCTTCTATTTCATCAATTTCTATGACAGAAGTCCTAGTTTCGAGTCTTCCTTTTGTTTTTCTATTCAACCTGTGAGACCTATGAGGGGAAAATGTAACCTTGGCTTTTTTAGGGGCCTTGGATTCTAATGGAAGTTCTTCCTCAGATTATTCTATCATAGGTTAGAGGACCATCTTCCTTCTCTTTCTTTTGATTATTGAGGCTTCTCTTGTAGGTTTATATGTGACTGTAGGAGACTATGTTGTTGTAGGTTCTTGTGTGGCTAAAGGAGGTAATTATACTATAGGTTCTTGTGTGGATATAGGAGGTACTTCTACTACAAGTTGTTATAGAGCTGTAGGTAGTACTTTTGTTGAAGGTTCTTGTGGATTTATAGGAAGGTCCTCTACTTATTATTGTATATCCTATACTTCCTCACCATTTATATTCTCTTCATTTCTTGGTCGTAAGATAAAATCTTCCCAACTCTGGTTAGGTCTTGTCCTTTACAAATAGTCTTGTATAATTAACTAAATCAAATAGTGATGGGAGAGGGCCTTAGGTTTACCTTTCTATACAGAATATGCCATCCTAGTGAGCATGTTGAGAAATAAATTAGGAACATTTATTAGCCTTTCATGACATAGGTGATTGAGGAATTTAAAATGAACTCCATGTAGCATGGAGTTTCTGCCCTCACAAGTGAAATACCTACATATGAATAATGTGGCTCTTGCCCATTGTCTAGGTAATGAAAATCATGTAGTCCCCTATTTTGAGGTTCTTAGCCTTTCATTTATTCTTTAGAATATCTATCTATCTTTCCATTTCAATTTCAAACTTTTCATATCAAAATTATCCTATTTTAGGTAGACCAATTAGCTTGATAATGATTGTTTTAGTTAGCTTTATCTCCATTCCTTTTATTGTAGCCATATTATTATATAATGTCTCAACAAAATCCTCTGTAACTTCTTGATCGAGTGACACAACCCTTTTAAAATACCGAAACCATCTAAAATTTTGAAACATGGTTAGATTTTTGAGGTCATTATTTAAATGAGAAATTTCAAGTGGCTCATGCTTAAGTAAATCTCCTCCCATGTTAGCAAGATAGTATGCATGTTTTAAGATACATGTTCTGTAGTAAGGGTAAGGTGTAAATGGTGCTGGTTTAGGAAAATGGAGTGCTCAAGCTTCCTAATTGTGCTTGAGAGGTGAGATAATCAAAATGATAATGGAAAAATCCCTCCCCTAACTTAAAAATGTCACTTGTCCTTGAGGGACAGAGGTGGTATGTGTGTAAATCAAGTGAGATGGTAGAAAAAATAAATATGGTGGTAGTGACACATTAAGGGTCATCTCGATAGGTTAGAGAATAATACATTGGGATGATAACATTTATGACTATGATCTAAAAATAATTAAAAACTATTGAAATGAAACAAGCATAAAATAATTACCTTAATACTACAAGAGTACCTCTCATTAATGTATGAAGAATGATGATTGGTAATGACATCCAAAGAGGTTGTAAAATGATGATGTGATGGTTGTTCGAAAGGCATGAAATGATCATTGATTAGAAGTGAAAAATACCTCCATGTGGTGTCAAGTATGATCCTAAATTAGTGAAAATATGCTTCAAAGCTACAAAGATGTATCCCATAGTAGGGAAAAGTTTCCTGTAGTAAAGAAATTTTTTCTTGTAATAATAGAATTTCATCCTATAGTAATAGAATTACATTTGATAACAATAGTTAAAAGGTGTTTTTCATGACCCAGAGGTTTGAATCAGCTTTTTTTGGGTCTTAACTCTCCTAAAATTGGAGTATTTTATTGAGTTTGGATTTTATTTAGCCATGACCAAGCCATTATGAATGACTTATTCTTGGCTGTAGGAAGCTTATTACTCTTGAAAAATATTAGAGAATGGTTCATAGAAATACCCTTTAGCTATAGGAATAGGTTGGTATACCTACTATAAAAGAGATGGATGTTGGGTTTCCAAAAGTTAGCGAGTGAGAGTTTCCTTGGAAAAATGATTCTTATATAGCTTGACCTTGTGACCATTAAAAAGTAAATAGAACTAGATGGAGTTGATGGTCATGAGATTTACAGGTCCATTTTCAAATAATTGTTTAATCTAATAGGTTTTAAGCCATCTAGACTAAAGCTTCCCGTTATGATCTTTATATTTTGAGTCAAAGAGGAGTGCCCAATCACCTAGTTGGAAATTATTAGTTTTTATGTTCCTATCATGCCAACCAATACATTATTTCTGAATTAGATCAGTATGATGAATTACTTCCATTTAGATTTCATCCAGTTCATTTATCTATATAATCCTATCTTGTTGGGCTTGGGATAAATCTAAACCGAAGTTAAGTGCTATTCTTAGTGTCTTATGTTCAAACTCAATGGGTAGGATAGGCTTCTTATCATAAACTAGTTTATATAGAGCAAACCCAATCATGATTTTCTAGGTGATATTATAAGCCCATACCACTTCTAAAAGACAAGTTGACCAATCCTTCTTATGCAAGTTGATAGTCTTAGTAAGAATGTTTTCTAACTCTCTATTTGTAACTTCTACCTGACCATTTAACTAAGGATAGTAAGGGGTGGAATTTTTGTGTCTAATTTCATATTATTTCACCAAGGCAACTGTGAGATTAGATGTGAACTATGGTCCTTGGTCTATGACTAGTTCCTTTGGTACCCCATAGTGAGTAAATATTTCTTCATACAAGAACTCATCTACTTTCTCATCTCGAGCATGTGTTAAAGCTTTGACCTTAGCCCATTTTGTGACATGCTGATACATACCAATATATATATTCCTTATTTTTGGGCTTAGGATCGATGGGACCTATAAAGTCAAGTACCTATTTATCAAAGGGCTCTAGAACTAGCTATGGCTATAATGGCATCTCATCAGAGTGGGTGGGTTTCCCCATACACTAACATTGGTCACATCTATGGGTATACATTATAGCATCCTTATGAAAGGAAGGCCAATAGTATCCTAAAATAATTATCTTCATGGTAGTCCTCTTAGAAGTAAAATGACCCCCATAGGGTTCATTGTGACAAGCTCTGAGGATGTCATAAGCCTTGTCCTCATGGATACACATACATATGATAGAGTCTAGGCTAGTGACAAAGAGATATCCTACAATCTAGGAATAATTTTGATTTTTTGAATCAAGTGTTTCCTTTCTCTTGGTGAAAAGTGTTGTGGTAATGATCCTATAGAAAGATAGCTAGTAATGTCTGTAAACCAAGGAGATTGAATGGTTAGTGTAAACAAATGCTCATCAGGGAATGAATCATTGAAAATGGGACTATGCTCTTCATTTTCTAATTGAGATAAAAAAATTGATACTACATTATCCTTTCTTGGTCTATCTATGATGTTTATATTAAATTCCTACAATAAAAGTAACCATCTAATTATCCTACCTGTTACAGTAGGTTTGTTCATCAAATACCTAATTGCTACATGATCCATGTGGATAAGTACTTGGTATCCTATAATGTAGTTTCAAAATTTGTTGATTGCATAAATGACTACAAGAAATTCTTTCTCTTTTATAGTGTAGTTGAGCTCTACCCCTTGGATATTCTTACTGATAAATTAGATTACATAACTCAAAGTTTTATCTTTTTTTTCCAAAGATAGCTCCCAAAGTGGTGTCAGCTACATCTGTATGGAAGTGAAAAGCCTTTTTCCAATCAGGGCCTCTCAAAATAGGAGTTGTGATGAGGTCTTTAAGCTACTAAAATGCATTTTGACAATCATTAGTCTAATTAAATTCATCATCCTTAGTAAGTAATCCAAACAATGGGGTAGAAATTTTACTAAAATATTTGATAAATCATTTATAATAACCAACATGTTCTGAAAATCTTCTAACATCTTTCTGCTTCTTTGGTGTGGGTAGATCTTTAATGAGACTTATTTTTACTGGATCAACCTAAATTCTAATAGGGAATGTGTGATGTCCTAACACAATCTCCTCAGTCATGAGCATGTAACATTTCTCATTACTCAAGAATAACTGATGGTCTTGGCATTGTTGAAGGACTTTCTCTAGGTTGACAATATCTTCTTCAAATGTCTACCCATAGATGGTGAAATAATCCATGTAAATTTCAACATAGTCATGGGAGAGATCAAAAAATATTCTTAGAATATCCCTTTAAAGTGTGGTTGGGGCATTGTAAAGACCAAAAGGTAATATGCCATAGGTGTAGGTACCCAGGGGTAGGTAAAAGTGGTTTTGTCTTGGTATTGTAGAGCTATCCATATCTGATTATAACCAATATATCCATTAAGGAAGGAAATATACTTTTTGCTTGCTAATGTGTCTAAAACTTGATCAAGGAATGGTAAGGGAAAGTGGTCTTTCCTAGTAGCACTATCTAGCTCATGGTAATCTACATAAATATGCCACTTCCCTCCCTTCTTTGGTATAATAACCAAGGGAGAAATCCATTGGCTATCTAAAATAGGATAAATAAATCTTGCATCCAAGAGTTTTTACAACTCTATTTTGACAATGTCTTTGACTATAGGATTCATTCATCTTTGAGGTTGATGAATAGGTTTGCATTCTTATTTGACGTAGATATGGTGTGTGCATAAATCTAGGGGTATACCTCTCATATTAGGGTAATTCCAAGTAAATAATGTTGTGTACTTCCTCAGCATTGTAAGTAATTGACTTTCTTTCTGGGCTATCAAGGATGTGTTGATAGTAAGACGTTTGTTGGGCATGATATCCACTTGCTTCATTAAAGAGAGAATGGTTTACACATTGATGTTTAAAAGAACATAGCTGCATTGATGGGGAAGTAGCTAATGGAATGTACATATGTTCCTTACTATTTCAACATGGTCATTCTCAAGAAAGGTATTTTGAAGTAGGCATGGGATACATTCCAATATGTTTGTGGCTACATGATCTTGTTAGTAATTATTTTGTAGGATACCAAAAATAATGGTATCTTCCTCTTATGCCTACAAAGCTAGACTTCAATCAAGAGTGTACAAAGTTTGCAAAGAGGTAGTTTCATCAAAATACTTAATCCAAAGAGTGGGTCCATCATCAGGCTTGGCTAGTGGATAAAGAACCAATTTCTTAGTATCATTTCCATTATAAATTAACATTTTTCTTGACCTACAACCAATAAAATCATCTACTATGGCTAACCAAGGTTGGTCAAGGATGAGAGATAACCCCCCAAATTAATTTTTAGATGTAGGACAATAAAGTCTGCTAGATATTTCCATGAATCTATAGTAATCACCAAGTCCTTGATAATCCCTTTGGGCTTAATAGTTGACCTATCATCCATCTACAAGATGGCGGGAGTTGGATGGAGAGTGGTTAGTTTTAGATACTGCATGGTCTCCATAGTCATCACATTAATGGCTGACCCCAAATCAATTAAGGTATTGGAGATGGGTTGGCTATGGATACTAACATTGACTATAGGACTTCTATAATCAAATTATTTTGGGGAAAGTATTGAATCAAAGTATTTCTTTAAACATATCTCTCTTAAAACCTTATTATAGATAGGAACATCTTTTATTACTTGAAAGAGTGGAATCTTAACAAACACATTTTTGAGTTGTCATAGGATATCAAATTCTAGTTCTGGTTCTGGATGTGGAATGGATAATCTCTCTAGAAAAGGAGGATTGCCTACTTTTTTATTTTTTGATATAATAGGCTTAGGAGTTTTTGTGGTTGGGTTAGTATGGGTTTGGGGTTCATTAACATGTTTTGTGATAATGGGTGAGGTGGGTTATGGAAGAACACATCTTGAACAAAGGTGGAGTTGATTGATATCTAAGGTGTATGTTGGATATTGTATTATTTTGGTGGATTGTGTTTGTTGAACCAACTTATTGGCAAGGTTTGGGACTAGTTGGGTAGGTAATTAAGTTGGCCTAGCATTTTTCTTGGTATTTGACATTAAGGCTTGCTATTGTGATTGTTGTATTTGTTTAAAAAAACCTTGGTTACCTCTCCATAACTGTCACCATGGGTTAGAGGGTAAAAACCATTGTTGGTTTTGGAATTGTCTAGGTTGAGGTTGTTGTTAATTATAGTGTATCCATTGATTTTGGGGTAATTGCTAGTTTGATTGAGGCCAATTTTGAGTGGGTGTATTTGTCTAAGGACCAAATTAAGAATTTACAAATTTAATGTTTGATGGCATACCTAAATTTGATGGCCTTTGTGGCCATAGTTTACTTTGGGCCATGTAAAACACCTAATTTTCATCTCCTCTTATGGCATGTAGTTCCATTATTTATGAATTCTCTTTAGTTATGCTAGATACCCATGCTTTCATCAGATAGCATATGCATTATGACTTTTTCTTCCTACATTCAGGGTAATAAGTAGTCAAGGCTTTTTTATTTTGTTCTTATTTCCTCTGTGTATGCAATGTGTCAAGTTAAGTATTGAGATGGTTGATGATGTCCTACTTCATATCCTGTAGTAGGTTGATAACTTCACCTTTAGATAGTTTGGCTACAAATGCTATAGTAAGGGTTATTTCCCTACTCTTATTCATGGTTGATCTAGAGTAGTTTGTGCATAGAATCATCAATTCATTGAAGGTTATTATGAAAATGTCCCCACTAGACATTAAGTCTAGTGCCTCTAGAAAATCATCTCTAATTCCTTTCAAGAATATCAGCTTGATGGATTATTTTTCTATTTTATTATGCTTGGATATTTGTAGAATAAACATAAATCTATCCATATATTCTTTTAGTGATTCATCATCATCTTGTGACATTAAAAAAATGTCATCTCTCCTATGGTTTATGCCCTTACATTAATATTAATATTTAGATAAAAATTTATCCTTCATTCCTTGCTAGGTAGTAACGGCTTCCTTCCCAAGTCCCATGAACCATCTAAGTGCTGCATCTTTGAGTGTTGTTAGAAATAGTTTGAGTTTCTGAGCATCCTAATTATAATCGTAACTATGGAATAAGATGTCAAACTCAAAAAGAAATGTGTCTGAATCTTTAGATGATTTCCCTCTGAAATTAGGGAGGGAAGAGTGAGGAATATTCTTCATGGGTGCATTTATTTTAGGGGTACAGATGGGAAATTCGAAGGTAGTGGACTCAGTGTCATTATTTTATTCTTGATGATCCCCTATGAATATTCTTCCTATTGGTAACCTGGAAGCTACCAATCTAGCCAAGAATTATTCCTTTTCTTCTTCTTCTATTGACAATTATGGGTGATCTTCAAGAATTTATTTATCTTCTTCAGTTGATATAGGATATAATTTTTTTTTAGCAAAATTTGATGCTTTAGGCAACAAATTTCATAGATGATCCCTTTCTTTGTGCATGAATGTCAACCACCTTTTTTTAAAAACTTTTTTCCCACCCTACCTATATAGGGTTAGTATAATGAGGGCTTTAAAATTTCCTTTTATTCTACTTGTAGAAATTAAATTAAAACCAAAACAAGAATCTTTAATCTATAAAAGTAGTAATCTTATATAAAACTATGAAAGTAGTAAACATCTAGAAATAGTTGCAATCAAGATTGAATATTAAGAGTATGTGACACCCTTCCTTGGAAACAACACCAAAAATGATGAGAAATAAATACTTAATCAGATAGACTTCTCTTGATTTTTTTTAAGGATAAGGAGAGTTACCATAGACTAGTATCCTCTACTTCATTTAATTTTTCAACCTAGGGATGTAATCTTGATAGGATGGCAACACTGTATGTGCACAACCAACCTTCTAATTTGACATTATATAAATTGTATTCTTAGATGATAAAATCTATGCTAAAGTAAATTACAAAAATTGAATCACTCAAATAAATCAAAATCATAAACACAATAATTACAATTGTGGAAGCTTCCTGAATTAATTAATAAGTCAATCTGGAATGACACAATAGAAATAAATACTCAAATGCATAAATGAATTAAATAGAATACAAACTAGACTAACAAGTTAGGTTGTTATAACAAGGCTTCGAAAGCGAGCCCTTCCTTCATCCAACTTGTGCTTCAATCTTTCCTTTGAAAATTATATATTGAACTTAGAAATATTTTCCAATATTAAACAAATGTAGAAATTGCTATTACATGAAATTATAAAATTGACAACTTTATATTGAACTTAGAAATATTTTCCAATATTAAACAAATGTAGAAATTGCTATTACATGAAATTATAAAATTGACAACTTACACAATATAATAGCTATAGCTCTATTCTATATCAATTCTCTATATTCCACTATCTATGTCTATATTGATCATGTTGTCCTTTATATATAGCATGAGACATTATCTTTTTGATAAATAAAATAGAATAGAAAGTAGATGAATTAGTTGCAAGAATCCATCCTCTTGTTTGAGCCGTTTGTCACATAAAACCATAAAACAACTATATGACATGTTTGGTTATGGTGACCTTTTCCCAAATTTATTTGATTTATTGCAATGTTTTTATGAATTATTTCAATTCAGTTAGGTTAATGGATAAAATTCTACTTTCTATTGGATTTGGCTACATGGTGGCTATAAGATGTTTTCATGACAATTATCCACTACTGCAGGATGGTTCATGAATGCTTACATGTATGTACCTACTACTTTAAACATCCTCTCAAACATATCATGAGAAAAACACCATATAGAAAAAGATAAAATATCATATACTTAATTTTCATAACAAAAATATTAACTATTCAAAGATACATGAACTAACATGCTATAGTAAAGTATATTTGTATATGGAAAAAGTCTTATAGGAAATGATTAAAAACATAAAGGGAAATTGGGATATTATGGCTAGTAAAGATGAGAAAATGTGACAAAACTAAGGCTCATCACCTCATTCATTGTGGGGGTCACTCTATTAACTAGTTATTCTTAGATCATAGAGTTACACTCTATTTTGAGGCATCATTGACTGTCTTTCATGGATGAGTTACATCCACTCCTATTTGTACTTGTACTTCATAAAGATTATCTAATTTGAATGTATTGAGTTAGATACATTAACTTTGTTATGTGAAAATTAGTCTTAGTTTATTCATAATTTGTAGCTATATGTGTTTGCCCATATTTGGCCTTCATGAAAATTATGTCTCACACCATTTCTGGTGCACTTCCATGAACTAGCAGATCTATGGTGTACTCGATATACTTTAAATTTTGATTGTCCCATTGGCATAAAGGGTGACCTCTATATTGTGTTGACTTTTGCATATTCTTGTATAACTTTAGAATTTTTATCTTCTTCTACCTTGGGGGGATGATCACTTTCTATTGTTTTTTTTTTTTGAATGTGTATTGGCTTCCACCAAATCTCTACCATTAAATCATGCCTCCTCTTGATTGACACCACAAAAGTCTTCCTCTTGCTAGTTTATAAGAGTAGCCTCATTTTGAGTAGGTTATTGTATATCTTTTTGATGGGAAGTGGCTTCTTGTTGTTGTTCTTGAATATTTTATATGCCTTGCACCATCAAATATTGAATAATGATACCATTAGGATAAGTATTCTAATTATGTGGTTGAGTACAAGGATAACACCACTCATACTCTTGAGCCATGTTGTTTTGAATAGGTACAATAGCTTTGAAATTACTTGGTGTAGGTAGAGAAAGGATGTTTGGAGGTTTTTCATGCATATTTTGACTTTGTGGCTATGAACTACCTTGGTATGGCTTCTTGTTAGGTTGGTATGCTTGGTTAACTTGCTAATAAGGCCTATAGTTTTAGGATTGTAACCTTTTCTTTCATACTAACTCATTACCAAAACTCTTAGGTAGTGACTTAACTTCATATAAATAATTGTAGGAGAGGGTATTAAAGTTGGTACTTTACTTATGGTTGGAATTGGAGCAATTTTAGGTTGTGTAGGAGGTATTTCTAGAAATAGAGGCATTCGTGGCTTTGGGGCAATTTTTCCATCTTGAATTAGGAAATTTTATTCTCTTATTGTAATTTCATTGGCATTGAGGAGCATGGTACCAGCCATTGACTGAATTATAATAACTATATTACTATTCAAAGATATAAAATAATATAAGAAATAAATGTTTGGGGTTGTCTTGATCAATGCTAGAATTCTATTCCATGTCTTTTGAAATCAAAAATTGAAACTGCTCATGAACTCATGAGGATCATGTTGAATAGTAGTTAGTTGGTTAACCAGGGAGAGATGGTCACTCTTATCTTCAAATTATGTAATAGTGTAGTGCTTAAGTCATCCTAAACATGGATAGAATTGGGAGGTAGGCCTCTATATGATTGAGGGATTTCCATTTAAAGAGGAGACTAGAAGTTTGATTGAAACATTATCTTGTACTAAATTGTAGACTTAAAAAATATTAATAATGTCTTGTATAAGTTCCATAGGAGTGGTGGAAGTTTCACCAATAAAATACGGAAGAGGGCTACCTCCATTGAAGGCTACAAAATTTTGATTTTTTATAGCCATAATGGGAGGTATGAAACTTCTATGGATTTATGAAGGAGATGTAAATAATTTTTTAGGATAAACTCTAGTGTAAGGTATGATTTATATATATCTCTTTTTATATGTAAATTATAATTCCAAAAAATTATCTTTATTACTTTTAGTAGATGATCTTATTTATTTCTTTGACATACATAAAACTTGATTTCCTGAATCTATAGGCTAGTAGAGCCACTTGGTGATTTTGAAGTGTGTATAGGGCTCATACAATACTTGTTGATAATATAACTAATATCTTTAGTAATAATTTTTAGATTCCCATCGGGTGTGCCAAAAATTGTTATCACATATATTTAGCACCTGTCTTGATGTTGTAGTTTGCATGTACAAAAATCTAATGATACAATGGGATCACCTCTAAGCTATAGGACCTTGGAGAATTGAGGTGACCCTCTATAAAAGGATGGATTCCTTTCATTAAATTTGGTGAAAATAATAAACTACCAACTCATGTGGAAATTCCACTTCTTAGTGATATTGCTTCTAAACTAGGGTTTGATTGAGGCAAAATAGTCTTAGAAATGAAATTACAAAACTAGAAATGGTGATTGCACCAAATATATGTAGTGGATTTTAGTGATTAATTTAAATGAACATAGTATAATAATACATATATTGATAATTATTAGAGCAAAAACTCATGAAAATGTGAAACCAAAAGTAATATTGGGTATTTCTCATACAAGGGACACAATTATTTATTTTTATCAAACAATCTTTCAAAAGGGAAAAATAATACCACAAATGAATTTCATGATTAAAATAGGAATAAAAAGCATCCAAGAATTTTATGAATAACCTTGTATACACAAATAAGAAAGGAAAATCTTCAATCTATTCTCATTCTCTAGGTTACAACATGTAGATAACTTATTCAAAATGTATAATAATCTCTCTAACAACAAAAAAATATATGGGCTATGCCATAGTACCCATATTTATACAAAAAACTCTCTTTAAAGAGATGCAGTTAACCAAAACTCCATGCCTAGATTAACATCATACAAAATGAAAAACTCCATGTAAATGGGGCATGATCTTCAACTGCTATGGCATCTTGGTAAGGTAAACAAGTGGAAAAAAGAGAATGCAACTGCTGGGCATGATCAGAACTACTGAAGCATAGAGGAAACTTGAGAATCTTCATGAAACACCTTCCTCTCCTTCAATTTAGCTACTATATCTTCTCCATCCAATGAGACACTAAAGTGAAACTCAAACTTGGAGCAAAAGATAGGTTTCAGTTAACTTTAAATTATTTTTGCAAAACCTAAATTGTAATTTTTAATTGGGACTTATACAACCTTTAAGTCACCTAATTTTGAAAAAATTGGAAATGGAATTTATAATATGTGCTTTTGTGATTATAGAAACTCATAATTGTTAAAAGGGAAGTTATAAATTACAACTTTTCTTTTTAAAACCTTCAACCTATCAAAAAAGAACATGGAAATTATGCGTGGCTCTTTCTCAAAAAGAGCTATCAAAATGATAGTTATAATTTACAATCTATAAATTTAAAATATTTTTTACTTACAAGGAAGTACAATATACAAATTTTTTTTGATGGAAAGAATTAATCTACAGCCAAAACTTTTAAATAATATTTATCTTTTTTAGTCTGTCTTTTAAATATATGCATCAAAACTCTTGAAGATCTCTAGGATACAATGTTCATCAAGACTAAAAGACTAGAGGCGACTTATTTCACATTCTACAATTGTATCAATTTTTTTCTTTTTATAGTATTATATTCTTGAGTCTCTTTCCCCATTTCATCCAATATATTATAGTACCTAATAAAAGGGTGGATGGAGCTCAAGTTGAATGTGATGTCTCATGTTGTCTCTCATTCAACCACTCATTTGAATTTGTATTAAACTTATTATGTTGAAAGGATATGGACTTGATGATTTATTGCTTGAGATGGTAATTTATTCAGCAAGTATTCAATGTCATAGAGCATATCTATAACCTTATCATGTATAGCCTTTGCTTTATTGGTACTCTCTATGAGTATTCTTATTCTAAACTAAGCTGCTATATCCAATTCCTCTTTCTTTGCATCATTTTTAGTAACTTTTCTAGAATGAGGATATCATTTTTAATTGTGTCCATATTTTTCAACTTTGGATAAAATAGGTTCAACCTTTCTATCTCTTTCTGATACCTATTTATTCTCTCAAAGTTACCCATCCATCTTTCAAGGCTTTGTAGTAATCCATTACTAATTCAATAACTTTATTTCCATTTGAGATGAGATCTTCTAGCCTATCCTTTGTATCCCTTCCCATGTTTTTAATCTTTGTTACTACATCAAGTGTTTCTTAGTTAATGATTTGAATAATAGATTATGTAGGTTAGGCAATGAGCTTGATGAATTTTTTTACTGCAGTCATCAATTGCTCAATCTTATTCTTCAATTCATATTTAGTGACCTTGTCACTATCCATTTTATCAAAAAGAGAGTTAATGTTGGATTGAACATCATGTTTCAATCCCTTTATTATAGGATGACTAAGGTGAACCTTTGATATCTAGTAATCCCCCACCACTATATCTTCTTTCTATTTATCTAGGTGGGGGGGGGGCTACAATCTCTACATACTCCTCCCCTAATGACTCATATAATATCCTTGATATGGTTTTGGGAGTTACCTTTGATTTTTTAAATGCATCTAAAGGCCAAATACCATTATGCCCAGGGACACCATCTCCTTTTATTTCATCCCCACTATCTGTACTATCCAACTAGGAGTGGAATCCTATTGTACTAACATTGCCACTTATGAATCTATAGCTAAAGTTGATGTACTGTTGCTTATGGTGACAAGTGCTAAGTCCATTACTATTATATCTAGTGAACATTTGACTAATTTTTTAAAAATATCTTCCCCATCTATGGGTTAAGTGGACACATTTGTATCAATGACTTGCTCCATCTCTACATCCTTTCTTTGGGTTAGGGTTATTTTAAAAATGGAAGTAATGGGTGAAATGGAAATAGATGTGTCTGTTGGTGGTGTGGGATATTGAAGTGACACAAATGGAGGGACAAGCATAGGGAATTAAAAGAGGGGAAACTATGGGAGTGTGGAATCTAGAGTCATGAATGAATCAATCAAAGTTGTGGGGACATCAAGGTTGATGAAAAGTAGAATGTGATAGGGGATGAAAATAAAGTAGTAGTTGTCCTAGAGGCTGGGATGGACAATAGGATTGTAGTCATGATGAATGAATTTGCATATATATACTACTATGTGGTGTTAGTGATAAATAGGGTGGATGTGGTAATTGGAGATGAGATGGAAGGGATTGTAGAATAAAGGAGTGAAATTTTGGAAGAGGGAGGAATTGTGGAAGGGGGAAGTGGAAGTAAAACCTGAGTGTCTAATTGAATTGATTAAACTATCAACAATGGATTTACTGACATAGGTGTGATCATGGGAATGGAAGGGGAAATTAGTTGAGGTGAAATTGAAGTGGAGATAGGAGGAGGAGGTGTTAAATATGATGGAATGATAGAGAGAGGAGGGACTATAATAGAGATAGGAGTAGAGACTATGATCGAGATGGGAGTAGAAACTATTGGTGTTTGAATAACAATTGTATCTTTAGATGAAATCACTATTGGCTGATCCACTTATACTCTTTGGCTACTTGATTATCCTCTCTTGGCCTTTGAATTTTTATTTCTCTTATGGGAGATCACTAGCCTATTTTCATATTTTGGGAGGGTTCCACTACTGGAACCTTTTCCTAATGGTGGTACTCCTTTCTCCTTAAGCTCTCTTAGCTTCTCACTGATGCTCATTATTTCCTTGGTCACTTTGACCCATTTAATTTTGACCTAGTTGATTGTTCTATTTATTAATTTGGTGGTTCTATCCATTAATGATAAGGACTCAGGAATGGACCACCTAACTAATGGAAGGGGTTAAACATATATCTTATTATCATAGTAGACCTTATCTACTAGGGATTCATCATCTACCAAGTAATCAAGGACTGGTGACATGTTAAAATCCTTGATTTGATCTAGGTTCATCTCAAAATAATCCTTTAGTCTCATTTTTTATTCATCCTTGAGGTCCTAATAGTTTTCAAATTAGGGAACATGGGAATATGTTGAGATCCCCAATGCACTAGTAATGTTTCCATTTACATCATAGAATGGCCTTGCCTCTAGAGTCCTCAAGGTCATCTAAGTCATTTTAGTATCTACACACTTGGATTTGGATAAGGAAGGGCATGTATACCTTCTTATGCTAATGGGGAAATGAATTCCCACCTTGTGTTTGCTAGATACCAACTTGTGAGTCTTTATGAGCTACCTCACAAGTTTTATTAAAGCCCATTTGTCACTTACATACCTTGGGAGTGTATAAAAATAACTACTGAATCCCCTTACTATTATGTAGGATTATGTGGAGAATTTAATGAAATAAGATCCCTAATTTTCAATATCTAAAGTGGAATCATCAAAGAATCTCTTCTTCTCTAACTCTTTGTAAAACATGACTATGATGCAGTAGATGAATGCATCATTTAAACTTTAGATGTGCTACCTACTTGCCTCAAGAGTGAGGTCAGGGTAATAGTTAAAAAGCTTATTTTCTTGGTCAGTTACTATGTTTAATCTTGGGAAGGCTCTCCCCTTGGCTAATATGTAGACTAAATAAGAATTCATATAGACCTTCCATGTATTATGGACTTCGATCAAATGCTTGTGGATGGAGTCACTTATCAATAATTCCTAGCTGATGTATTGATTATTTTGATGGATTATCTATATTTATTGGTACATATAGTCTTGAAAGATATTGGCATTAAGGCTTCTTGTGATTCTATGCAAGAGTATGATTAAGTCCCTTACTTCATCTTTGAAATCTATACTTTTTAGTGTTTTGGGATATGTTATGGATGTAGGCCTAGAGACCCTTAGCCATTGCTTATTCATTATCCTTAGACATCTAGTATTATTGTCATGATATAATTTATTTGATTTTTTGGGAGTTATATTAAGATAACTCTCATATTCAGGTATCAGGAACACTAAGTCTATGAAGTCGGGGTCTAGGTTTAGAGTCCTTTATCTTTTATCATTTAACAGTTATCTCTTATTGGCATCATAATTCTTGGCCAATGTCAACACCAACTTAGGGATATTCACTAATATGAGGAAAGATACTGCTTGAGATAACCCACAATCATAAAAGCTCTAAATCTAGTCATATTTGAATTTGGCATTTACTCTAGTATAGAAATCACCAAGGTCAATATGACCTAGGTCTATGTCTATAATATCATTTGTGTTAGACTCCAAGATAAGTTGAATAATGGGTCCCTTGGATTTGAATTTTATCTCTTTTCCAAACATGGATTTTGGAAAGTTTTCTAGGGGAAAACCAACTGCAAAGTTGGTGGGATTTGAGGGTGTAAAACATAAGTGAAAGCTTTGATGGAGATTAGGGTTACTATTATAGGAAAAATATCTAGTAGAGATGGTGTTTTCAAAACACACTTGTAATATTTGATAAAAAATTATGGTGGGTTTTAGGCTTGCAAAATACACTAGGATAGTCTGAAGAGTTATGAGGTTGTAATTGCAGGTAGAAATTCTATGGGTTTTTGAAATGTTTAGTCAAGTGAAAAGTACATGAGGACTATGCAAGGAATCATCAAAGGAATATTCAACTGGTTATTTAATTTTTAAAACCCTATATTTTTAGTGTAAAAAAATGGAAGGAAAATATTTGATAGGAAATAGAACAACCAGGAAATTTTTGAAATGATGCTAAGAAAAAACCCTAACAAGTGTTTAAGCAAGGAAAACCCCTAAATTTGTAACTAAATAGGAAGAAAATGTGAAAATTAACCTATCTTAATTTTGGTAGAGGAAAAAAGATAACTAAAACTATATCAAGGATGATAAGGGAATACTAGGCATGAGTAACAATGGTGTTTTTGGTTTGAAGCATGACTACGTGGCTTGAGTGTATGGCATGAAAGTGTGGCTTCATGGATTAAGGTCACTAGTAAGATTGTAGAGATTCAAACTTGATTTTAAAAAATTAAAAATGATTTATAATAACCCTAATTTCATTTATATAATTCTTGTAATAAATGCCCCTAGGTTGGTAGTTGGCAGGAGGTTTAAAAATCTAGAGTTTGGGAAGAACTTTATAAATTTAAAATTTTCCGCTTTGACCTTTGATCTCTATAGGATAACTTGGATATTTTAAAATGGGAAGTTAAAATTTGAGGTGTAATTTGAAAATTTTCAAGTTGAACATTACAACCATGGTTTTAGATTTTGTAGGAAGGGTAGTTAGTGGGAAACGTAACTCGAGTTGTAATTTTCAACTTTATAAGTTACAAATTATAACCAAAGTTATAGTTTTTGGTTGGAGTGATTCATGAGAAGTAGAGGTGTTGAAGTAATTTAAAATTTTGAAAATTAAAAATTGTATTCCTATATTCTATTTCTATGGGGTATATGTTTGGTAGGAAGCATAATTCTGATTGTAATTTGTAACTTTGCATGTTGTAAATTATGTGTGGGGTTCTAATTTCTACTAGCTATGAGTATAGTGGGAAGTAGAGGTGTACATGTAATTTATAGGTTTACAAGTTGAAAATTATACCCAGTTCTCCAGTTTATGCAAAGATCTTAGAAATGAGTGTCTTGGGTCATTTTAAGGCATTTTCACAAAAAAATACTGGGTCTCCCTTATGGTACTTTTCATTTTGACATTTTTATTAAATCAACATTTTTGGTGACCTCTACAAGGTGATTTCATATTAATTAGTTTTTTTTTAATTACCTTCTAATTCATTGGGCATGGAGTCATTTTAAGCTTAACACACTTTAACTAGTGAAGAACAAACTAGGATTTTCCTAAACAAGAATGGAATAGGTAAAAATAGAACAAATTAAGGAAATAAAAAACTCCTAATGAATTGACATGTGTGAAAGCACTTATTTGGAAAACAAAACTAACCCTAATATATGCAAGATTTTTTAAAAAAATTTCAACCTCAAAAACAAGGTTTGAGGTATATCCCATTGACTAGGATGGGTAGTTATGATCCATCAAGCTTGGATAATTGGAATGAATTATATCCTTTTCATTGAGTTGTAATAAATGGACCACTCTATATTGCATCAAACTTGGTGTACTTGCCTAGTTTACCTCTATTTGCATCCCATTTAAGAATCATGTCTCCTTTATTCAAGCTCTTATCAAATGATTTTTTGTTTAAAGTTTTCTTTTTTTGAGCTTGATTTGGTTCCAGAACTTTCATTGTCTAGTTCTTGACTTATTCTAGTTCCATGAATTCTACCAGTCATATTATCATTTCATCGTTGTCAATAAAATCTAATTGATGATTGATTTCTAAATATGGTAACTCAATTGATTATGGGACTCTAACTTCTCTTCCATATACCAACATGAATGGATAAGTACCTATGTCTCTCTTGGGAGTGATCCTATTAACCCATTGTGTTGATTTCAACTTCACAAGCCATGTCCTTTGGTTGTCCTCCATTATCCTTTTGATAATCCTTATGAGATTTTTGTTGGTATAATTTTCTAATCCATTACATTATATGTAGTAATTAGAAGAATTAATCAAGTATACATTATGCTATACAACCCATTCATTCACTTGAGTACCCATAAAAGCTTTGGCATTGTTTGAGATAATGGTGTAAGGAACATTAAACCTCATGAATATGCTATCCATGAATTATAAGATAGATGTGTAGACACCGCAAACGTGTCTGCACCTTGGTTTTCCCCCTTGGCCCTTTTTCCCACCTAGTCCTCCTTGGTCCCTAACCCACCTAGGGCTTATTAATTAGAAATTAACATCTATTTTTAATTAAATTAGGCCCCCTTTCCACCCTACCCTTGCCACCTTGGATCCTCCCTTGAATCCCTCCACCTTCCCCCTAGCATTTATTAGGCCAAATCTCACCATTATATCCCCCCTCGTCCATTTTGGCATCCTCGTGACCGTTCTGCCCATGACCCCTCGCTCGGCGGCGTGCAAGAGTGGGCAGAGGCTATTTTTAGCCTCTGTGCCCATCCTGTGACCGCCGACGTCGGCGACCCTTCGGCCGACGTCGGCGAAACTGCCGGCGTCGGCAGCCTTCATTATCCCCTTCTGCATCCGTTGCACCCCCTGGACTCTTGAGCTCGAAAAACGGATTCTCTTGACGCTTTGGCTTTGATCTCTCCTCTGTCTTGACCTCGTGCAATAGCAGCAACAGGTGAAAAGGCCCTGGATCAGCATCTTCTCCTTGCAGCAACTCTTCTGTGGCTCCAGCAACATCTTCTTCTCTCTTCATTCAGTAAGCTAAAGGTAAGCTAGTCTGGGTTTGTTATTTCATTTTATTCATTCATCTATATTCTATTGTCTTTTGCTCCCTCTGTCCTTCCCCCTTGAGAGGCTACAAAGCCTTCTCAGGCCCCATCCTCTGTGAATCCTCCTCTTCCCTGTCCTCTGTGTCTCTTTCAACTTCCTCACCCCTCTGCCAAAAAGACCTTGCAACAGGTACTCAACCCGAACCAGGCCACTCCCCAATCCATCCAAACTTGTCCCCGTTCAGTCTCAGACCCGTCCACAGTCCAGCAAGCAACCCAGACCCGACTACAGGCCACAACCCCGACCGATGCCGGTCACTTCCCCAACCGACGTCGGCAGGATAGCCGACGTCGACAGATCAGATAACCGACGCCGGCGATATTTCCGACCTCGGCGACTGTCTTCAGCCCAACAGCTCTTTCAGGTAATCATTTTGTTTGCTTCTTTCCTTTCTACTTTCTTTGTCATTTCTGTATTCTGGCATTCTGTCTTTTATCAGTCACTTATCTCATCAAAACAGTGGGTTGACCTCCCTTAAGGAAGTTTTTACACTTCTGGGAACAAGCCTTTTGCTTGGCAACCCACTGCCTATCTGTCTAACGTTTTTCTTGTCCTAGTTTCCTTTTTTTCTTGCAGGTGTCATTCCTCCACAGCCAAAGAGGAGTGCTCACAAACGTCTGGATTTACGGTGTGCAATCTTTAGTCCAGGTACTTCCAAGCCTTGTCCATTACTTTCTTTTAGTTTCTTTCTTTTTAGTCTGAAAAGCGAAATTTGAGGTAGAAACATCTCTGGCACGCCCGGTGGGACCCTAGGTTCCTCCTGGGTTCCTTTTTCTTTTTCATTCATTTAGGTGCATTTAGGCTCCTTCTCTCTTATCTCTTTCTTCTATTCCAAATGACACTATAAGCAAGGACTAAAACGAATCTTTCTTCTTTGCATTCTAGACTAGTCTAAATATCATACTCTCATCCCTTTCTCCATCTTGTCTTCATAACAACATCACATTTCGACTTGGGCATTAAAACATATTGCACTTTCATTTCTGCTTGTGCTTGCATTAGTCCACATCTAGTAACTTAGGCGCATATTGAATAAATCTAGACACTTGATGTTACACTACCGAATCACATGCACTAAAACACACATAAAACATACCTGAGACAAGGCCCGACTGGGATTTCATCACCCAGCGGATACCTTACCCGTCCCGGTGACCCTACTTGGATTTCATCACCAAGGGGGAAGCCCATTCCGTTCTCTGGTGGAGGATAAACTCTAGGCGAGGTATATCTTGGCTAAGCGAGACCAGCTAACCACTAGAATCGTGAAGTGAGGGGAGCTTGCTCCTTAGCACCAGGCCACGTACCAGACCCTAACACAGATCTTTGAGCACCTAAAGCAACACCTGAAACCATCTTTAGACTGCCTTCTTCTAGGACCCATTTTTCAGCCAATCTCCTCGAACATTCATCTAAGGCATAACCCACAAGTTTTTAAGGTTAATTCCTACGATTTATCGCTTAGGCTTGTCTGGCTTTCTCTGTTTTCCTCTTCTCATCTATTTGTTTGAGTGTGTGAGGACGCTTTCTTCTTTGCTTTTCAAAGAACCTTTTGCCTCTCTGGAAAACACAGTGACCGACATCGGTTCTGCCACCGACGTCGGCTTCCCCTGTCACCGGCATCGGTTCTTCTACCGACGTCGGCTTCATCTGTTACCAGCATCGGTTATCTGACCGACACCGGCCTCATTTCCTACCGACATCGGTTTTTAAACCGACGTCGGTCTCTGTCACTGTCCTTTTTTTTCAAAACCAGCAACCTGAAGCCTGTCTTTTCTCTGTCAAAGACTCCATCCTAGTTTTCTAGAACTGAGCAACACAGTTCCTGAGACCTGAACCTTCTTTGCCTTGCATGGTTTTGACTCGAAGCCAAGCCAAAGCTCTTGTCAACCACGCTAGCCGTCAACCACTTCCGTCCACCCCGTCCGTGACCAAGCCTACAATGGAGTTCAACTCGGAGACCGAAAGAACTCCCATTCGTCCAACCCCGCCGCAGACTCCCATTGTTCAAGAAGGGGACCAAGACTTCGAGTGATTCTTGGACCTCAACGTCAAGGTCTTGCAACATTATCTCGCGCATAGCCGAACGCGAGACTCCTTGGGCAATCCGATCTATGGAATGCCAACCTCCCTTGTCGCGACTACGGCTGTATCGACAGCATCCGTAGTTCAACCTTCGGACACCCAAGCCATCGCTTTGACCACTGACCAGACTTTGACCAATCTCCCAGGTTTGGCCTCCCCCTCTATCATTGGGCCCACTTCCACTGGGGTTTCGGCCTCTTGTCAACCTCAACCCACTCAACCGCTATCCACTCCATTTTAAAACCTTGTTGTCTCTATCCCGCCTACCCTGGCCCCTATCAACACCAGGGTGGCTTCCTACCCCTTGGCCCCCGTTACCACAGTCCAACCTCTCGTGGGAACAACAGGCCCAGCTATGTCTTCTAACCAACCACCTTTAGCATCCACCTCTGCCCCTACGATTAGTCATCCGTACATTCTACAACCGACTATGTCACTCGCCTCGCTAACCTCTTCAAAGTGCCCTACAACTTAGGGGGCGCGCAACCCATCAATCCGTCGGCAGACATCATCAAGATGCTGATGGACAAGATGACCAGTCTTGAGACCTCTGTTTTCGGCTCGCGCAACACTCTTTCATACGAGCAGATCTTTAACGAGCCCATTCATCCTTCCGTCCCAATCAGACCATATCCTAGCCAATGGGAGCTTCCGAAGTTTTCTCGCTTTCAAAACAAGGAAGACCCCCAACAACACTTGCGGGCATTCAGACACGCCTGCTACCTCATTGGCCATGACGATGCGTTACTCTTACGCACCTTTCCTATGTCTCTCTCAGGTGCTGCACTTGACTGGTACAGCTCCCTTCCTAGCCATTCTCTCTTCTCATTCACGCAATTGGCTCAGCTATTCCTCGATCACTTTTCTATCAACATAACCAAGAAAGTCTCAATCACGGACCTCTATTCTATTCGGCAATTCGAGGATGAGTCCATAGCCGACTTCGTTGCTCGATGGAGAGGCCTTATCAACCAACTCTCCTTTTCCTTGCCCCAGGCTGAGCTTATTGAACTCTTTTCTCAAGCCTGTGCCCGACATATCTCTTCCACCCTGAGGGTTCAAACCTTCTGCACTTTTGACGAGGCCTTCACGATGGCCCGCAAACTAGAGTTGCGTGCCATCGAGGAGAACAAAGTCAAGTTGCGGAATAAGAATCCCAGCTCTAAGGCCAATGACTCTTCCTCTGCCAAGCCATCATCATCCAATTCTAAATCCAAGGCTTCAGCTAATGCCGTGGTTGTCAGACCTTCATCTTCTTCGACCAATCAGCCTGAGCCCTCTACATCTCAGAGCGCTACTCAGCAATTCCAGCAAAGATACATGCAGCGACGATATACTCCTCTCGGAGAATCATATGCGTCTGTGCTGGAAAAGCTTCTCAAGCAGGGGGCCCTCAATCTCCCTCAAGCCTGACCTCCATCGCAATTCGATCCCTCACACGCCATCCCCGCGTGGTATAGGGAGCATGACTTCTGCAGCTTCCACCGTGTTAAGGGCCATGACACGGAGAACTGCAAAACCTTTAAGAACATAATACAAGACATGCTCGAAAAGGGGGATCTCATCTTAGACAATCCAAATGCACCCCCTAATCAGGCCATCGACATCTTCAAACAACCTTTTTCCAATCATCCGCCAAATCAAAACAGCGTCCAGACCTTAATTGACGACAATCATGAGCACAACGTTCGAACAGTCAATACGGTCTCCCCTTTCGTCCCCAATCAACCTCTTGAGTTTAGTCCATCAATCAGTCCATCACATGTGGATGAACCTCTCTCCCCGACTAGTTCTCCATTGACCTCTCTCATCTTGGAGGACGCCTCGACCTTACCTGCACCTCCGGTCTCGCCATCCCCCATTCTATTGCCTATGGAGGACCTGACCCTTCTTACCCCTCAGCTGCAAGTAGGGGGCCCCATCATCCCTGCCCTTTCCCCGCTGGAGGAGCCTCGCTCCCCAGTTTCTTCTCCACCCAGGGAAGAACCTGTCCCTCCTTCGTCCTCATCTAAATCTGTCATGACTTCACCATATCCTGCACCCGTCTCGTCTTCAACCTCGCAACCATCAACATCTTCCTCTCAGCCATTTTCCCGGTTAGTGGAGAAGATTGAACTTCTCCCTCCGCGGAAAGTGACGCCTCAGGTGTTGTGGGAGCGTCTTAAAGCCCTTCAACATACCTGCGCCCTCTCATCACATGCCGCTAATCCTCCCAAGGCAGAATCTCATCAGACTCTTGACAAAGACCAGACCCTCAAACCTCAACCAAATCCGTCCAAACCAAAGCCTGCGTCTATCTCGTCCAAACCCATCAAGTCATTTGGCATTTGTCCTGTCTCCACCCTCACTCACCCGTAAGTGAAGGTGGACCTAGGCCAGACCTCGACCAGCAGTACTCTTCCAACCAAGTCAAAAAAGACTGCTAGACCACAGAAATGAACGCCTCCTTCTCCGTCACCGTTGCCATCTATTTTGGGCCCCCATCCTTCGACCTTGGCTAGCATCCTTCCCACTCCGACCTTCAACCAAAACTCGTTGCCTCCTTTGCTTCCTCTGCCTACCTCCAGTCGTCCCTCTCCTAAAAAGGCGTTCTCAATCACCAGGCCAGAGCCATCTCCATCTGTCACCGCGCCATCAACCCATAAGGTGGTACGGAAACCTCTTCTAACCTCGCCTAAGCAAAAGTCACCAACCTCATGCATATCAAATAGCACGGACCCTCTATTGGGCTCATACTCGTCAATATTACACCGACTTCTCCAGACTTCCGACATAACCCTTCCGCCCATCAAGCCTTTCCAACCTCTCGGGTCCAAGCCCTCCTGGTTCGACGATACGAAAATTTGCTTATATCATCGTACACCAGGACACGACACCGAGACTTGCTGTGCCCTCAAGGCCGTCATCTGCCGCCATATGGAGAAGGACACTCTTCTCCTTGAGGACACTCTTGACCATACCCCGACTCCTTCCTGTCCAACTTCTTCAAACACGTCAACATCTCACCAGCAAAACATGACCCCTTCTTCGCCTCCCATTTTCGAAATCAATGCCATCCGTATAACCACTAGGTCGCAGCAGGACAAGGCCAAAGCAAAAGCTGCCATTCTTTGGACCTATCCCTTCGTCAAGCCACCCCTTGCGCCCAAGCCTAAAATTTCTATCCTTGGCGCGTCCCAACCTTCTTCATCTTCCTCTTCTGGACCAATTCACAACTCCATGCTGAAGCAACTTCACCAGACACCGGTGAAGATGTCTCTTTACGACCTTATCCAAACTTCGCCTCAGCACCGTCAAGCCCTTATCCAAGCCTTGCAGGCAGCAGAGGTCTAACCCGAGGACCCCCAACCACTCGCTGCCCTCGTCCATTCTTTATCTCCTGTCAACTCCATCACATTCAGCGATTCTGAGATTCCCACATCTAACACAGAAGATCAGGATGCCGCCCTCTTCATCACTGCCTATGTCGATTGGATGCGCATCAAATGCGTTATGATCGATGGCGGCGCTAGCATCAACATAATCTCTACCCACGCCTTTGATCAGCTGGCTCTTCCCAAGAACTGCGTCTCCAAAACTGACGCGATCTTATGCTCTTTTAACGACACCACCGCCACGACCATTGGCACAGTCACCCTCCACATTCGCGTAGGCCCACGCACAGTCTCGGAGCTCTTCTATATCATCGAAGGAGAGTTTCAATACAACCTTTTACTGGGCCGACCTTGGATCCGTGCCATGGCCTGTATCCCCTCCACCCTGCACCGTTGTGTGAAGTTTGAGCATGACGGGCAAGTCCACACCATTCCCGCTGACCCTTCACCCTTCAAGACTTGCAACACCACCTATCGTCCTAACGACATCCTCATTCCCATCAAGCCGTCCACTCCGGCACCGCCTCCATCTGCGGAAGCTTCGACCAGTTCGCAATCGGCGGTTGCCCTCACCCCTCCTCTTCAAGCGCCAACCAAGGACCCCATGGAAGACATCTTCCAACGACTATCACTTGGGGAATACCGCTTGTTGACCCTCGACATGTTCCAAACTCCACAAGAGTATGGACGCCTTCACCTCAGTCCTAATTACGACCCTCGAATCGGGACGGTCTTACCTTTTGGTCCTCCTCACTTCCAAACCAACTTTGTCTATGGGGGGCTTAATCAAGCCCCTACCTACGGCACTTCTCTTTCTTCACCTCGACCTTTCACATCTGATTTCTCATTTCTTGGCAACCCCGCCTTTGCACACACTTACCTTCACAGGTGTGCATGGAAGGGTTTTAGTTTTGGACGTTATGAGCAGGGCTCCCATCAGCCCATCGAGCCGCTCAATGATCACGATGCCAAGAAACGGTATGGCCTGGGATATCATGACCCCACTCAGGCTCCTTTCGACCTTTGTCCCAAACCAACCATTGACCAATCTCTTTCAGACTCGCCCATTTCTCCTTCGTCACCTACGGAGTCGGTAGTTTCCATCCCTCCTAGTTTTTTTTTTCATAAACACCATCCGCCTGGAACCCCTGACCTATCAGCTCAATGGGGTGCCCAGGTCTCTCCCTCTCATCTTTCCTAGCATGGTAGAGGATGAGTCGGCAACCATTCACACTGTCCACTGCGTTGACGATGACGCCATCCTTTCCTACATGGGTGCCGATGACTCTTTCATCCAGCGTTTCCTCCTTTCCGAGACCCAGGTTATGTTAAATGAATCCACCATTAACATCAACCTCCCTTCTTCTTCCGATGTTCCTCACATCTTAAAGATTGGCCAATCTTTAGACACTTAGGAGCAGCTTGACTATGCCCAGTTCCTTTCCAACCATAGCAAGGCCTTTGCCTGGACTTACAGCGACATGCCTGGCATCGACCCTACCATTGCTACCCATAACATTGTCACCAAACCAAAGGCTAAGCCTGTTAGGCAGAAGCTTCGAAAGATGCATCCTCGCGTTGCGCTTCTTGTCAAAGAGGAGCTTCAATGCCTTCTTTCTGTTTCCTTCATCCAACCCATCGATTATCCACAGTGGGTCTCTAACATCGTCCCAGTTACTAAAGCAACTGGGGGGATTCGGATCTGCACAGACTATCGCGACCTTAACCTAGCCTGTCCCAAAGACGACTTTCCTCTTCCTAACATCGACCAGCTTGTTGATCTCACGGCCGGCCATGAGATGCTATCTCTCATGGACGGGTTTTTAGGATACAATCAAATCCTGATCACACCGGAAGACCAGCACAAGACTACCTTTATCACCCCATGGGGGACTTTTTGCTATCGAGTCATGCCTTTCGGCCTAAAAAATGCTGGTGCCACTTATCAGCGTGCCATGACTTACATTTTCCACGATCTCCTCCACAAAATCATGGAGGACTATGTGGATGACCTTCTCGGCAAGTCCAAGCTCCGCCGCGACCACTTGACCATTCTCACAATCATCTTCTCTCGTCTCCTTCAATACAATGTCCGCCTCAACCCCAAGAAGTGTGTCTTTGGGGTCCTCTCAGGCAAACTTCTCGGCTTCATCATTTCTTTCCGTGGTATCGAGATAGATCCCGCCAAGATCCGTGCTATTCTCGAAATGCCACCCCCGACCAATCTCAAGCAGCTTCGCAGTCTACAAGGGAAGCTCCAGTCCATTCGCCGTTTCATCTCGCAACTTTCAGACCGCTGCCAACCTTTTCATCACCTCCTTAAGAAGGACGTCTCCTTTAAGTGGGATGAGAACTGTCAAGAGGCTTTTGAGGCCCTCAAAGGCTATCTGGTCTCTCCACCAGTCCTCATTCCACCTAAGGACGACCAACCCTTCTACCTTTATATCTCTGCTACCAACCATTCGTTAGGTGCCATGATCGTGCACCGAGACGAGCATCATCGCGAACAAGCGGTTTACTACATCAGCCGAACACTGGTCGACTATGAAACTCGGTATACTCATACCGAGAAACTCTGTTTGGCATTAGTCTTTTCCGCTACCAAGCTCTGCCACTATCTTCTCAACCACAAAACCTTTGTCGTCACTCACACTGACCCTCTCAAGTACATGCACTCCAAGCCATACCAGAATCAACGTATGGCTCGGTGGCTCATGCTGCTTGCTGAGTTTGACTTCGAATTCATCCAACAGAAATCTATCAAGGGGCAAACCATTGCTGACCAACTGGCAGATGCCCCTCTTCCCGACAACTGACCTTCACACTGTGAGTTCCCTGACGAGTCTATCGCCACACTTTCCACCGATGACACCGTCTACCAGATGACTATGTTCTTTGACGGTTCCAAATGTCAACTCGGTGGGGGTGTGGGGGTCATCCTCATCCCACTCGACGGGGAGCCCTTGCCTCTATCTTTCAAGCTTGACTTCGATTGTACCAATAATATGGCCGAATACGAGGCCTTAATTTTGGGACTTCAGACTGCCCTTTCTCTCCACATCAAGTCTATCAACATCTTTGGCGATTCGCAGCTCGTCGTTAATCAAGTTAACGGTTCATATCTCTGTAAAAATGAAGTTTTACAGAGGTATAAGAATCGTGCTGACACTCTTTTGGCATCTTTCGACCATTACCTCTTACAGACTGTTCCACGCTCTACGAACAAGTTTGTCGACACCATGGCTTCTCTTGCTTCGCATATCCTGTCTTCATCATCATCATCCCACCTTTTTGTCACAGTGCATCGCATACCCTTGCCTTCATACATCTCTCCTCACATCGACCATATCAATACTGTCAATTCTAGCCCACAAGATGACTGGTATAAGCAACTTGTGGACTACTTGTCTCTTTCTGTCACTCCTCCCAACCTCTCTAGCAATGCGCGACGAGCTTTCATCAAGCGCACAGCTCGCTATACCATGCTAGGGGCCTTCTCTATAAACGAGGCTTCGACGGCCTCCTTCTTCGCTGTCTAACCTCCACTGAAGCTCCTCAAGCCATAAAGCAAGTCCACGATGGGATTTGTGGTGGACACTTCAGTGGAAACTCGGTTGCCAAGCGCCTCCTTCGCCTGGGTTATTATTGGCCCACCCTTCATCAAGACTGTAGCGATTATGTTCGGCGTTGCATCAAGTGTCAGCAACACTCTAACCTGCTTCATCTCCCCAGTCACGCCTTGCAAGTCGCTCAGGATTTTTGGCCTTTCTCTCAGTGGGGCTTGGATCTCATCGGTGAGATCAACCCTCACTCGTCTCTTCGTCATCAGTCCATCATCACTGCCACTGAGTATTTCACCAAGTGGGTGGAAGCCATTCCTCTTGTCTCCACAAAAGCTGACAAAATTGTTGACTTCATCAGTAGCCACATCATCTGTCACTTCGGTGTCCCTCACAAAATCATCACCGACAACGACAAGTCCTTCAAAAACAAGACTGTCCAAAAACTATGCGACTCATTTGGCATCAAACTCAGCTTTTCTTCGCCTTACTACCCATAAGCAAATGGGCAGGCCGAGGCTTCCAACAAAATTCTCACCAAAATTCTCATGAAGGTGGTCAACGATACAGGAAGGGATTGGCACATTCATATCCCCTTCGCTTTGTGGGCCTACCGCACTAGCATCCGAACCTCTACGGGTGCTACCCCCTTTTCTCTCATGTACGGAATAGAGGCTATCTTACCTCTCGAGGTACAGATCCCGTCTCTCCGCATCTCCCTGCATGACATTCTCTCCAACGATGACTTTCGTCAGGATCGCTTAGCTCAACTTGAGTTACTCGATGAGCGTCGTCTTGCTGCCCTTAATCATATCCATGTCTACCAAAGTCGCATAAAGCGGGCCTACGACAAAAATCTGCGAGAATGAGATTTTAACATCGGAGACCTCGTCCTCAAAGAGAATCAGCACGTGACCAATATGGAGCGAAGTAAACGAGGTAAATTCGCCCCCAATTGGCTTGGACCTTTTATCATCACGCACAAGTATGGGTCAGGGACTTATCGTCTGTCTTCCCTCGATGGACGGCCAGAACCTGAGCCTCTTAATGCGTTGCATCTTCGACCTTTCTTCTGTTAGTCGCGTACTCATCTACTTGACACGTAACTTAAGCTCGTCCCTTGAGCAATCCTCGTCCTCTTAATACTCATCCCTTTCAACCCTATTCCCCTTTGACAAGTCCTCTACAACCCTTTTAGGATGCAGTGATGCTTTGTCCTAATAAAAAGGGGCGTCCTTGAGCTTCTATAGTCTTGTCCGTGACTCTCATTCCTATCAATAAATCCAAATCAAGATGTCAAAACATATCCATGGTCACTAAATCAAGTCAAGTCAAATAAAAAAGACAGACTGATCCCTCGAAGGACAGCTGTACTATCATTGCTGTATTACTAGACTGATCCCTTGAAGGACAGCTAGGCCAACTTTTCAAACATTATTAAGCAAAAATATAGACCACTCCCTCGAAGGATGGCTATGACTACTCTGGCAATAAACAATGCTTTTCTTAGAAGCTTCTCGCATCGATCAGCTTCGCAACATGACCATTACATCAAGTGACATCTCTATGCAGGCTTCCCGCATCGATCAGCCTGACTCAAAAAAAAAAAAAAAAAAAAAAAAAAAAACGAGTCACAGACATTGGCTTGTAGTTGTCTCAGGGTCTCCTACAAAAGGGGCAAGGTTATTCCTGCTCTTAAACTGGGTTACCCTATCCCCCTTCTATCACCGGCTCAAGGGACTTCGAGCTCACTTTAATGTCAAAGTGATTCGATTACCGTTCTAACTCAACACTGGTCATCAACGCAATGCATGAACGGGGCTTTTGTTCTAATAACCCCTATCTATGCTTCCTTTCTGGTCCTTGTCAATGAAAGAGCAATTTGCCTTTCACCTTTTCTCTACACTTTGGTCACGCTTTGGCCACGTCAATTATCGACTCATCCTTAAACCCAGCCAACTTCAATATTTTTTTCAAACCAGCCTCGACATTTCCAACATGACATCAGGCATCATCCTTGTCCTTTTCGCATAGTTTCTATGGACACCAATACCCATGGAAACTATCGACCAGACCCAATTTATGTTAAGCATAAACCAATACTTGCTGAAGCATAAATAGACCTTCTATTCATTTCTAGCATACATCCATCACGACTATGGAAACTTGCTAGGGATGAAAGCCTCTCGACCAATGTGACATCTATAGCATCATCTTGCCCTCATCATTTTGACACTTGACCACATCCAATCATCGATCAATCTTTTCCCTTCATCCGAACTACATTGGTCTGAGGCCCTACGACCAGGGCTATGTAGGCAGCACTCAGATAACACATCTTCTGAGGTTAGCTCGACCACCCCCGTTTGTTCGTCTCTGTGATGGACAAACCTTCTCTTCTTTGACTCTTATCACACCCAACTTCGTCAACTTTGACCAAGACCAATCATTCCCTTTGATCAAGACCAATCATAGACCTTTGACCAAGACCAATCATCGACTTTGACCAAGACCTATCAATCCCTCTGACCCCCCCTCCCTTTTAGGGAGAACTACATCGGCCTGAGGCCCTGTCACCAGGGCTATGTAGGCAGCACTCAGATAACATGTCTTCTGGGGTTAGCTCGGCCGCATCCTTTCGTCTATCCATCCTCTTGACCAATGACCATCGGCGATCATGCCTATCTCCTTCGACCTCGACCACTTCCAAGACAATGTTGCCTTGGTTGTTTTTGCATGTATGCTATTCCACGGCTGGTTAGCAGAATTGTCCGCAGACTTTTTTTTGACCCTTCACAAGTATAGGATCGCGAGCCAGTTGATCCCCACTACTTGTGACTTTTTCGTGTTTCTGGGAGCACTTCCTGAGCCCTGGATACCTGGGACACGATGACCATTTGGAGCTTCAGCTTAGATTGAGTAACCCGATCAGCAGATGACTAAATGCTGGGGCCCGGTTACTTCAATTTTGGCACTCCTTGACCCTTGACCATGCGACAATTTGACTCGACTATCCCGTGACGTGGTATACGCGCAATCACGACTTTTGCAGTGTTTTCACTCACCTCTCTCTTTCTCATTCACCTTTTGTCAAATCAGCACCTGACATCAGGTTCCTTCTCTCGACTCCTGCTTTGAGGGGGAATACATCATCCTTCACCTGGGGCAACCACTCCCTGTTTTTGTCTTGCAGTTCGTTCAGAACAACCAACAAGACAAAAAGGGGCAAATGTAGACACCGCAAACGTGTCTGCACCTTGGTTCTCCCCCTTGGCCCTTTTTCCCACCTAGTCCTCCTTGGTCCCTAACCCACCTAGGGCTTATTAATTAGAAATTAACATCTATTTTTAATTAAATTAGGCCCCCTTTCCACCCTACCCTTGCCACCTTGGATCCTCCCTTGAATCCCTCCACCTTCCCCCTAGCATTTATTAGGCCAAATCTCACCATTATATCCCCCCTCGTCCATTTTGGCATCCTCATGACCGTTCTACCCATGACCCCTCGCTCGGCGGCGTGCAAGAGTGGGCAGAGGCTATTTTTAGCCTCTGTGCCCATCCTGCGACTGCCGACGTCGGCGACCCTTCGGCCGACGTCGGCGAAACTGCCGGCGTCGGCAGCCTTCATTATCCCCTTCTGCATCCGTTGCACCCCCTGGACTCTTGAGCTCGAAAAATGGATTCTCTTGACACTTTGGCTTTGATCTCTCCTCTGTCTTGACCTCGTGCAATAGCAGCAACAGGTGAAAAGGCCCTGGATCAGCATCTTCTCCTTGCAGCAACTCTTCTGTGGCTCCAGCAACATCTTCTTCTCTCTTCATTCAGTAAGCTAAAGGTAAGCTAGTCTGGGTTTGTTATTTCATTTTATTCATTCATCTATATTCTATTGTCTTTTGCTCCCTCTGTCCTTCCCCCTTGAGAGGCTGCAAAGCCTTCTCAGGCCCCATCCTCTGTGAATCCTCCTCTTTCCTGTCCTCTGTGTCTCTTTCAACTTCCTCACCCCTCTGCCAAAAAGACCTTGCAACAGGTACTCAACCCGAACCAGGCCACTCCCCAATCCATCCAAACTTGTCCCCGTTCAGTCTCAGACCCATCCACAGTCCAGCAAGCAACCCAGACCCGACTACAGGCCACAACCCCGACCGACGCCAGTCACTTCTCCAACTGACGTCGGTAGGATAGCCGACGCCGGCAGATCAGATAACCGACGCCGGCGACATTTTCGACCTCGGCGACTGTCTTCAGCCCAACAGCTCTTTCAGGTAATCATTTTGTTTGCTTCTTTCCTTTCTACTTTCTTTGTCATTTCTGTATTCTGGCATTCTGTCTTTTATCAGTCACTTATCTCATCAAAACAGTGGGTTGACCTCCCTTAAGGAAGTTTTTACACTTCTGGGAACAAGCCTTTTGCTTGGCAACCCACTGCCTATCTGTCTAACGTTTTTCTTGTCCTAGTTTCCTTTTTTTCTTGCAGGTGTCATTCCTCCACAGCCAAAGAGGAGTGCTCACAAACATCTGGATTTACGGTGCGCAATCTTTAGTCCAGGTACTTCCAAGCCTTGTCCATTACTTTCTTTTAGTTTCTTTCTTTTTAGTCTGAAAAGCGAAATTTGAGGTAGAAACAAGATGCCTCCATGGAATCTTTGAGTACAACTACTTGAGTCCATTTGGTGAAATATTTAGTTTCTATAAAGACCCATTTGTGGTTTACACTTGATGGTGGATTGATCGTACTAATGAATTCCAATCCCCATTGAACAAATGGCTAGTTAGTTTAGATTGGTCTGAGAGGGAGAGATGCTAATCTTTACTTGATTGTAAAGTAAGCACACTTTTCATAATTAATTACCCATTAATGGACATATTTGAATATGTTAGTCCAATAATATCCCCCTTTCATTATTTTTATGGCCATGGTTCTTGTAGAGAAGTGTCCACCTGATAGACCATCATGAAATTATTTAAGCACCTTGGGGAATTCGTCATGCTCAATACATATTAGAATGAATCCATTCATATCTTACCTAAAAAATATTAAATCAAAAATAATATAAATAATGGATTGAAGTTTGAAATACCTTTTCTTGGACCACTATAAATCATATGGATACTTTCTAGTCTATAAGAAGATCGTCATGTCACAGATCCAACTTTTAAATAGAGGTGGAGTGGCTAGTTGGGATGTACTTTGAGCATACACTACATTATATACTACTTAAGTAGTCTTGATATCATAAGAAAATTATTCACATAAACCCTTTCCTCTTACAAGTTTTGTAATTTTGATGTTCATGTCATATTCCATGACTTTTTTGATCCATCCTGCTCTTTTTTTGTTTATTTCCCAACTTAGATGGAACTCTTTAACCCTTTGGTGACTGACCTTCAAGTTAATTTTATTATTGGATAGAATATGATTGAAATTATTGAGGTATTTAATTACAACATATACTTGTTTCTCCATGAAACCATATTCTTCTTCATAATCCTTTAAGGATTGTTTGAAAAAATATATTGGTTGTTCCAATTATTCTTTAATTTACTAGGTTAGAATAGTTGAGATGCTACCTTCCCCTCCAAAAGAGTAAAGAATTAAATCTTTCCCATAGTTGGGGTTGACCAAGGTAGGATCTTGAGAATTAGCCTACTCAATGGCTTCAAAAATTTATTTTCCTTCCTATGTCTAGATGAAAATGATACCCTTATTAAGCATTGTAGTAAGGGGCTTGTCCATAAATAAAAAATTCGGAACAAATATTCCTACAAAGTTGATATTTATTAAGAAACTTTGTAATCCCATTTTATGGCTTTGAAGTACTAATGAAAATATAACACTTATTCTCTCTAGGTCTACTGAAATACCCTCTTTTGAAATAATGTGTCCTAGTAGTTTATCTTCATGAACAATGAAAACATACTTTTTTGGATTTAGGGAAACTCTAAATTTTCTACACCTTTCAAAAATTCTCTTAAGGTGATCTAGGTGTACATCAACATGTTTTGAATAAATGATGATGTCATCTAGGTATACTAAGATCATGTCATTTATCAAACCTTTGAAATCCATATCCATGTCTATTTGAAAATTATGACCAAAATTGGTTAGGCTAAAAGGCATCTTTTTATATGCATACATTCCCCATTTTTTAGTTAAGGTAATCTTGAATTGGTCTAATTCTTACACTGAGATTTGGTTATATCTAGAATAACTATCTAAAAGGGAAAAACTTTCAAATCCTGATATAGTTTGAATATTTTTCTCCATGGGTGGAAGGGGATAATGATATTTTAGAGATGCTTTGTTTAGGTCCCTAAAATCTACATAAATCCTGATTTCTGCATTCTTTTTCCTTACAAGCACCGAGTTAGTAACCGAAGATGAGTATTTGATAAGGAAAATAATATTATCCTTTATCAGTTTGGATAGCTCATTCTTCATCAAGGGTTCTATTTTTGGATTGATGTGTCTCTATTTATATCTAACATGTTTGGTATTTGGGTCAAGCTGTATTGTGTGTTGGGCTAAGCTAGGGTCAAAACATCTTAGATCTTGATAACTCCAAATGAAGTTATCATCAAATTCTTGACACAACTTAATAAAATCTTATTTTTTAGAATCATTACATACCTTTATAATCTTTAATGTTTTTCCCTTTGAAATGACTATTGGCTTCTAGTCTTCTTCATTAACCATGATGTTCTTCTTTAAACCTTTCAGTTGATCATCTGAATTGAAGATACTCTCCAAAGTTACAAGGCCCATGGGTAATTTTTTAATATATAACTAAATGATTTGATATCCATATTGATCATGGAGTCTTGACTAGTTTTTATTAGAGAATTTAGCTTCTTCTCTTTGAAAATTCATAATTTGCTGATCATTGTCAAAGGCTTGCTAGTTAATTTCATTATCAGGAACATATGGCTTTACTATCAACTTTAAATGATATCTATTTTTATTCTTTATTTCTTCTGGTAGGATATATTGGTAGCCTACCAAGGCCATATGATCAACATCTTTATTCAATTCTCTTGGAACTATTTGAATGTTTAAAGTGGTAAAGTCTTATAATAGGTCCCAAACTTTATGTTTTTAATATCTTAGTAAGTTATTTTTGGTTATAATTATGGATCTTACTTGGTGAAAAATCAAATCACTATCACAAAATACTTATAGGGACTTTATCCCTCTTTCCTTGGCCAACTGTAGACCTCAAATCAATGCTTCATATTTAGCTACATTATTAGTGCATTTGAACTGAAGTATGAAGGAATAAAAAGAACTCTCTTTCTATGGAGAGATAAAAATAATACCTTTTGAGCCATTGAATAAAAGTTTCCACATTCCTTAAAAATATTTAGTTGGTTTTATGAGATTTGAGATGATTGCATCATTTTCATGAATGCAATATGTAATGAACCTAGTTTCTTGTACATAGTCATAAGGATCAAATTAGAGATTTGATCCCCATTTTCTTAATGAGTATCTAGGATATCTTACACAAGTGTTGCTAATTCAAGATCAATTTATTCTTCCTAATCCTAAAATGTGCAATTCATGTCCATAAGGATAGGTGTTTATGGCTCAATATAGTATTTAGCTATTACGTCAGCTCTTATTGTTACTCTTATTCCATATCTCATCATAAGAAACATGTCAGACTAGTTAGTAGATAAAACCCCTCCTATTTTTGCTGTGAAGTCTCATGAAATGAAAATGGAAAAATAAGGGGGGAGATCAATATATGAGATATCTTGGGAATTTGACAAGCTTGGACATGCATAGATGGTGAGGTTTAAAACTTTTATTATCCTGACTATTTGAACCAAAGTTCCATCTAATTGAACCAAACCTTTTGAAATAGGTGTATACTTAATACTAAGAGTATCAAATATTTTCTTGGGCATAACATAACTACTATCCCCTAAGTCTACCATGAAATTATGAATGAGATGCTTCCCATATACAAGTGAAAAATATAAGGGGGGAGGATTACCATTCTTTCTTGCTTTAGTGTCAATTTATGGTTGACATAAATTAATTACAAAATTAGGTCCCTTTGATAGAACTTCATTTATTATTTGGAAGTTCTTCAAAGCTTCTTATAGAAAATCTCTTTGTGTTATAATGGATAGTGCTTCCCACATAGTGACATTCAAATTAGTCTTCTTCATTTAATCAACGATATTGAAGGGAAAGTTACTAACCTTCACTAGTGCCTTTACAAGAGATATATCTTCCTTTACAAGATTTAGGGTCAACACTTTTGATTTTGATTCACCTACTCACAAAAAGGATGGCCTCTATATTATGTTTCCTTTTGTATATTCTTGTACAACTTTATAAGTTATAGCTTATTCCACCTTGGGGGGATGATCAATTTCTATTACTTTTATTTGAATATGTATTGGCTATCACCAAAATTCCACCAGTTAATAACATCTCCTCTTGCTAGTTTAAAAAAGTAGATTCATTTTGAGTTGGTTCTTGTGTATCTTTCTACTAGGAAGAGTCTTATTCTTATTGTTCTTGAATATTTGATATGCCTTTCACCATAAAGTCTTGAATAATGACCCTATTTGGACAAGTATTCTAGTTATGTGGTTGAACACAAGGATAACACCACTCGTACTCTTGAGCCAGGTTATTTTGAATAGGTATAATATCTTGAAGAACTTGGTATAGGTAGAGTATAGATGGTTAGAGGTTTTGCTTGCATATTTTGACTTTGTGGTTGTGAAATGATTTTGTATGGATGCCTATTGGGTTGGTATGCTTGGTTAGCTTGCTGATAAGGCCTATAGTTCTAGGATTTGTACTTTTCATTACTACTAACTCATTGTCAAAACTCTTAAGTAGTGACCTAACTAAATATAAACCATCAGTTGGAGTGGGAGTTAAAGATGATGTTTTCCTTGTGGTGGGAATTGGATAAATTGTAGGTTATGTAGGAGGTATTTATGGAAATAGAGGGATTAGTGGCCTTAGGGTAATCTTTCCAGCTTGAATTACATAATTTTTTACTCTTATTATAATTTCATAGGCATTGGGGAGTGTGGTACCACCCATTGATTGAATCATAATTGCTATATCACTATTCAAAGATCTTAAATAATATAGGAAAACATTATTTGGGGTTGGGTTGACCAATGCTGGAATTCTATTTCATGTATTTTAAAATCAAAAATTGAAATCACTCACAAACTCATGAGGAGCCCATTGAATAGCAGTTAGTTATTTAACTAGGGAGAGGTGGTCACTCTTGTCTTTAAATTTCATGCATAGTGCAATTCCTAAGTCATCCCAAACATGTATGGGATTCAAAGCTAGGTCTCTATACCATTGTAGGGCTTTCCCCATAAAACAAGAGACTAGAAATCTGATTACAACATTATCTTGTACTACATTATGGATTGAAAAAAGATTAGTAATTTCTTGTATATGTTCCATAAGAGTGGTGGAAGTTTCACCAATAAGATACAGAAGGATTTTTAAAGTTAAGGTAGGTATATCATCATAATGGGCCAACTAAAGTGGGTTGCTTCCATTGAAGGCTACAAAATTTTGATTTTTCATAACCATAATGGGAGGTATGAAACTACTGGGTATATTTCAAGGGGATTTAAAAAAAATTTTAAGATATAATTTAGTATAAGGTATGACTGATCTTGGTATCTTTTTATATGGAAATGAAAAATCCAAAAAATCAACTTTTTTACCTTTAAGAGATGATCTTGTTTGTTTCTTTGGCATACGTAAACCTTCATTTCATAAATATGTAAGCTAGAAGAGTCTCTAAGTGATTTTGAAATGTGTACATGGCTCATATAATGTTTACTAAGAATATCACCAATCTCTTTATTGATAATTTTTAGTGTCCTATTGGGCGTGCCAAAATGTTATCACATAAATTTTGCACTTTTCTTGATGTTGTAGCTCACTTGTGAGAAAATATATTGATACAATGGGATCACCTATAAGTTTTATGACCTCGGTGAATTGAGGTGAAACTATGGATGAGGTTGAATTTATTTCACTAAATTTGGTTTAACTGATAAACTAATAGCTCATGTGGAAATTTTGCTTCTTAGTGATCTTGCTTCTAAACTAGGGTTTGATTGAGGGAAAAGAGTTTTAGAAATGAAATTGAAAAATTAGAAATGGTGATTACACCAAATATCTATAGTGTATTTTAATTGTTTATTTGAATAAACACAATAGAACAATAAATATATTAAAATTCATTAGAGCACAAACTCATGCAAATGTGAAACTAAAGGTAATGTTGGGTATTTCTCATACAAGGGACAAGATTCTTTATTTTTATCAAATAATCTTTCAAAAAGGTAAAATAATACCACAAAGCAAATTTTGTGACTGAAATAAGAATAAAAACATCCACAAATTTGATAAATAACTTTGTATACATAAAGATGACATAGACAAGAAATGAAAATCTTCAAAATATTCTCATTTTATAGGTTACAACATATAGATAACTTATTTTAAATGCATACTAATTTATTTAACAACAAAAAGATAGATGGGTTATGACATAATACCCATATTTATACAAAACACTTTCTTATAAGAGATGTAGTTAACTAAAACTAGATGCCTAACTCAAAAACATGTAAAATATGAAACTCCATGAAAATGGGGTATGATATTCAGCTGCTATAACACCATTGACAACGTAAACAAGTGAAAAAAAGAGCATGAAAATTCTAGGCATGATCAAAATTACTGAGGTGTGGAGGAAACTTGAAAATATTCATGCAACGCCTTCTTCTTTAGTTTAGCTATTATAAATTCTCTATCTAATGAGGTACCAAAGTGAAACTCAAAATTATAGAAAAATATAGCTTTCATTTAACTTTAGGTTATTTTTGCAAAATCTAACTTGTAATTTTAAATTGGGACTTTTTACAACTTTTAAGTCACCCAATGTTTACAAAATTGGAAATGCAATTTATAATATGTGAGTTTGCGATTATAGCAATTTAGAATTGTTAAAAGGGAAAGTGAGAATTACAAGTTTGCTTTTTATAACCTTCAACTTGTCAAAAAAGAACATGGAAATTACATGGATCTTTCTAAAATAAATCCATCAAAATGATAGTTGTAATTTAAAATTTACAATATAAATAATGTTTTTTGATGGAAATAATTAATCTACAACCAAAACTTTTGAAGACTCTTTGTCCTTTTTAGCTTGTATCTTTTTAATATATACATCAAAACTCTTGAATATCTCTAGGATATGATCTTCATTGAGACCAAAAGAGTATACGTGACTTACTTCACATTCTATAATTGTATCAGAGAGTTCTCTTTTTGTAGCACTATATTCTTTTGTCTTTATCCCCATTTGATCCAATGTATTATGGTACTTGATAAAATGGTGGATGGAGTTGAAACTGAATGTGGTGTCTTGTGTTAACTCTCTTTTGACCACTCCTTTGAACTTGTCTCAAAATTCTTGTGCTGAAAGGATCTGGTCTTGATCATTTGTTACTTGACATAATAATATATTTATAAAGTCTTTAATGTCATAAAACATATCTAGAACTTTGTCATATATAGCCTTAGCTTTATTCGTACTCTTTGTGAGTATTATTATTATGAACTGAGCTGATCTATCTAATTCCTCATGCTCTACATCATTTTTAGTGTCTTTTTCATAATGAGCATATCAATTTTTATTGCATCTACATTTATCAACTTTGGATAGAATAGGTTCAACCTTTCCATCTCTTCCTAATAATTGCTTATTTATTTTCTTAAATTTGCCTATCCATCCTTCAAGGCTTTTTAATAATCCATTAATAATTCAATAACTATATTTTCCTTTGAGATGAGCTCTTCTACCTAGTCCTTTATAGCCCTTCCCATATTTTTGATCTTTTTTATTGCATCAAAAGTGTTTCCTAGTTTGTGATTTGATTAATAGATTGTGTAGGTTGGGTAGTGGGCTCAATGAACTTCTTTAATGTAGTCATCAATTGTTCAACCTTATTCTTCAATTCATCCTTAGTGACCTTGTCACTATCCATTTTCTCAAAAATAGAGTTAATGCTGGATTGAACATCATGTTTCAATCCCTCTCTTTTAGGACAACCAAGGTGAACCTTTGATATCTGGTAATTCCCCACCACTAGATCCTCTTTCCATTTGTCTGGTGGTGGGACTGTAATCTCTACATACTTCTCCCCTATTAAATCATATAATATCTTCAATAGGGTTTTGGGTGTTGCCTTTGATTTTTTGAATGCATCTATAAGGACAAAATCCATTGTGCCAAAAGACATCATCTACTTCTATTTCTTTTCCATTATCTATACTAGACAACTAGGAGTGGCACCTAGTTATCCTAGCACTACCACTTAAGAATCTATAGATGAGGTTGATAAACTAGTGCTTATGGTGATAAGTGCTGAGTTTATTACTATTATAGCTACTCAATATTTTGATAATGTTTTGCAAATCTCTTCCCCATCTATGGGTTGAGTGGCCATATTTGTATCAATGACTTGCTTCATCTTTACCTCCTTTGTTGGGGTTGAGGTTACTATAGAAATGGAATTAATAGGTGTAGTGGAAATGGATGTGCCTATCAGGGGTATGGGATATGGAAGTGACACCAATAGAGGGGTGGACATAGGGAGTTGAAATAAGGGAACCTATGGGAGTGTGTAATCTAGATCCATGAATGAATTAGTTAGAGTTGTGGGTACACTCAGGGTTGATGAAAAGGGGAAGTTGATAGGGGATGAAGATGAAGTAGTAGTTATCCTAGAGGTTGGGATGGCCAATGAGATTGTAATTAGGATGAATAAATTTGTATCTATATAATAATATGTGGTTTTAATGAATAATGGGGTGGAGGTGGTAATTAGAGATGAGATGGAAGGAATTGCAAAAGATGGGAGTGAAATGGTGGAAGAGGAAGGAATTATGGAAGGGGGAAGTGGAAGTGAAATGTAAGTTTCCAATTGAATTGATTGAAATATTAGAAATGGAGTTATTGACACAAGTGTTCTGGTGGGAATGGAGGGGGCAATTTATTGAGGTGAAGGTGGAGTGGATATAGGAGGAGGAGGTGTCAAAGCTGATGAAAAGATAAATATAGGTAAAGGGAATATAATAGAGATAAGACTGGAGACTATGACCAATATGGGAGTATAAACCATTGGTGTTTCAATAGTATCTATACCTTCAAATGAAATCACTATTGGATGCATCACTACTACTCTTTGGATTCTTGATTGTCCTCTCTTAGCCTTTGAATTTTGATTTCTATTGTGGGAGACCACTAGCTTATCTACTTATTCTGGGAGGGTTCCACTACTAGAACCTTCTGTTGATGGTGGTACTCCTTTCTCCTTAAGCTCTCATAGTTTCTCACTGATGCTCACTATTTCCTTGGTCACTTTGACCCCTTTACTTCTAAGCTAGTTAATTTTTATTTTTATTATGTTGGTGGTTCTATCCATTAATGAGGACATAGGAATGGACCACCTAACTATTAGAAGTGGTTAAGAATAGATCTTATTATCATAATAGACCTTGTCTATAGGGGATTCATCATATACCAAGTCCTCAAGGATTGGTAGCATGTTAAAAGCCTTGATTTGATCCATGGTCATCCTAGAATAATCTTCCAGTCTCACTTCTTCTTCATCTTGGAGGTCTTCCTAGTAGTCTTCATAATAGGTAACATGGGAATATGTTGAGATCCCCAATACACTAGTAATGTTTCCATTTACATCATAGAATGGACTTGCCTCCTAAGTCTTCAAGGTCATTTAAGTTATTTGATCATCCACACACTTGGCTTTAGATAAGGAAGGACATGTATACCTCCCTATGCTAATGGGGAAATGAATTCTCACCTTGTGTTTGCTAGATAACAACTTATGAGTCTCCATGATGTACCTCATAAGTTATATTAAAGGCCATTTTTTACTTACATACCTTGGGAGGATGTAAGGATAACCATTGAATCCCCCTACTATGATGTAGGATTATGTGGGGAATTGAATGAAATAAGATTGCCAATTTTTAATTTCTAAGTGGCAACATCAAAGAATCTTTTTTTCTCTAGGTCTTTGTCAAACATGACTATGATGAAGTAGATGATTGCATCATTTACTCTTTTCAAGTGCTACCCACTTTACTCAAGAGTGAGGTTAGGGTAATAGTTAAAAACCTTGTTTACTTAGTCAGCTACTATATTTAATCTTGGGAAGGCTCACCCCTTGGATAATATGTATACTATATAATAAATCATATAGAACTTCCCTATATTTTGGACTTCCATAAATTACTTGTGGATGGAGTCACTTATTAGTTGTGCCTAGTTGATGTATTACTTGTTTTGATGGATTAACCATATGTATTGGTACATATAGTCTTAATATATCTTGGCATCTACACTTCCAGTAACTCTATGTAAGAGTATGATTAAATCCCCCACTTCATCTTTAAAATCTATCCTTGCTAGGGTTTTGGGAAATCTTATCAAAGTAAGCCTAGAGACCTTTAGCTTTTAATTATTCATTACCCTTAGACATCCATTGTTATTATCTTGATAGAACTTATTTGATGTTTTAGGAGTATATTAAGATAACTCTCATATTTAGGTATTAAGAACACTAAGTCTATGAAGTCAAGGTCTAGGTTCATAATCCTTTCTCCTTTGTCATTTAACTCTTCTCTCTTATCTGCATCATAATTCTTGGTCAATGTCAGCACCAGCTTAGTGATCTACATTGATAGGGGGAAGTCTATCACTTGATGTAGCCCACAATCATAAATGCTCTAAATATAGGCATTTTTAAATTTAGCATTTACTCTGGTCCAAAAATCACCTAGTTTAATGTAACCTAGGTCTCTATCTGTAATCTTATTTATGTTAGATTCTAGGCTAAGTGGGATACCAATTCCTTTGGATTTGAATTTCATCTCTTTTATATACATGAATTATAGAGAATTTTCTAGGGGAAAACTAACTACAGATTTGGCAGGATTTAAGGGTGCAAAATATAGGTGAAAGCTCTGATGGGTATAAGGGTTTCTATTGCAAGGAAAATATCTAACAGAGATGGTGGTTATAAAACACACTTTTAATATTTGATAAAAAACTTTGATGGGTTTTAGGTTTGCAAAGTACACTAGGATAGTTTAAAGAGTTATGAGGTTGCAATCGTAGGTATAAATATTGTGGGTATTGGAATTGTTTAGGCAAGTGGAAATTCCATGGGGAATGCACATAAAATCCTCAAAGGAATATTTGATTGGTTATTTGATTTTCAAAACCCTAGATTTTCTAGTGTAATAAAATGGAAGGAAAATACTTGATAGGAAATATTTTCAAAATGATGCTAAGAAAAAACCTTAACAAGTGTTTAAGAAAGGAAAAACACTAAATTTGTAATTAAATAGGAATAAAATGCAAAACTAAGCCTATCTTAGCTTTGGTAAAGGAAAAATGATAACTAAAAATGCAATAAGGATGATAGGGGAATACTAGGCATGAGTAGCAATGGCATTTTCGGTTCGAAGCATGATTATGTGGCTTGAAAGTATGGCTTGAGTACAAGGCATGAAAGTGTGGCTTCTTAGCTCGAGGTTGTTATTAGGATCATAGAGCTCCAAACTTGAATTTCATAAATTAACAATGAATTATACTAACCCTAATTTTATTTATCTAGTACTATAATAAATACCCCTAGGTTAGTGGTTGGCAAGAGGTTTATAAATCCAAAGTCTGAGAGCAACTTTGTAACTTTGCATATTTGTAATTTGCACATTTCCATATGATCTTCATATGATAACTTGGATTTTTGAAAATGGGAAGGTGGAACTTGAGGTGTAATTTTAAAATTTACAAGTTATAAATTATAACTGGGGTTCCAGATTTCGTAGGAAGGGTAGTCGACAGGAATTAGAACTCAAGTTACAATTTGTCACTTTACAAGTTATAGATTTCAACAAGAGTTCTAGTTTTTGATTGGAGTGATTCATAGGAAGTGGAGATTAGGAAGTAATTTTCAAGTTTTAAAGTTGTAAATTGCATTTCAATCTCTAGTTTTTGTGAGGCATATGTTTGGTAGGGAGGAAATTTCTGATTACAATTTGCAAATTGTGAGCAAGGTCCTAGATTCTATCAGCTATGAGTATAGTGGGAAGTGAATGTCTAGATGACATTTTTAAGTTTTTAAGTTTTAAATTTCACATAGATATTTGGTTTCTATTGGGATTTGGGAAATGAATATCTTGGGTCATTTTAAGGCATTTTTTCAAAACATTAATGGGTCTCCCTTAGGGTACTTGACATTTTAACATTTTTGGGACAAAAATATCAACATTATATGGGTCTCCTTAGATATATTCACTTTTTATATGTGTGTGTGTGTGTCCTAATATTAGTTTAGAGCCTTATACACACACATACATACATACATACATACATACATACATACATACATACATACATATATATATATATATGTATGTATGTATGTATGTATGTATTACATACATATATATATATATATATATATATATATATATATATATATATATATATATATACATATATATATATATATATATATATATATATATATATATATATATATATATATATATATATAGGCTATAAAATGATATTAGGACACACACACACACACACACACATACATGGAAAGTGAATATATCTAAGGAGATAGAGAGAGATATTAGAAGTTACATGCCCCAACCTTTGGAGAAATGGTGAGTTGCCACCCAAATATCGATATTAGCTCAACCATGCAACCTAATCATACTTATAACTTGGTGAACATGAGTGAACAAAGTCAAATCATATTATAAAAATGGTGAGATTGGATGATAAAATCAAGTCCAACTTAAAAACTTGTAAAGATTGAGTGATTTAATCACCTCAATGATACTAAAAGTGAATCAACTATTGTAGTAGATTGGCTCAATAAATTTTGTAAAAGTCCATTTTTGTGGGTGATGAAAATACATATAATAGTGTTTTTAAATTTGAAACTAATTTAGATTCAACAATACTAGACACACATTGCATAACATATGTACCTTAGATATGCCTCATGTTGAAACTATGTATAACAACACTACCAATTTATAGAATTATGTCACAATTATGAATCTAAATCATGTATCTATGTGTGGTTAATTTGAAAAATATATAAGTGTGGAGAACATGATTCCAAATCATTCCTCTAATATTTATGGAGAAATATAAAAATTAAAATAAGTCCCAATATGGAGGACATATTTCCAAAACGTGCCCCCACTAAATATGGGTGTGACAAATACTAAATAAGTGTGGAGAACATGATTCTAAACAATGACCCCACTAATATAAAAACTATTCCAAATGTAAATAAGTGTGGAAAACATGATTCCAAAGCATTCCTATAAATTTAAAAAATTATGTTAAATGTGAAGAAGTTTTGAGAACATGCTTCCAAAGCATGCCCTCACTAAATCTAGAAAATGTGCCAAATGTGAAGAACACGTCTTTATGACATACCCACACTAATATTCCCTCTTTTGAGGTGAGGGGAGAATATAAACCAATATTTACATCACCTCAAATTGATAAGATAGCTATATAATCTATGAATGGAACCATGCAACATATAGAAGGATCATGTCTAGGTACATATAACATTGAAGCACATAGACCAATGTGATCATATGAAGGCCTAAGATGAATGATAAGGATCATGGAAACATATAGATAGTAATATTATAAGCTTAAAAATCAAATTAAAAACACACATAAGAGCACTCAAAATCAAGTCAAAAGGTAAAGGTCCAAGGAGACTAAAAATAAGAGGCATGCTCAAATGCTACATAATCTAAGGGACATGACTTAGTCAGACGTATAAAAAATCAAAGATGGCATTATAAAATGTTCATACAATAAATAATGACATATTCATATGTCAAATAAACTATACATAACACATGAGATGAAAACAAAGGAGCATATTCAAATGCTTGGACAAGAAATACAATAATAAGGCAATACACTCAAAGAAGTGCATAAAGGAAAACATAAGAAACCAACACAAACATGTCATAGGATCCCTTGGACCAAATGTGTTAGCAAAAAATGTCAAGTTGATATCATTTAAAATACCCTATGAAATATATAATCATGGATAAGGCATGTGTAAGTAGGTTTATGAGCTCAAAACACGATAATGTAAAGTGACCATAGAATGATATAACTTAGAAGTATCATGATCATAGAGGTGGATGCCCCCCAATGTCTATATGATATGAGTAGAAGAAAGACCCAACATTAAAAATAGGAATAGATCATGTATTTATGTATGCCTTTATCACCCTCAAGTAGAAGTGTGACACACATGTGTATGTAGTAATAACTTATATACCATACATTAACATGGAACTAACACATAGATGCCAAGGAGCCAATAGAACATGTTTTAACTAAAAATGTTTTTCGATTTTTTATGTTTTTTTTAGAATTTTGGAATAATTTTAAGAGTTCTCACATGATATATTTATGCAAGTGCATGATGTTAATTGTAATTTTTAAATGTTTTTCTTCAAGTGTATTAAGGTGGTATATAAATTTCCCTAATTTTTTAGTAATTTTGAATGGTCCCAACCAACTTGATTTTAACTTTCTTTTCTTATCTTTTTCTGAATTTATATTATTTTGATTTTATTTTAGTACCAGGTCATCACATAAAAGTCACATGGCTAAACCTTTTTATTATATGCTTGTTTTACATAGTCTTGATAGACACATAAGTGCTCAACAAATTGTATGCATTTTGTCTCAACTGTTCTAACTGATGAAGTTTCTTTTAATGGTATTCATTATCTTTGACAATGTTTCTAAGAGAAACACACAAATATGGTATCTCAATTTCAATCAATGAAATAGACCCTATACTATAGACCAAAGAGTAAGGTGTAGCTTAAGTAGGTGTTCATACACTAGTTTAGTATGCCCATAAATCATATACCATTTGTTGGTGCCAATCAATGCTATATCATTCAACTATTTTGGTAAGTATTTTGATAATTGTCTTATTAGTTGCCTCTACCTAGCCATTTCCATGTAGGTATTAAGATGTAAAAAATTTATTATTAGTATTATATTTACTATAAAAGCATTTTACCATTTTAATTTTAAATGATGTTCCATTATCATAAATAATAGATAAAGGTATGTCAAAACAATAAATAGTATTGGTTATTAGAACCTATATATGTCATCCCTTATGGTAAACTTAAGTGGAATTTATTTCAACCATTTTGTAAAATATTCTATAGCTATGATGATAAATTTGTGTCCATTGATAGATATTGTATTTAGCTTTCCAATTAATTCAAAACCCCATAATGAAAAAGGACACAATGAAATAATTGGCTATAGCTCATATGATGATGCATGATTCGAATATCTATATTTTTGGAATTGTAAACAGAGTTTTTCATGTTCAATACATTATTGTTCCATGGTATGCCAATAATAGCCTTGGTATAATATTTTTTGAGACATTGCACATCCACTAAAATGCTCACCACACTAGTTGTCATGTATTTCTAAGAGTGTAGTGTGGGCCTCATCTTTTTTAAGTAAAGAAGTAATTGTCCATCAAAACTTTGTTTGAATAAATCATTTCCAATAATAACATAATGAATTTATTCATGTTGTAATTTTTGTTTATCATTTCATGAAAAATGGTCTATTATATAGGTTCGATAGAGAAAATTATAAATATCAGTGTACCATTATGTGTTTACAATATTATGAGTAATAGTAAGAATGACCAAGGTATTATTTTGTTAGAAGAAATAGAATGATCTCATAACTATTGAATGGTAAATTCTATATGATCATCATTAATATCAAAAATCATTAAAAATGTTGCACTTGCCATTTCATCTACATGGCGATTATCTTAACATGAAATACTATTAATAGAAAATGTGTCAAATGTCTCTATTAGTTTATTTACCATTTATTTATCTGGTCAAATATGTTATTCTTTGGTTTGGTAATGATTGGTAACTTGATTAACAACCAATTGGGAATCACCAAAATTTTGGATGTCTCTTACACAAAGCTTATATGCTATGGATAATTTGATGATAAAGGCCTCGTATTCAAATATATTATTGGTGCAAGAAAAGGCTAATTTGTAAGAGAAATGCATGTTTTCACCCTTGAGGGTACAAAATGTGATACCAATACCCTCCCATACTATACATTTTGATCCATCGAATAATTTTTTTCATGGATTGGAAGATATATTAAATGCCTCAAAATCATCACATAAATATTCAGTGAGTGGAAAATAATCTGGTAAGGGAGCTATAACCAATTTTTTAGGTATGTATTTCCCTTTTATTAAAATTTACGCTAAAAATTTGAGATCAAACTCTATAAGCTGCATCACCCATTTTGTGATGAGACCAGTGAGGTGCATTTTATTAATAAAGAACCTCAATAGGTATTCTTTAATTATAACATGAATCTCATTATTGAGTAAATAATGTCGTATCTTCTAAGTATAAAAACTAAGGATAAACATAGTTTTTATATTATTGTATATTTTCATTCATAATCGACTAGCTGGTGATTGATATAATAGATTGCATGATATTTTTTATTATCATCAAATTATGTTAAGAGGGTCCCAAGGGCCTCATGGGTGGTTGAAATTTAAAGAATTAGTGGTCTATCTAGAATAAGAGGCATAATTACTAATGGGTTTGATAAATAGGCTTGTATTTTATTAAAACTTTGCTAACACACATCATCCCATACAAATTTTATGTCCTTTTTGGCAAACATGTGAAATGAATTGTTTTATCATCCAACTGAGCAATAAAATGCCAAATACCCTAAATTTAGCTCTATAAATATCGTAATTATTTTAGATTAGTTGGTGGTGGCATTTATACAATGGATTTTACCTTTTTTGGATCAACCTGAACACCTCACTAAGAAATAATTTATCCTAGGAGCTTTCCCAAAGATATCCTAAAGACACATTTTAAAGATTTAATCAAACAATAAACTTTCAAAAACAATCAAATATTTTTCATAAATTAGTAACACGGTGTTACCGATGTTTAAATTTCATGAGTAATTCATCAAAAAAATCCTCAATATTTTTGTGTATAAAATCATGAAATATATGACTCATGGCCCTTTTATATGTGTCTCTTCCATTTTTTAATCTAAAAGGCATGACTGTAAAACAAAATGCACCCCAATGAGTTGTAAATATGATCTATTCTTGATTTGCAGGGTTAAATTTTTAATTTGATTGTATCCCATGAATCCATCCATAAATTAAAATGTCTCATATAAAGTTATAGAATCTACAATCATGTAAATATTAGGTAATGGAAACTAATATTTAGGACAAGCCTTTTTTTAATTATGGTAATCAATGAAACAACAAATTTCACCATTGGGTTTTTAAATAGGGACAATGTTGGACACCCAGTTGGAATGTGTAATGGCTATTATAAAGCCAATGTCTAAGAGCTTTTGAATTTTGTCTTTTACCAATAACACCACTTTAGGGTACATTTTTTGAATTTTTTATTTTATAGGTTTTACATTTGGGTATAATAATATATTATGCATTCCAACCAATGGATCAATCGTAGGCACATCTAAATAATCTCAAGCAAAGAGTTTAGGAAAATCATGGAGGACCTATCGATAGGTTTTTACTTCATCATCCTACATCATTACCTTAAGTAAAATTGTTTGAGGGTCCTTATCAGTTCCAAATTTATATTTAATTATTTATTTATTTAACAAAGTAGATCTCTCAATTATATATGGTGTGGTAGGAATAGTGTTTGAATTGTCATGTTGGACTTTGGTATCATCAATCTCACCAAATTAAGCATGAGTAGAGGTGGCATGAGAAAACCTATTTTATGATAGAAGGAAGGGATATCCTCATATGCCCAAAGTACTGTAATAGTGATTCATCATTGGAAAAATCATCCATTATCATTTTTTGGGGAAACACCCTCATAATTCATATGATGGTTCACCAAATTGAGCTCATTTATACAAGTATGCATAAATTCTATTTTAGCCTTTTTAAAACAAATTTTACTATGAGAGAAATGTTTATTTCATTTAGCTTTTTTATAAAAACACAAACCTTGATGATTTATATTATTTATAAGATAAATGGGTTGAGCAATGGCTTGCTCATTTTTACCAAACCCTTGTCCCTTGTACCCATGTTTGAGAAAATATCGAGAACTAAAATCAAGATTATAGGGTTGTGGTGTAGTATTATTGGGTTGTTGGACAATTACATAATGTTTTAATGGATTAGTATCCATTAGACATGCGTAAATATATCTCAGATGACTAAAATTTAAGATGCATGCAATGTAGATGGAACAACATACATGTCATGTACCCAAGGTTTCCCCAATATAATGTTATAGTTCAAATCATTTGGCATAACTTGGAATAAAGTGGGGAATGTATGGGGACCCATAGTAATATTCAATGTTATTTGTCTTAATACTAATCATGAAATATTATCAATTACCTTGGTGCTCATATTATATGGTTCTAAATATGAAGATCCAATGCTAATTAAGGAGAGAAAGGATATGTTTTAAATGTTGAGTCCTGAACCATTGTCCATAATAAATCATTTTACCATTTTTTTATAAATGCACACCTAGATGTAGAGTGGAAAATAACTATATATAATATGTTGAGTGGTAAATCCCCATTTTTAATGGATATATTATGGTTTATCCATTTAATTTAATTTAATAAAGAAGCCACATATGGTGGTTTGACATTATAAGGGTGTATGGTCATATACAATGCATCCAAAAGGATGTCCTTGTAATGAGATGAATGATGTAAGAAGTCTAAGAGTGAGGTTTTTACATTAATATCCTTATACTAGGTAGTAACATGACTTGGGGAGGATGATTATTTTATACACTCCCTTTGAAAATTTGTAGTGATAAGTAAAAGCTCATTTTAAAGATTAAAATAAGGAGTATATAGGAATTCATGTTTCAAATCCCTTATAGATATAAATGATTTAATCAAGCATGAGATATAACAAGTAATAACTATTTTCACTTGAACTTGGACCCCTTGAGGAGATGACAAGTATCTCCTCATTTGCATGGCAAAATGGAAACACCTCATGGTTGTAGGTGACCCAAATTTGAGGTGAGTCTCTAGATTAGGGATAGTTCCCTTGATGCACCACTTCCACACACTACAACCACACTTTAATTTATGAGGAAAAGGGTTAAGAATCCTAAACTAAACCTAGCTAAGGAGGTGATACACTAAATAGATCGTTTACTCACACCACTTTCAATGCACTTGGAACCAAAAGGAGAACTACACATACACTTCATCCATAAAAATGAAATGTCTTTTTCTACATCAATATTTCAAGCATGGGTTATGGAATAGAGTCTAGGTTAGAAGGAATTAGAAACTAGGTCTTCTAGAAACATGAATGAATAAATAACTCACTTTACCTGTAATCTACAATAAACATTTCTTGCTAATATGTAAAAGAGATATTTCAAACTACATAAGGTACAAGGAAGGATAACATGTCAAGGTAAGCAAAATACACTTACACAAGACCAAAAAACATAATATGAACTTTATGAAGTCATGAATGAGGTAAAAATAACATTCTTTATTAGCTCAAGGGAAAAATTGAGTAGGGCTTTGCCATACTCAAGTGGAGAGATCCCTACAACAACCAAAGAGGTTAGTATATATATCACATGTGAGAGAAGAGAGAGAAGGTGAATCTCAAGAGTCACTAAGGCACTTTCCAAGTAAGGAGTTACAACGTCATGGAATCAGGCATGAGATAGGTCTTGTAAGGAAAATAGAGATAAATGTCTCTCAAACTTGTCTAACTCCTTAAAATGTGACATAGATGCTCTTTAGCTTACATATGAAACTACCCTCATGATTTGACTTCACTAAACTGCCTCACCACTAGATAGGGCCAAGTATAATGATTGATCTAGGGGGGTTACTGACAAGCCTTCACATGCATTGGAGTGGTCTCAAATCATTCATATTCTTTTGGCCATGAGCAATCACTCCTAATAGTTACATATAACTCCCTCTCATGCATATCTCACACTTGAAACACAAAATGCTTCCAATTATTCAATCTAATTAATGCAAAAGGAGGGATGAAACATGTCAAGAGTGTTTATGTCATCAATTTCATTAATCAAGACTTAAAAGGCTTCCCAATTAGAGTTTTCATCTTTTTCACTAAGTGTTCATTTCCTACTCATTAGACTAGCTGAGATGAAGAAGATAGAATACACAATTAGGAGATTATATACCTTAATATATAGACATGGGAACTTTTAACAAGTCCCAATATTTCTCCTAAAGGTGATTGCATCTTTTGAAACCTCTCCATACCTAAAAAACACACAAATATATCAAAGAAAGCTCTATTGTACACCATCTGTATAAGTGTAGTATAGTTCAGTTGGATGGGGATGATACCTAAAGAGTTATCTATATCTTTAAATCATCTCCCTATCCTTTACACTCCATTTGGATGCTCCATTTGTCTTATCTTCTCCATCAGGTCTAAGTTGGGGTTTTGTGAGGGTTTTTAATAGTTTTAGGCCTTAGCCTTTGTTCATAAAGACTACACATTGGAGTTTTGAACTAATTCCACTGAGGGATTTTTGGGGACCTTCCCTAACATCTTTGATCACATTAGGCCACCATACAAACCCTCATGGGAGATATGAGCATTTCAATTTGGTCACTTCAGTCATTTCTAATCATTTTATAGGGTATCAAATCCTTCAAGCGAATAAATGGAATAATGATTAAATTATCTAAAAAAAAGGCTAAAAAACCTCTATAGACATCCCAAAGACATGCTACAATCATCAAAATAGCTCATCAAGAGCTAGAAATGAAACTGACCCTCCTTTGCATACTAGGCATATACCTTGTTCAATACGTCTACCTATAAATCTTGGCCTAAAATGATTTTTAATGATCTTATTTGCATCATATGGGGTTGAATAGGTCTGAAATGATCAATTAAACATTATTTAATAAATTGGGAGGCTTATCTAAGGCCATAAATGAATATGACCCCTTTACCTAGCTATAGGATTTACCATTCCTGACAATGATGACTATACACCTTGGAGCATGAAGCAAATTGTTAGTAAAAATTAATATTTTATAGGTTATTAATGTTTTAATATGTGTGTTACAAATCTAGATACTCTTTTTAAGTGCCCCCTTGGCTTCTGGTTCATGTTTCATCCTCATTTATCAAGAATGTGGAGTTCATGCAAGGGAAAAGTGCCCCCTATCCAAAACAAAATAGGGGGCACTTCCCCTATTTACCTAAAAAAAACCATTTCATAGGCTTAAAAAAGTGGAAAGGGTACTTTGTAACAATTTTGAGATCCTAACTCAGTCATTTGACCCTCTAAAGACCTAAAAAACCAAGACTGCATTTTCCAAGGTAGACTATATGTAAGCAGGGCATAAGGATTGTGTTTTCTTGATTTTGGGTTCCTTTCCTCAATGAATTTAAACTAGTGAGAGTGATTTAAATGTTAAATAATCATGGTGTATATGTTTATAAATCATTCACCACTTTTCATTACTATAAACCCTCTCTTATGTTCCCTAAGCTTGCAAAATGAGTCCTCTCTACCTGACTAAATGTGACTTCTCTTCTTCCCCTACTTGTAGATGTCAATGCTATTAATAGGATTATTCATGATTAAAAAATAATCATAATAAATGCATTAATATCACCAAAAATTCTTTTCCCTCTAAAAATAATCTAAGTGTCTTACAACCACAACTACACACCAAGCAAGCTCACTACCCACTTGATTGAGACATGCTTGTTGACCCTAGCTGTAGGTGGATATTGCATTATTTGAGGCATAAACTTAGTGTTAAAATAATTTATTTGAAATTTTATATGTTTTTGCATACATCATATAATTTTCCCATCATGCTTATGCCCTTTTATGTACTCTAGGTTCAAATATGAGCTTACCCTTGTTGATTGAGACAACCTTGTGGATTCTTGCCTGTAGGTGGGGGTGGCTCTAAAAAATATTTTCTATGGTGTGTATGAATCCTCCATAAACTTATATAGGTCATAATATTTTCATTTTACTTTATTCACACCTTGAATTCCCTTCAAACATCATCAAGACATCAAAAACTCACTGTTTACCTACCTGGCTGTAGGTATGCATCTTGACATTGTACGGATAGAGTATGTGAGGGAGACACCCAAAAACTAACTGTGAGCCTTTTTAATGGTTTAATAAGTTAAAATATTTCCCTTTATCACTTATAATAACTAAAACATGTTGTTAATTATCAATTCTATAAATTGGGGTGTGAAAATCTTATCTTGATCTTGAGACTGTAGATATCACTGTCTGCCCATAATGCTTTTGAAGCCATCTTTGATCTCTTTAGAAACTATTTTAATTTTAACATGTTCCTTATACCATTTTATAAGTGATATAAATATATAGGGGCTTTATATTTTATCAATCTAGGTGTTGGATTACTTTGAAATCATGTTGTATGAGGTTTTCAAAAAACCTCTTAGGCCTCTGTTTGCATAAAATAGGGATTGTGGGCCTAAAATTTCAGTCTTTACCTATAAAGGGTGTTTCTCACCTTTCCAATCATTCAACACCTAAATTTTTCATGTTAAGACCCATTTTTACTTGTTATGTCTTTATGGTGAGTATTTATACTTGTTAAACATCTCAAAATCCTTCCTTAACTCCTTGTTATATTACCTATAGGTGGACCTTTTAGGTGCATAGGCAGTGAGCTATAGACAAGTAATATGAAACCATTCCTGATAATAAAACTAGTTTGCTATTATCAAACATTATAATGCATTTCTTGTAGTTCTTAATAAGTTAGAAGCACATGTAGACCTTTTCATACACTAGCATGATGTCATCAGGGTTGTAGGTGCATGTTTTGGGTTAGTTGTGTAGGCAGAGTCATGGAAGGAGCAATAATATGCAAGGGGAAAGGATTTAAAATCACTAAAATAAATTTTAAAAACTCAAATATATGACCATTATCAAAAACCATCTTGTAACAACATCAAAACATATTCTCTCACTCCTAAAGATGCCTATAGGTGTGAAAAGAACTAGTTTGAAAGAATAAACAAGCCTAGAAGAGGCTTTCCTAGGCATTTGAGAACACTCATGCTAAGATTATGATGGAGAAAAATATGAAGAGGCTCTGAGAAACACATGAAACCATCAAACCTATCAAATCAAAATATTTTGAAACAAGCTCAAATAGGGACCCCTCACAGATGCAAGAGTATAAAAAATTGCCTAGCTTCTTAGCAATGGTTCATAAATGATGAACCATGAAACTAAAACTTCTTTGCATGGATTTGAAGCATAATAAGACCCCTTTTAAATCCCAAGATCACTCCCTCCAACTCCATCTGTATAGATTGTACCAAATATTTGAAGTTGACCATTCTTGGCTTGTGAAGGCAAGAAAGGAGTATAAGCAAAATTTAATTTATTTGACATTGTTTCTACACACCAGGTATATGGAAGACCTTAATGATCTCAAGAGACACTTTTCCCATGTTTTCACTTGAAAGTGAGCTCACTAAATCCATACAAGTGCCATTAAGGGCCTATTTTTAAGGGATACTCCCTATTTTTGTGCATGAAACTACTTATTAACTACCTTTGACTACTTATTGATATTTTATAACCCCATACACATTAGAAAATTGATTTATGATAAATATGTTTCTTTAAAAAATCTGTACAAGTTATTTAATGAGCCAAAAATGTGACCAAAAGGCATTTTTTGCATATGAAGCATGGCAAAGGACAAATTTATGACTTAAAAAAACTTTAAAACACTTCAATGACCATATCAGTACATCGATACAATAATTTGAGCCTTTGACCATGTTTGACCAAATTTGACTTGGGTTTTTAGGCAAGTACAAGGAAGATAGGCTATCATGAAGATTAGAGCAAGGATAGGTGAGACACATATGAGACCCTATAGGAAATGGAAACTTTTGAAAAGTTTCAATATGTAGGGGTTGACCCAATTTGACTAGAAGTCACATTTGGTAAACACTTTTATTTTTGGCATGCTTAGTTGGATTGAATAGTCCATTCTTTGAAGAATTTTGGTGTTCACCTCAAGATACCAACCTTGGGAGGCAATTCCATTGAGCATCAATGGTGACTCCAAGCATAAATCTAATGATCAAGTAATTTATTTGAGTTTTTTTTAATTCTATGGTCTTCTCATGAATGATTCATGGATTATTTTGATGTTGACTTTGTCTTAACACAAGTTGGTGAGACATATCCATCTTTTCCCATTCCCTATCAATATGAACAAGTCCTTAGTTAGTCTTATCAGTCCCAATATGACCATATTCAACCCTACTATGATTTGTATTAGTCCTATAATCAACATTCCTAAGCTTATGTTTCACATACTTCACCTAGTTCTTCTCCAAGTCAGTCCATTGTAAGTTTCAAAAAGACTCTCATTCGTTATAAGGATTATATGCTAGACCTTGATACTAGAAATGGTTGTGGTCAAGTCACCCTTAGTGATTGTGTCAAGAGTGTGAGGGATGCTTTAGAGCTAGTCAAGGGAGAATGGATGCCCATTGAGAAAGCTAATTGGTAAGGTCTTGCAGGTGAAATGCTTGATGTTTGTGGTCTAATTTTCCACATGAAAGAGAGGTTGAAAGCCCATGAACCAGCTCAGTCTTGGTAGATCTAATACACCCCACATCAGTAGTCAAGTGTGTTAACTATATCCATTCAAAATGCTAATCCAAGAATGATTTAAAATTCCCCAAGTCCTTCATGCATTCCCCAAAGTTTCCCTTCTTGAAAGCCCATCCAAGAGAGCAGAAAAAGGAAGAAGGACACCACTATTGGAGAAGATTTTGAGAGAATAAGGTTGACATTGGAGACTCATCTTGACAAGGAGACTGATTGGGTAAACCAACATTTAACATAATCCATTATGGAAGAAAAAATTGAAGTTTCTAATAATAAGCACAAAATATACTGAGAGGGGGGGTGAATAAGTATATTATATATCTTATAAAACTTTCCCTTTATCAAATTCCACTTAATCAAACATTCAAGATATGCAATAAAACTCAAACAATAAACATCACACAAGATAGAGAGAAACACCAAATATAACATGGAAACCCAATGTGGGAAAAACCACAGAGAACAATCTCAAGTATATTCATGAGAACAAACACACAGGAGCACCATACCCCTTTGCTGAGTACCAACCTTAGCTATAATTTGTGAGCACCAACCCATAGGAGCTTCAAACCCCTTTACCAAACACCAACCCACAGGAGCACCAACCCCTTTGTGTATGCCACACACCTATCTCTCAATGTTGCTATATCAACAAATGATAGATCAATACATCTCTTTTGTCTCTCTCACCTTTACTCTTCTAAGCTAGATATAACAAATACAAATCATATTCATCTTTCACAATTGCTCTTCTAAGCTAGATATTACAATATCAAATCAACCTCTATCTCTCATATTAAAAATGGCTTCTCAAGCCTTTATTTATAGCTTTCCAAATGACCTTTGGCCTTGCCCCTTTGTGACCCTTCAATCCTCATGGAAAATGGTGCCAATCTTAGATGACCCTTCATATTCAAGCCTTTGAAAAGTCATGTGGTGACCCTTCATGACCAAAAATGTCCTTCCCACTTTTGTCCTTATCTTTGGTGACTTTTCATAATCCTCAAAGTGTCCCTTCATGAGAAATTGCACCCTTACTCTTTTGTCTTCACTTGGTGACTCTTGGTATTCCCCAAGATGACTCTTCATGGGAAAATGTGTCCCATCCTTCTTTTATCTTTACCCTATGGCTCTTTGACTTCTCCATGGGCCCTTTTTTTATCTCATATGCAACAAAAAATATATTCATTAATATTAAATAAATATTAACTCATATTAGCCAAGATATATTTATTACAAACAACATTAAATGCAATGGGGCCTTTATCACCAATAATGCTAAACCTTTGACATCAATGACAATATTTCCAACAATATCCCCCTTTGTCATTGATGTCAACCTCAATCTTGAAACTACCACATCCTATCACCTACACATACCATCATGTGAAAACATACAGTAACTCCCCCTTACTATAGTAACCTGTACCTATTCCCTGTACCTATTTTTTGCACCTGTACCTATACCTGTTATTCTCCCCCTTTGACATCAATGGCAAAGGGCCTACCTGGAGCTAACACTTAGATCCCCCTCACTTGATGCTAAACATCAATGGTAAGAAGTAATAGAAATTAATCCTAACTCATCTCGCCGATATTTGAATGTATCCTTTGATCGTGCCTTTGAGAAGATATTTGACAATACATACACATTGTTCCCTATCCTTTGAGCATCTGCAATCAACTCATTTGAATCTTTTCTTCTAATCTCAAAACCTTCTTTATGAAACTTTAATATATATCCTTGATCACATATTTGACTAACACTCAATGGATTATGCTTAATACCTTTTACAAATAAAACATTCTTAGTCTTAGTTCTACCATAATCCAAACTCAAAGTACCTTTTCCTGTTATCTTGGCAGTGGTTTTATCTCCAAGTCTCACTGTACCACCATTGATCTTCTTTAGAGATATGAATTTACTTTTATCTCTTGTCATATGCCTCCAACATCCACTATCAATTAACCATGGCTGATCTTTACCTCTCGCATGCAGAGTTGTCTGCACCATCATAGAATCTTCAGGTTGTTTCTTCTGCCATGAACATGTCTGAACCTTCTCCCTGATGAATGGAGCTTTGAGACTATGATCCTTCTTCTTGATGAATGGAGCTTTAAAGCTCTGATCCTTCTTGACTGACTCAAACACGCTTCTAAAATACCGAGCTATGTGTCTGAAGTTGTTGCACTTGTAGCATATTATGGTCTCTATATCAAATCTTGCTAGAGGAGCAAAAGAGTTGTGGTTTCTACTTGAATCTACTTGAATTTTCTTCTCCTTATTTTTGAAATTGTTAGCTCTTTTTCTACATTCTAATTTATTGTGACCATATCCAGTACAATAAAAACAATAGCCATAAAAATAAGACCTATATGTATATCTCTGACCTGATTGCCTTTTGTAGCTTTGTTCCTTCCAACCTTCTTTATTTGGAATGTCCTCTGTATTCTTCACTTCTCCCCTTTTTGTTTCCTCTTGTGTAAGAGCTTTAGCATAGCTCTTTTTCTTTTCAAAACTAATCCCTGTCTTATCTGAATATTATTTTTGACTTTCAATATCTTATTCAACATGTTAGTGCTATCTTCAAATTTTGAATCATTGACTACTTTATCACTGACTGCTTTCTTAATATCTTATTTTAAAGAGGAAATTTCAATAACATACCTTTCACAATTTTTTATTGTTATTTCCAACTATGTTGTGAGATCTTATTCATTCTTCTTAGCTTCTTCAAAGTGTGCTTGTAGATCTTCAATCATTTCCTTTGACTTTTGTTCATTTTTCTCGATCTGGCACTTTAATCTTCAATTCTTCTTCTAAACAGCTTCTAACTCTTCTAAGGCACAAATGAGCTCTCCTTCCATATTCACTTCACCTTCCTCCTCTTCTTCTTTTTGATCATCTTCATGTATAGCCATGAATAAAATCTCTTCTTCTGAATCGCTGAATCCACTATCTTCGCCTGAGCTAGGATCTTTAGAATACAGGCTCTTCTTCTCGAATCCCTTCTTAGATTTTCCTTTTAAATTCTTGTATGTAGGCTTTTCTTCTTCATCATATTTAACTTTATCTGGGCATCTAGCTAAAAAAAGTCCAATCTTTCCACAATTAAAACATTTAAAAGGTAATTTTTCTTGATATTTACCTATTCCTCTTTTCAACTTGTGAATGAAAAGTGCTCCATTGTCATCTTCATCATCACTAGAGCTATCACTTGATTCTTGAATCTTAGCTTTCTCCTTCTTTGATGTCTTGAAAGCCACTTCTCTCTTTGAGGGTTTATCTTGTTCTGTCTGCATCTCATATGCCGTGAGAATACCATGAAGCTCATCCATCTTTAGCTTGGCTAAATTCTTCATCTCCTCAATTGCTGAAACCTTTGCATCATATCTCATTGGTAGAGATCTCAAAACCTTTTGCACCACCGTTGACTCTCCCAATGTTTCTCCAAGACCTTAAATCTGATTTACTATCTGATCAACTCATAAGAGATAACTTACTATATCTTCTTCTTCTTCCATCTTCAAACTTTCAAATTGCCTTCTAAAAGTCTACAGCTTAGCTTGCTAAACCTTTCCATCACCTTTGTAAATATTCTCAAGTTTTACCCAAGTTTCATGTGTATATTTACATTACATAACTTTAACAAATTTAGATTCACATAAACCACATAAAATAATATTTAAAGCTTTAGCATTACATTCACTTGCCTTCTTTTCTACTAGAGTAATTGTAGATGTCTGTGGCTCTTCATATTCCTCCACCATTGATTTCCATATGTCAAATCCAAGGGCTATCAAATAAACCTTCATTCTCATGCTCCAAAATCATAATTCATCCCATCAAACAAAGGTGCCTTATTTGTATAAAATCCTTCCTATGACCCAGCGATCGTGCTTTCCCGATCTACCTTCAAGTTGTAAAACTTTTCAAAAAGGAACCTACTCTGATACCAATTGTTAATCATGGAATATATTGAGAGGGGGGGTGAATCAGTATATTATATATCTTTTAAAACTTTCCCTTCATCAAATTCCACTTAATCAAACATTCAAGATATGCAATAAAACTCAAACAATAAACATCACACAAGATAGAGAGAGACACTAGATATATAGTGAAAACCAAATGTGGAAAAAATCATGGAGAACAATCTCAAGTATATTCATGAGAACAAACCCACATGAGCACCATACCCCTTTGCCAAGCACCAACCTAGCACCTATTCATGAGCACCAACCCACAAGAGCACCAACCCCTTTGCCGAGCACCAACCTAGAAACAATTTATGAGCACCAACTCATAGGAGCACCAACCCCTTTGCCAAGCACCAACTTAGAAACAATTCATGAGCACCAACCCAGAGGAGCACCAACCCCTTTGTGTATACCACACACCTATCTCTTAATATTGTTATCTCAATAAATGATAGATCAATACAAGATCTATTTCCTCTCTCTCACCTTTGATCTTCTAGGCTAGATATAACAAATACAAATCATATTCATCTCTCACAATTTCTCTTCTAAGCTAGATATTAAAATATCAAATCAACCTCTCACTTCTATATTAAAAATGGCTACTCAAGCCTTTATTTATAGCTTTCCAAATGACCTTTGGCCTTCCCCCTTTGTGACCCTTCAATCCTCATGGAAAATGGCACCAATCTTGAATGACCCTTCATATTCAAGCCTTTGAAAAGTCATGTGGTGACCCTTCATGGCCAAAAATGTCCTTCCCACTTTTGTCCTTATCTTTGGTGACTTTTCATATTCCTCAAAGTGTCGCTTCATGAGAAATTTTACCCTTACTCTTTTGTCTTCACTTGGTGACTCTTGATATTCCCCAAGATGACTCTTCATGGGAAAATGCATCCCATCCTTCTTTTGTCTTTACCCCGTGGCTCTTCGACTTCTGCATGGGCCCTTATTTTGTCTCATATGCAACCAAAAATATATTCATTAATATTAAATAAATATTAACTCATATTAGTCAAGATATATTTATTACAAACAACATTAAATGCAATGGGGCCTTTATCACCAATAATGCTAAACCTTTGACATCAATGAAAATATTTCCAACATCTAAGTGTGACATTCCCCCATTTGCATCTCAACCTCATGAAGAACTCTCTAAGCCTACTTTCCCAAGATGGAAAGAAGTAGTGGCAACTTGTGGAAAGAAGAAAAAGGAATGTCTAAGTGTAGACTTTGGAAGTGGAGAGAAGGCTGAACCTACTCAACTCCCTCCCATCCCTCTTCAAGAAGCCTTTTCCCCTTCATATCAACTTCCTTTTACTTCATTTCCCAATTAATATCCTATTTCTCCACAAGAGAAGCTATTTCAATAAATCCTTACCCAAGGAATTGGGGAATTAGAACTGAAAATATAGAATCTCTCATCTATTCAAGGGAAGATTGAATTGAATGAATTTATTGAACTTAATGTGGATGTTGATTGAGGGGAAATCTGATTCTGATGGTGAAGATTGCATTGCTCCTTGGAATCCTTCTTGGGCTAATATTCATGGTTTTGAGATTCCTAATATTGGCACCACTAAGAGGGAAAAGGAGATGGAAATTTTAGATTCGGTTGATAATGAAGAGGAGCTTACTTTTTGTGAGGATAATTTAGATTGTGATGATGGGGAAGAGGACCTTACTTGTAGTGAAGAAGAGGTTCTTTTGGAATCCAAAGAAGAAGAGGAACTTTTCCTCTTGTGCCCCTTTATGATGATAATTAAAAAGAGGATGATGAATTTTGGCAGATATTTAAAGACATTTACAATAAATTTAAAGGTTTCATTGGGCCCATAACTCCTTTGGAGTTAACTACAAGAAATGGTAAGCAAGATGACATGTTTCAAGAAGAAGACGTGGCATATTTATATGCAAATGTTCAAAGATTATGAAGATAATGAGAAGGCAAGAATTATAATAAAAAAAGCCCAAGATGTTGAGGATAAAGTAGGTGTTGATAGGTTTCACCATTAAGAGAGTCTAAATCATGATGGACTAATCTATGATGACTATGAGTCTTTTGAAAATGGTTTGAAGATTCATTCTAGAACCACATGTGAAGCTACTCATACAAACATCAAGAAGGAGTTTGAAAAAGAAACACTCCTAGAATGACATGATACAAGACTTCTTGAAGGGTTTGAAGAGTTTGTAACAAAATATAAGAGCAATGAAATGTTTTAAGAGGACAAAGACATTCAAGAAGTTGTTCCATTCATGTAAATGCAAATCTGGCATGACAAGACAAAGGAAAAATAGTATGAGGTATCTTTCCAAGGTCAAGAAGAGTCCATCTACCTTGGAGACTTATTTGAGATGACTCCATCAAAGGACATGCCAAGATAATGAATAATAAAGAAGCATGAGTCATCTAGTAATACATCCAAAAGGAAGCATGTTTGGCACCTTCATTCATATCATGAAGAAGGAGATTCAAGATAATTTCCTTTTGATCCAAGAAGGGAGGTATGTTTGGTTAGATGTACATAATTAATTTTATTTTTGTTATGTCTTGTGTTCCCTAAGTGCTTAATAACACAAGTGTGACTTTGATTTATGTGTTCGCTTAGTCTTGGTATGTGTTGTCTTTCCTTTATGTGTTTTGAGGTCAATCAACTATCTTTTTAGTAAAGTCAAGGTCTTATCCTAATATTTTTAGAGTGTATTTGACTCTCTTTGCTCAATGGATAGGATAAGGCTACTGATCCTTAACATAGGCAAGCATGTTAACCCTAGGAATTACCAAAAGTGTTGACCAAATTTGAATTCTAGTCAAATTGGGTCAACCGCTACATATTGAAACTTTTCAAAGGTTTCCATATGTCCTATATGGTCTCATATGTGTCTAAACATCTGACCTTTCCTTGCTCTAATCTTGGTGTAATCCTATCTTCTTTGTCCTTGCCTAGTCAACCTAAGTCAACTCTAGTCAACTTTGGTCAGATATGGTTAAAGGCTCAAATTATTCTATAAATGTCCTAATATGGTCATTTAAGTGTTTTAAAGTGTTTTTAAGTCATAAATTTGTCCTTTTCCATGCTTCATATGCAAAAAATGCCTTTTGGTCAAATTTTTGTCTCATAAGAAGCATATTTGTCACCAAGGAGGTTTCCAACATGAATGGGGTCAAAATATGTTAGGAAGTAGTTAAAGGTAGTTAAGAAGTAGTTTCATGAACAAAAATAGGGAATTTCCCTAAAAACTAGGCCCTTAATAGCACTTGTATAGATTTGGTGAGCTCACTCTTAGGTGAAAACATGGGCAAAGTGTCACTTGAGCTCCCTGAGGTCTTCCGTATGCTTGATGTAGACACCAAAATTGTGTCGACTCCCCTTGGTCCCTTACACACTTTATTAATTTAAAATAAATTAATTATTTTAAATTAATGACATCACCCTAGACACCTCACCTTGGACACGTCACCCTTAGACCATTTCTCACCCTATGAGTCACCTAAGACCTATTCTCACTCCATCCCAACCTCATAACTAACTCTCGTGCTTAATAAACCCGTATTTTGACCATTTTCCAATGGCAAATGCACATGGCGGATGGAGAATGGGCAAAGGGCTGAAAATATCCCTTTTACCCATTCTCTGGCTACTGACGTCAGTCAACTATCAGCCGATGCCAGTGGAATAGCCGATGTCGGTTACTTAAACCGAGTTCTAACATTGAGTTAGGGGCTTTTTGGTTCTGGGACTCTCTCTCTCTCTAATCAAAATCCAAAATCTCTCTCTTCCAAATTCTTCCTCCAAGACACTTTCAGATCGATGTGCATGCTCTGAGACTAAGCATTAGACTTTAACTTTCACTCTCCAGGCTATAAAAACTCTATAGAATCACTCCAGACATTGGATTGGAAACATTTCATGAGATATTTGACATCAGCCACAACTAGAGCTAAGTATTCTTCTATCTTATTTCAGTATTTAGAATACATTAGTAATTAGTTCCTATTTACTATTTCTAGATACTATCAACCAGACTTGACTTCTTCTTGGAGAGGTTGAAAAGTCTTCCTCATATCCTTATCCTCTTTACACACCAACCTTCTACCTTTGTCTATTCTCAAACCCTACTCACTGTCCTGCAACCCTGCGCAACCCTGTAAGCTTCCACATACTCTTCTATCGACCACATACATAATCCAAAACTCATTCAAGGCCCATTGCCCTGACTGACATCAACCATAACCCAGACCGACATCGGTAATACAACTGACATTGGCATATTGAACAACTGACACCGACAGGACTACCGACATTGATGACTGTGACAGACCAACTATAGAAAATAGGTACGTGTTATCTTTATTTCTCTTTCTTAGTCTTTCACCATTTCTTTTTATATGAGATTCTTTTCATTAAAAAGTGGACTGTCATCCCTCACATAGCTTTATGCTTCTGGGACCGAGCGTGTTGCTTGGCAGTCTACCTTATCTTATTCTAACATTTTTTTGTGTTTGAGTCTTTTTCTTATCTACAGGTGTCTTCCTCCACAGCCAAATAGGAGCTCCTACAATGTCTAGATACGGTGCGCAACTTAATTCGAGTAATGTACAAACCCCTAACCATTAACCTTTAGTTTCTTCTTCTGAATGTAATTAGCACAAAAAATGTAGAGAATCATTCTGGCATGCCCAGTGGGACCCTAGAGTTTATTTCTTCTAAAAATCAAACTTTTATATAGATGCATTAGATTCTCTTCTTGCATCCTTCTTCTATCTCTTTATTTCAAAAAGAAACCATTAGCACAAGTTAAAAAGAATATCCTTCTTTTTCTTCTTGTCATTTCTTCCCTGCATCTTAGAGTAGTGAAAATTCATGCTCTTAACCTTTTCTCCACTTGTTTGCATCTGAACAAAACATTTCAATTTGGGTTAAAAAAAACTATTGCATTTCATTCCTACTTGAATGCATACTTAGCCCTCTCACTTAGTAATTAAAAATGCATTATGAATAAATCGTAGTGCACATATGTTACACAACCAGACCACATTCACAAATCAAACATTTAAACATACTTGAGACAAGGCCCGTCTAGGATTTCATCACCTAGTAGATACCTTACCTTTCCCAGTGATCCTACTTAGATTTAACCACCAAGAGGAGGACCCACTCTATTCTCTAGTAGAGTATAAACTATAGGCAAAGTATATATTGGCTAAGCAGCCCAGCTCGGCTCTGGGTTCGTGAAGTGAAGGGAGAAAGCCCCCAGCACTAGGCCATGTACGAAACCTAACATAGATTTTTGAGCACCAAAACATAACCTGAAACCAACCATAGAATTCCTCTTTAGGACCCATTCTAAAAGCCCAATTCCCAAACATATTCTTCTAAGGCATAAGCCATCACGACTCTAAAATTTATTCTTAGGAATTTAACATTTAGAGGTTGCTTGCCAAATCATCATTTTTGCTATTTTTATCTAGTTTTTTGAGCTAGAAAAGCCACATCATTCTGAGGTCTAAAAACAACTCACAATTTCTCCTTTATTCTAAAAACTTTCAATTTTTTGAGTTTTTGAAAATACACAGACACTGACATCAGTTTTTCCACCAACATCAGCAACTTGTCTTCACCAACATCAGTTTTTCCACCGACGTCAGCAACATATCTTCACTGACATCAGTTTTTCCACTGACGTCGGTCACTGTCAACAAATTTTCTTTCCAAAATAGCAAGCTTAAAACCCAACTTTTTTTTTGCTGTTAAACACAACTTCTGGTCTTCTAAAACTAAAATATATAGTTTTTAGAACCTGAACACATTTTTACCTTGGATAGTTTTGACACGCACTTAAGCCAAAACCCTTGTTGACCATGTGAGTCAACAACCACTTCCACCTTTTCCCTTCATAACAAGTCCTCTAATGGAGTATACTTTAGACACTTAATGTACTCCTGTCTAACCTACTCCAAATCAACTACCTATTGTTCCCACAGGGGATCAAGACTTTGAGAGATTCCTTGACCTCAACGTCAAGGCTCTCCAACACTATCTCACAAGAAGCCAAATGCGAGACCCTTCAAGTAATCCCATTTATGGGATGCCAACTTCTTTGACTGAAGCAACAATGATATCAAAAACATCCACTCAGGGCATTGCCTCAACCAGTAACCCAACCATGGCCAATGTCCAAGATTTGGCCTCTCCTATTTCTGGATATACCTTCATTGGGGTTTTTGTACCCCCTTAACCACAAACAATTCAACCAAGTTCTACACATTTTTAGAACTTGATTTTCTCTACCCCACCCACTCTTGAACCTATAAATACAAGAGTGACCACTTATCCTCTAACTAGTGTTGCCACCACTCAAACACCTTTGGCAGCACCTAGTCAAGTTGTGCCCTCCAACTTTATGGCACAAGCCCTCTTGACCTCAATATCAGTCCCTATGATGAACTACCAATATGTTGCACCTACACAAATGCAACCAAGTACATCATACGCCCCTCCCAATGCCTTCTAGGTACCTTAAAACTTAGGTGGTGCCCCTCCTACCAATCCATCAGTGGATCTAATCAAGATGTTGATGGATAATATGTCTAACCTTGAGACATCCATTTCCAGTTCAAAGAATGTTCTTTCATACAAATAAATTTGTAACAAACCCATTCACCCTTTAGTCCCTATTAGACCATATCCTAGCTAGTGGGAACTCCCAAAATTTACTCACTTTTAGAGTAAAGAAGACCCACAACAACATCTACAAGCGTTTAGACACGCTTGCTACCTTATAGCACACGATGATGCGTTATTACTTCACACATTTCCCATGTCACTTTCTGGTGCCGCCCTTGACTTTTATAGCTCCATTACCAGTCATTCTCTCTTTACCTTTACTCAACTCACTCAACTATTTCTTAACCACTTCTCAATCAACATCACTAAAAAGGTCTCCATCACAGACCTATATTCTATTAGATAATTCGATGATGAATCAATAGCTGACTTCGTCGCCCATTAGAGAGGTTTGATTAACCAACCCTCCTTTTCTTTACCTCAACCAGAGCTCATTGAGCTCTTTTCAAGAGCATGTGCCAAGCAATCTCATCTACTTTGCAGGTCCAAACATTCCACACATTTGATGAAGCTTTCACTATGGCTCAAAAGCTTGAACTCTACGCAGTCGAAGAAGATAAGGTCAAATTGTGTAGTAATGCAAAATCTAATGACCATTCTTCTTCCAAACCTTATTCTTCCCACTCCAAGTCTAAGGGATTGACAAACGCTATGGTACTTAGATCATCCTCTTCTACCACAACCAACCAATCTCAACCTTCTACATCAAAATACATCACTAGACAATTCACTCAACAATACGTACAATGTCAATACACTCCAATAGGAGAATCATACACTTTCATGTTGGATAAATTAGTTAAGCAGGGAGTCCTCAACCTCCCTCAAATTTGACCACCCCAATTTGACCCCTCAAAAGCCATCCCTACATGGTATAGGGAAAATGACTTTTGTAAATATCATCGTGTCAAGGGTCATGACACAGACAATTGCAAAACCTTCAAAAATGTTATTCAAGACATGTTGGACAAAAAGGATCTTGTTTTGGATAACCCACATGTGCTAGCTAACCAAAACATAGACATCTTTAGACAAACATTCCCTAACCATCCCCCAAGTCAGAATAACATTCAGACCATAGTCGATGACCTTCAAGAGCATAATATACGCACAGTTGACATGGTTTCTAACCATCCTCTCCCACAGTCTCAAGAGGTTAATCAACCTATTTCTCCACTACAGGTAGAAGAGCCTTCTTCTCCTATTTGTCCACCATAGGTAGAAGAACCTTCTTCTCTTATTTGTCCACCATAGTTAGAAGAGCCTTCTTCTCCTATTTATCCACCACAGGTAGAAGAACCTTCTTCTCCTATTTATCTACCATAGGTAGAAGAGCCTTCTTCTCCTATTTGTCCTCCAATGATGGAGGATAGTCCTCCATCCACCCCCCTTTTACACATAGGAGAGTCTACTTTGATCTCTCCCATATTGGAGGATGCTTTGACGATACCAACACTGGTGGCCTCACCTTCATCTTTCTTATCATCAATGGGGGATCATAGTTCCCCCACTCCAAGACCACACATGGAAGCCATGATCATCCCTATGCTCTATCCTCTCAAAGAGCCACATTCTCCAATCCTTTCTCCACCAAGAGAAGAACTTGTCCCTTCACCTACTTCGGTCGAGGAAGATTTGGTGATAGTTTTCTCTTGCCTTTGGCCTGAGATCACTGTGTCTAACACGTTTCTGCTCTCACAATCACCCAAATCCTCCAAACAACTAACTATAAAGCCTCACCAACCTCATCCAAACCCTCATAGGCATCTGCTATGCTGAAACAATTTAAAACTCTCGGTGTTTGCCCTATATCAAACCTCACTCACCCACAAGTGAAGGTTGACTTGAACCTCAACCCGCACAATAGTAGTCCTCACATTAAACTAAAGAAGTCTATTAAACCACATCGAAGAACTCTTCCCCCACCTTCACCATTACCATCTATCTTAGGTCCACATCCTTCCACTTTAAAAGGAGTGCTTCCTACTCTAACACCTCACAAAAAAAAAGCCTCTATTAGTCCCTCCACCCATCAAACATATATTTCCTCCAAGACATTCAACACCTCACACCAAGAAAGTGCCATCTACGCGAGTGACCACACCACCAACAAACAAAGTGGTATGACAAACTCCCCCTACAACTCCTAAATAGAAGTTGTCAACATCTACTACAATAAAGAGCGTAGACCCATTGGTGGGTTCCTATGCTTCGATGTTATGCCAATTGTTGCAGTCTTTGAGCATTGTTCTTTCGGCCATTAAACCATACCAACCTCTTGGACCAAAACCATCTTAGTTTGATGACACTCAATTTTTTTGGTATCATCACACATTTGGGCATGATACTAAGCATTGTTGTACCCTTAAGGTCGTCATTCACCAACACTTGAAAAAGGACACCCCTCATATTGAGAATTTTTTTGACAAATCACTGACACCATCCCATGCCTCCCAAACCTCTTCACCTAAATCGGGATCCACATACAATACCATGGTCCCTCTACCACCTTCCTCCCCTATATTTGAAATCAACACCATTAATATGGCCATCAGGCCCCAATCTTTAAAGAATAAAGGAAAAGTCTAGGCTTCTATCCCTTGGACATATCCATTTGTCAAGCCTTCTCAACCACCAAAACTCAGGATTTCTATCTTGGGCACATCACAACCATCATCTCTGGGGGAAATTCCTCCTAATCTCTCTAGTCCACGTGACGTTTGGTATAAATGACTTGTTGACTACTTGACATATTCTATCCTCCTAATCTCTCTAGCAATGCACGATGAGATTTTATCAAATGTACTACTTGGTACACCATGCTAGGGTGTCTTCTCTACAAATGAGGCTTAGAAAACATCAATCTTCGATGCCTAACAACCACTAAGAGTTCCCATATCATCAAACAAGTCCATGATGGAATTTGTGGGGGCCCTTTCAGTGGTAACTCGATTGCCAAGTGCATCCTCCACCTAGGTTATTATTGGCCCACTCTTAACCAAGACTACAGTGACTATGTTTGGCGTTATATCAAATGCCAACAACATACTAACCGATTTCACATCCAACATCGACCAAAACACATCTACGACAAAAATCTGTAAGAGTGAGATTTCAAAATTAGAGATCTCATCCTTAAAGAAAACCAACACATGACCAATCTAGAAAGAAGCAAATAGGGCAAGTTTTCTCCTAAATTGACTTAGACCTTATCATAATGCACAAGTATAGATCAGGGACTTATCATCTATCTTCTCTTGAAGGTCAGCCAAAACTTGAGCCCCTTAATGCCTTACATCTATGACCATTCTACTGTTAATCAAGTAATCATTCACTTGATGTTTAACTTGAGCTCATCCCTTGAGCAACCCCCATCATCATCATTCCTATTCCTTTTAACCCTTTTTCCTTACAAACATTAGTCAACCCTTTTATAAAGCATGAATGCTTTGTCCTAATAAAATGGAAACCCCCAAACATCTATAGTCAAGTCCATGACTAAAAGTTTAGTCAAAAATAAAAACACATAAAATTGGGATGCCTATACAAAGGTCATGAACTATCAATGTAGACTTCTCCCTTGAAGGATAGCTACATCATTGCTGTAATTACTAGACTGATCCCTTGACGGATAGCTATTCAAAAAAATGTAAACATACAAATAAAAATATAGACCACTCCCTCGAAGGATGGCTATGACCAAATTTTGCTACATACACAGCACAACATGACCACAAATCAAAGACAACATCCCAAAGTAGACTTTCCACATTGATCAGTCTACCATTTAAAAAAAAAATGACTGACAAACTATTAAAGTCATGGACTTGCCTATAGTCATTCTCAGGGTCACCTATAAAAGGGGCAAAGTTCTCCCTACTAAAAAGGGTTACCCTACCCTCATATATCATATGATCATATACCTATTACCCCAACATACTCAAGGGATTTTGAGCTCACCTAACATCAAGTGATTCAAATACTTCTCTAACACAAACCAATGGTCATTGATGTAATGCATGAACAGGGCTTTTATTTGCAACAACCCTATCTATGCTATCATTATGGTCCTTGTCAATGAAAGATCATCATGCCTTTCACTTCTTACATGCTAAAACATAACATACAACCAAAACTTTTTCTAACCACAACATTTATCCTCATGATTTATTTAATACAAATACCAATTTGTGTTATATAAATTATCACTACCCATTCACACTGGTTTCTATGGAAAACAATACACATGGAAATTATCAACCAAACACAATATATGTTGAGCTTATACCATCACCAATATGGAAACTTGATGAAGCATAAATAATCTCATTTTATTTTTAGCATACACCATCACGAATATGGAAAATTCCTAGGGATGAAAAACCATATAACCTATGTTATAGAATACACCATCACACAATATGGAAAAGGCTATGACATCATTACTCATTTCATTTTTAGCATACATCCATCACAAATATGGAAAATTTCTAAAGATGAAAAACCACATCACCAATTTTACAGAATACACCATCACATAATATGGAAAATGCTGTAACATCATCATACACTAATCATTTCAAACATAACCAAAACCAACTATCAACCTCTTTCCCTCTTCTTCCCTTTTGGGGAGAACTACATTGGCCTGAGGCCCTTTACATGGGATATGTAGGCAACACTCAGTTGACATTAGTGTCTTCTGAGGTTAGCTTGACCACATTCATTTGTTTGTCTACCTGACGGACCAACCATATAACCTTTAACCATGACCTAACCTAGTCTAAAATCACGACCAAGCTTCCAACCCTGACACTATAGAAGTCACCTTTGACTTCCTATGGGGCACACGAGAGATCACATACATCTCCCTAACCACAAGAAACAACACTTGAGATTACTTATATCTTAGCCTGACTCGACCCATGACCTTGGAGATCGTGACCATCTCTTTAGACCATGACCACATTCGAGACAACTTTGCCTTGGTTGTTTTTATTGCATGTATGCTACCTCATGAATAGTTAGAAAATTGTACGCACCCCACATTACAAACCTCACACGTATTGACAGATCATGCTCCAGTTAATCCCCATACTTGTGACATTTTCATGTTTTCCAAGAGCACTTCTTAAGCCCAAGATACTTGAAACATGATGACCATTGGAGCCACAGCTTTGATTGTTTAACCCAATCAACTACGACTAAAAGCTGGGGACCGGTTACTTTGATTTTAGTGCTCTTTGACCTTACTTGTGATAATTTGACCTACCTATCACGTGAAGTGATATACGTGCAATCTCAACTATTGTAGCGTTCACACTCTGACTTTACCATACCCATCCACTGCCTATCAAATCGGCACCCAATTTTGGGTTCCCTTCTCTCGATTCTCACTTTGAGGGGGAATACATCATCCTATACTTAGGGCAACCTATACCTCATCCCATACCTAGGGAAACCTACTCCTATTTTTGTCTTGCAGTTCGTCAGAACAACCAACAAGATAAAAAGGGGCAAATGTAGACACCAAAATTGTGTCGACTCCCCTTGGTCGCTTACACACTTTATTAATTTAAAATAAATTACTTATTTTAAATTAATGACATCACCCTAGACACCTCACCTTGGACACCTCGCCCTTAGACCATTTCTCACCCTATGAGTCACCTAAGACCTATTCTCACTCTATCCCAACCTCTTAACTAACTCTCATGCTTAATAAACCCGTCTTTTGATCGTTCTCCAATGGCAAATGCACATGGCAGATGGAAAATGGGCAAAGGGATAACAATATCCCTTTTACCCATTATCTGTCCATCAACATCGGTTAACTGTCAGCTGACATCAGTGGAATAGCCAACATCGGTTACTTAAACTAAGTTCTAACATTGAGTTAGGGGCTTTTTGGTTCTAGGACTCTCTCTCTCTAATCGGAATCCAAAATCTCTCTCTTCCAAATTCTTCCTCTGGGACTCTTTCAGATCAACACACACACTCTAAGACTAAGCATCAAACTTTAACTTTCACTCTCTAGGCTACATAAACTCTGTATAATCACTCTAGACATTAGATTGGAAACATTGCATGAGATCTTCGACATCAGCCACAACTAGAGCTAAGTATTCTTCTGTCTTATTTCAGTATTTAGAATACATTAGTAATTAGTTCCTATTTACTATTTCTAGATACTATCAACCAGACCTAACTTCTTCTTGGAGAGTTTAAAAAGCCTTCCCCATATCCTTATCCTCTTTACACACCAATCTTCTACCTTTGTCCATTCTCAGACCCTACTCACTGTCCTGCAACCCTGCACAACCCTGTAAGCTTCCACAGACTCTTTTGTCGACCATAGACATAATCCAAAACCCATCCAAGGCCCATTGCCTGGATTGACATCAACCATAACCTAGACTAACATCAGTAATACAACCAACATCAGCATATTGACCAACCGATGCTGGTAGGACTACCAACGTCGATGACTGTGACAAACCAACTGTAGAAAACAGATATGCATTATCTTTATTTCTCTTTCTTAGTCTTTCACCATTTCTTTTTATACGACATTATTTTCATTAAAAAGTGGACTGTCATCCCTCATGAAGCTTTACGCTTCTAGGACCGAGCGTGTTGCTTGGTAGTCCACCTTATTTTATTCTAACATTTTTCTGTGTTTGAGTCTTTTTCTTATCTACAGGTGTCTTCCTCCATAGCCAAAGAGGAGCTCCTACAACATCTGGATATGGTGCACAACTTAATCTGGATAACATACAAACCCTTGACCATTAACCTTTAGTTTCTTCTTCTTTTGAATGTAATTAGCACAAAAAACATAGAGAAACACTTGGTGTGTAGAAACAAATTTATAAAAATCAAATTTTGCTTCTGCTCCTTTTTTACCTTTACAAGCCAAGAAGGGTCAAATTCAAATACTTGATATAGTATGTATAGATGGAGTTTAAGGGAGTGATATTGGGAGTTAAAAGGGGTTTTTTTAGTCTACTCCAAATCCATGGCAATAAATTTGAGTTTCATGGCTCCTCCTTTATGAATAATTGCTAAGAAGATAGGCAGATTTTTATGTTCTTGCATCCATGAAGGGTACCTCTTTGAGCTTATTTTACAATATTTTTATTTGATTTGATTTGATAGGTTTAATGGTTTTACATGTTTTTCAGAGCCTCTTCACAGGTTTCTCCATTTAAATCTTAGGTTGAGTGTTCTCAAATGCCTAGGAAAGCCTCTTCTAGGCTTGTTTGTTCTTTTAAACTGGTTCTTTTCACACCTATAAGTCTCTTCAAGAGTGGGAGAAGATGAATTGATGCTGTTTTAAGATGTTTTTTGATAATGGTCATATATTTGAGTGTTGAAAATTCATTTGAGTGATTTGGAAGCCTTTCCCCTTGCATATTCTTGCTCCTTCCATGACTCTGCCTACATAACTAACACAAAACATGCATCTATAGCCTTGCCAACATCATGTTGGTGTATGAAAATGTATACGTGTGTTACAAAATTCTTAAGAACCATAAGAGGTTAATTAGTATGTTTGATAATAACAAAGTTAATTTTCAAGAATGGTTTCATATTACTTATATATAACTCACTGCCTATGCACCAAAATGGTACACCTATAGGCAATATAACAGGGAGTTAAGGAAGGATTTTGAGATGTTTAAAAAGTATAAAGACTCACCCTAAAGACATTATAAGTAAAAAGGGATCTTAACATGAGAAATTCAGGTGTTGAATGATTGGCAAGGTGAGAAACACCCTGTAAAGGTAAAGACTGAAATTTCAGGCCCATAATCCCTATTTTGTGCAAACAGAGGCCTAAGAGGTTTTTTAAAGACCTCATATAACATGATTTAAAAGTAATCCAACACCTAGATTGGTAAAATATATATCCCCTATATAGGTCAATCACCTAACAAAGGGTAGAAGGTAGATGGTAAAGGGAAAATAGTTGTTGAAGAGAACAAAGATGGCTTCAAAAGCATTGTGGGCAGATAGTGATATCTACAGTCTCAAGATTAAGATAAGATTTTCACACCCCAAGTTGTAGACCTTGATAATTTCCAAAATGTGTGAATGATTATAAGAGAGAAATGGGAATATAATAACTTAGAAAACCATAAAAAATTCTCACAATTAGTGTTTTGACCTTTCCCTCACATACTCTATCTGTATAATGTCTAGATGCATACCTACAACTAGGCAGGTAAATAGTGAGATTTTGATGTCTTGATGGTGTTTGAAGGGTATTCAAGGTGTGAACCAAGTCAAATGTAGATCTTGTAACCTTAGGAGGTTTAGGGAGGATTCATAAACACCATAGACAAGATTTCTCATATCCACCTCTACCTATAGGCAAGAATCTATAGGGCTATCTCAGTCAGTAAGGGTAAGCTCATATTTAAAGCTAAAGTGAATCAAAGGGCATAATAATGATGCAAAATTTATATGATGGATGGATCACCATTTAATATTTCAAATAGAGGCTTTTAGCACTATGTTTAAGCCTCAATTCATGTAATATCCACCTACAACCAGGGTCAATAAGTATGTCTCAGTCAAGTGGGTAGTGAGCTAGCTTGGTGTGTAGTTGTGGTCGTAGGACACTTAGATTATTTTCAGAGGGAGAATCATGTTTGGTGATATTAAGGAATTTAGTATGAGTAATTTTTCATCATGAATTATCCTATTTAGAGTATTGACATCTACAAGTAGGGGAGGAAGAGAAGTTGCCACAGTCAATCAGGCAGAGAGGACTCATTTTGTAAGCTTATGGAGCATAGGAGGGGGTTTATAATAAATCAAAGTGGTTAATGATTTATAAACATCTAAACCATGATTATTTAAACTTGAAATCACTCTCACTATTTTAAATTCACCAAGGAAGGGAGCCCAAAATTAAGTAAACATAATCCTTATGCCCTACCTACTTTCAGTCTGCCTTGGAAAACTTAGTTTCAGTTTTTGAGGTCATTAGAGGGTCAAATGACTAAGTTAGGAGCTCAAAATTGGTACAAATCATTCTTGACATTTGTATAATACTATACAATGGTTTTTTTGAGGCAAATAGGGGAAGTTCCCCCTATTTTGTCTTAGATAGGGGGTACTTTTCCCTTGTATGAACCCTGCATTCTTGATAAATGAGGATAAAACATGAACCATAAGCCAAGGGAGAACTTAAAGAGAGTTTTTGGAGTTTTAACACACATAGTACAAAATTAATAACTTAGAATATAGGTAGAGATACTAATAGGTTACTCCATTCTCCAAGGCTTGTAGTCAACATTGTAAGGAATGGTACAACCTATAGCTAGGTAAGGGGGTCATATTTATTTTTGGCATTAGATAAGTCTCCAAATTGATTAAATCATGTTTAAGGGATTATTTTAGACCTATTCAACCCATTAAGATGTAAATAAGATCATTAAAACTCATTTTAGGCTAAGAGTTATAGCCAGAGCTATTGAATAAGGTATAAACCTAGTATCAAAAGGGGGGCCAGTTTCATTTCTAGCTCTTGATGAGATATTATGATGATTAAAGCATGTCTTTGGGATGTGTATAGAGGTGTTTGAGCCTTTTGTTTCAAATATTCTCACCAAAAAGACATTTCTTGGCTTGAAGGCTTTCAGACCCTGTAGAATGCTTAGAAATGACCGAAGTGGCCAAATTGAAATGCTCATATCTCCTATGAGGGTTTTCATGGTGACCTAAGGTGATTAGGGATGTTAGGGAAGGTCTCCAAGAATCCCTTTGTGGTATTGGTTAAAAAATCCAAGGTGTAGTCTTTATGAACAAAGGCTAAGACCTAAAACTGCTAAAAACCCTCACAAAACCCTAACTCAGACCCAATGGAGAATATAAGACAAATTGAGCATCCAAATGGAGTGTAAAGGCCAAGAAAATTATTTGAAGCTATAGAGAACTCTTTAGGGCTGATACCCATCCAACTAAATTTTACTACACTTGTATAAATGGTGTACAATGGAGCTTTCTTTGATAAATTTATGTTTATTATAGGTATGGAGAGTTTTCAAAAGATGAAATCACCTTTAGGAGAAATATTGGGACTTTTTACAGGCCCCATGTCTATATATTGAGGTATATAATATCCTAAGTGTGTTTTCTATCTTCTTCATCTCAGCCAGTCTAATGAGCAGACAATGAACACTTAGTGAAAAAGATGAAAGCTCCAATTGGGAAGCCTTTTAAGGCTTAATTGATGAACTTGATGACATGGAAACTATTTACATGTGTCATCCCTCTTTTTTCATGGATTATATTGAATAATTGGAAGCATTTTCTTTGCCAAGTGTGAGAGATGCATGAGAGGGAGTTATTTGTAACTGCTAGGAGTGATTGCTCATGGCCAAAAGAATATGAATGATTTGAGACCACTCCAATACATATGAAGGATTTTAAGAACCACCCCTTAGATAAATCATTAGGTCTGACCCTTTTTAGTGGTGAGGTAGTTTAGTGAAGTTAAATCATGAGGGCATTTTCATATTCAAGCTAAAGAGCATTTATGCCACATTTGGAGGAGTTAGACAAGTTTGAGAGACATTTGTCCTTGTTTTCATTGGAAGACCCATCTCATGCCTATTTTCATGATGTTATAACTCATTAGTTATTGACAAGTGTATTAGTGACTCTTGAACTTCACCTTCTCTCTCTTGTCTCACATTTGTTATATATACTAGCCTCTTTGGCTATTGTAGGTATCTCTTCACTTGAGTATGGCAAAGGCCTGCTCAATTTTTACCTTAAACTAATAAATAATTATATTTTTATCTCATTCATGACTTCATCAAGTGCATATTATGTTTTTTGGTCTTATGTAAGTGTATTTTTCTTACCTTGACATGTTATCCTTTTTAGTGCCTTGTGTAGTTTGAAAGCTCTCTTTTGTAGGTCAGCAAGAAGTGTCTAATGTGGATTATAGGTATAGCGATTAGTCTATTCATTAGTGTTTATAAAAGACCTTTTGTCTAAGTCTTCCTAACCTAGACTCTTTTCAATACCCCATACTTAAAATATTGATGTAGAAGAAGAGATTTTAGTTTGATGGATGAAGTGTATTGGTAGTTTTCCTTTTGGTTCCAAGTACATTGAAAGTGGTGTGAGTAAACCATATATTTGGTGCATCACCTCCTTAGCTAGGTTTATTTTAGGCTTATTAACCCTTTTGATCATAAATTAAAGTGTGGTTATAGTGTTTGGAAGTGGTACATAAAGGGAACTAGCCCTAATCTCAAGACTTACCTCAAATTTGGGTTACCCACAACCCTGCGGTGTTTCCATTGTGCCACTTGAACAAGGAGATACTTGTCATCTCCTTAAGGGGTACAAGGTCAAGTGAAAACAATAACCGATATAAGGTATTACACTGTCAAATAATTAATAGTGATATCCATAACAAACATTATTATAAAATTTTAAAAATTAGGGATCAATAATAAATTAAAAAAAAAACCTATTTAACCTAGGGTTTGGAGTTCACATCATGTTCACCAAATATTTAACCCTAAATTAGATAATGATCCTACTTCAGTAGATAGGGATAATAATATATAAATCGAAATGCACAAGGGTGATGATTATATCTACAATAGGTTAATTGGGTGTTAAACTCATATAAACATATACTAAATTTCTTAAACTGAAATAGGCTAAAGATAGTAGGTAAATTATGCTAAATATGGAAATAACAAATAAGTTGTGTTTAACTTGTTCTAATGTTAATGTATTTATATATATATATATAATAAGTAGAAATTAGACTAAAATAGGATTCTAGAATAGTCATCAGATTATGGAATGGATGCTTCTAAAACACACACACTAGTGTCATCCAAGGATGGTTATATCAATGTTACTATTTGAACTTGACACATGTGTCCTAAATGGAATAGTTACTATAAAAGAATGAAACCACTTGGATGCTTCTATTTTTGACTATGCCTTTACTTTGGTTCATTCAGATAAGGTCATGGATTGTATCTCTTTAATAATTTTTAAAACCTTAGTTCATCTTTATAGTGACCCTTGAGAGAAATGTGTTAGTGGGCACATGGTGTCGAGCTAACCCTAAATACCCATAGACTAACTACATAGACAATACTCTGAAGATAAACTAGATTGATGTGATTATCCCCTACATCTTGGCATCTATGTGAATCATGAAATATGTGAAAACAAAGTACAATAATGATCTAGCTTGTAACTTGGTAAATATAGATCTTGGGGTGCTCTTTTAGTAATTCAAACTTGTGCATGTTTCATCCCTATGATTGATATGTAAGTAGGATAAAATAGGGAAGCTTTTATCACTTGAGTCTTGATTTAATGCCTTTTATAAGTTACCTGGTCATTAGGTAAGAAGTTTCTAGGTTTAAAATGATTGAGGGTTGATCTTATATTTATATTAATCTCTTTAGAGAAATAACTCTCATTAAATCACTTAGGCTGACCTTAAAGATACATTTAATTTGAAAATTTGATGAATTTAGGGAGCTAAAAACTTGTGTTAGATCTTTATACTAGCCTCAATGTAAGTTTCTATCCCAGACACTAGTGTCCAGGGAATAGGAAAGTAGGTACATACTCAAAACTTGTAGATGTGGAAGATAAAGAGGTTTTAAGAATTTTGGTCAAGATAGAAGGTATGGGTGACCAACATAAGATGAGTCAGACCAAGAGATAGGGAAAGGGGAAGTTATATATAAAATACAATACTTATGAAAGTGGTAAAGGTCCAAATTTGAGAGGAATAAGCAAGGTTTGAGTTTTGTCAAGTGTAAAAGACTGAGGTGCTATATAATCCATAAATATCATCTACAAAAAGTGATTATGGATGAATAGGGATGGGTCAAGTATGGATTAGTGATGATTATGGATGATGAATATGAGGAAGATGATGTTTATTAGGGATAATTATGGACCTCTGAAGACCACATCACACAAGACCAAAGTGTCAAGTAATCAAAGCATAAATCTAAGGATATACAAAAATGTTCCCAAAATGGGTCTCAAGACTTATTTCACTTCCTTATCAAGGTCAATATGGGAAGAATGATAGCCATGATAGGATGGATAGGGTTAGGAACCCCTCCAAGGAAGCACAATTGATTACTTTTCTTATAAGCAATTAAACATAGAATTATACCAGAATTATTAAGTAACTAGAAACTTGAAACAACAAAGAATTTGAGAGACAATACACAATCTTGTATTAAATACTCTTAGAAGAAAATACAATAAAGAAGATGCCACTTCTTCTTCCACCTCAAAGGCTTGCCACACCTCAAGACCTTCTTCCCTCTCTCTCTTTCTTAACCACAACCAACTCAACAACCTGAGTTGTTATCCCCTCCTTGAATGCTTCAGCTGATCTCCTTGACCTTGCTTCCTTCTTCAATGATTTACTTGCCTGATTGACTTACAATACATGCCTCATGGGTCTTTAAATAGAATCCCATGCATACAAAAATAGACTTCTAATTACAATAATTAGACACGTAGCTCATGACTATAATTAGCCCTTTAACATGCAAACACTCGCTTCACTTAATTGACTATTTGTCAACAGTAGTTTTGGAACTGCCATAGGTGACCAACATCAGTCCCTATCTATTTGGTGTTGACTGACATCGGTCGAATCCTTGCCGATGCCTATTGTATCCAGTCCTCACCTGTCGATGTTAGTTGCCTTTTACACTGCACTCTGCCGACGTTGGTCTCCCTAGAACTCAGCAACCTCCTCCATGTTTGCAACAGTTGAAGCTTTTAGCTCCACAACCTAACAATCTCCCACTTTGAGATAAATAGTTGAAACTGTACCTATACTTATACACCATCTACTCTATTCCCTTGGCTCTGTATCCCTTTTTAAAATCACTCTTGAAGATGAACCACCACAAAACCTGTGATGCTATACCTGTCACTTATGCCAAAAGAATTTTGCTGCTCCCAAATTCTTCATGACATACCTCTAAGCTAACTTTACCCTTAGCTCAAAAAACTCCCTGTCTATGAAACCCTACAATAAGCAACACAATAGAGTAATAGGATAATGTAGCTAATATTATCCAACCTGGTAAAGATAAATATAATGGTCAAACCTCCATTATCCTGCAGCCTAATCAAGACCATATACCATAGCCTTCTATCTCATGTGTCCATCCACTCTCTTCTCTAACTTGGGAATCCATCCCTCATCTAGTGCTTTCTTCTAACTAACAACTCCACCAACAAATACCTATTTGGTTCTTCTCCAAGGACTCACACTCCTCATCCATGCCAAGCTCCCACTGTTTCTGGATTCTACCTACATTGCCTCTTCACATCTTCCTAGTTCTTGACCATCAGTAAGCAATATAAAGAAGGTGAATAATGAATATGAGGTTCACTTACCCTTTCTAACCTCCATATGGGCATTTGAAACTCCTTGATAGCTTGCTGTTTGCCCAACATCCATTCCAGTGACCAATCTCGGCCATCTCCCAGTCTGCTTTCAATCGATGTCAGTTCCCTACACTGATCCTGACTACCGACATCATTTTTCTAGCTGACGCTAGTGTCCCCTCTATCGACATCGATTCCTACCTAACCAACATTGAACTTCTTCTACCCGAATCTACTAACCCTACTAGTCTGCACATGACTGATGTCGATATTTGCCTGACTGACGTCGGTTCTAAGTGATCAATATCAGTGTCTGTGTGTTCCTGTAAGTGATGAAATCTTCACCTATGAGCTCATCTTGGATCAAACCCCTATCCATACTACCTTGCTTAGAATCATTCAGCCCTTGTGACTGATCTTTGTCCTTCATCTCCTCCATAAACACCAAGGCTTCCCTGTTCTTGTCAAAAGCATCAAATTTCCTTTTCCTATAATGAACTCTATCTATGCCTTCCAAATCTAAACTCATACCTTTTGAATCAAGAACATCCATTCCCTTCTTATTCATGTGACCAAGCCTATTAAGCCACATCTTTGAATCTATAGCTAAAGTAGATAAACCAAAAGTAGAATCAGTAATACAAGTAGATAGATAAATAGTACCTACTTTCTTACCTCTTGATAAAACAAGTGCACCCTTGGTAACCTTCCAAGAATTCATTGTGAGGGTTACTATGCATCCCTCATCACCCAACCTTCCTACAAAAACCAAACTCTGCTTTAGCACTAGGACATGCATAACCTCCTTCAACACCCATGTGTTGTCCATCTGCAATTTCAGCTACACTTTCTCTTTGCCAACTATTTGACAAGGCATACCATCCCCTAAATAAAGCACTCCAAAGTCTCCCTGGACATACTTATGGAACAAATCTTTGTTTGGGGATGCATGAAAAGAAGAACTAGAATCTAAAACCCATGATCCTACCTGGCTATCTAAAGAAAGTATGAGAGCGTCCTATGCCACAATACCTACATCCTTTGCTTCTTCATTACCTTCATGTTGATTTTATTTATCCCTCAACCAACACTCTTTCTTTGTGTGTCCTCTCTTTCCACAAAACTAGCAGGTGACACCTCTGGATTCAGATCTCCTTCCCACCTTCAACCTTGATTTCCCTTGCTCAACCTTCTCTCTTTGCCTTCCCCTACTTTTTGCACTTAGAGCATTCCCTAATGATTCACCTGTGCTTCTCCTGCATATTTCTTCATTCAAGATCACACTCACAACATCATCAACTTTTAAGATTTTAGAAGCAGATGCAAAATTACTTACTGCCATAACCAAACTATCCCAACTTTTAGGTAAAGAGCATAAAATCAAGAGAGCCTTTATTTCATCATCAAAAACAATATTGACTGAAGCTAACTAGTTTACCAAACCATGGAAATCACTAAGATGAGTATGTACCGATCCACATTCTTGCATTTTCAAAGTAAATAACTACTTCATAAGAAATACCTTATTTGAAGTCGAGGGCTTTTCATATAAATTCACCGAAGATTTTATCAACTCTTTCATTGTCTTACACTGTGATAAGTTGGAAATCACAGATGATGCAAGGCTCAACCTTATGGTACCCAGAGCCTTTCGATCAAGAACACTCCATTCTTCATCCTTCATATCTGTGGGCTTGCATGCAACCCCACCCAATGGTAAGTACAAATCCTTTTGATACAGATAGTCCTCTATCTGCATCCTCCAATGTTGATAATTCTTGCCATTAAACTTCTCCATTCATAGCTTACTTTCTTCTGCCATTGCTGAACTCCCACTCAAACAGAAACCCTGTGAATGACCTGTAATCAAACAATAACCTACTTCCTGCAACTGTAGCTCTGATACCAACTATTAGGACCCCTCTAAGGAAGCACAATTGATTACTTTTATTATAATTAATTAAACACAAAATTATACCAGAATGATTAAGTAACTAGAAACTTGAAACAAATAAGAATTTGAGAGACAATACACAATCTTGTATTAAATACTCTTAGAAGAAAATACAATAAAGAATATGCCACTTCTTCTTCCACCTCAAAGGCTTGCCACACATCAAGACCTTCTTCCCTCTCTCTCTTGCTCAACCACAACCAACTCAACAACCTGAGTTGTTATCCCCTCCTTGAATGCTTCAGCTGATCTCCTTGACCTTACTTGCTTGTAGATCTCCTTGACCTTGCTTCTTTGCTTCAATACTTTACTTGCCTACTTGACTTAAAATACATGCCTCATGGGTCTTTAAATAGAATCCCATGCATACAAAAATAGACTTCTAATTACAATAATTAAACACACAGCTTGTGACTATAATTAGCCCTTTAACATGCAAACACTCGCTTCACTTAACTGATTATTCATCAACAGTAGTTCTGGAACCGCCACAGGTGACCGACATCAGTCCCTATCTATCTGGTGCTGAGCAACATCAGCTAGCTCCCAGCCAATGCCGATTGTCTTCAATCCTCACCTACCGATGTCGGTTGCCTTCTGCACTGCACTCTGTCGACACCGGTCTCCCTGGAACTCATCAACCCCCTCCATGTTTGCAATAGTTAAAGCTTTTAGCTCCAAAACCTAATAGATAGGAAGATTATGGTTATGAATATGGATGAATAATATGGAATATGATGATTTAATGTATGGAATAGATTATTCCCTCAAGTGTAAGGTGCCTTTATATAACCGCTTTACACATGATGCTAGAAACTAGTTTTCATCATGGTACTTGCCCAAGGCATCATAAAAATGGTTTTCACTTATGAATAATCATTTCTCTTTATATTTTATTGATTTTTTATTTTTTATTTATTATATCATATGTACCTTCAATTTGTGTTCTAGAGATGTCTGTGGGAACTTTGTTCATTAATGAATCAATTTCTTCCAAACATTTTAACAAGTGACCATCATATCCTATATAAGAGTGGATGCTACCTATGAAGGTGATAAGGGATGTGATTTGGATGAATGATGTTCAATGGTTTCATAAAGTATTTTTATGGATGGTGTGATCATGTTGGTAAGTGTAAATGATGGGATTCCAAGAAGGATAGGGGCCAATAGTCATAGACATAGATTACCATGTGAAGACATCTAAAACTTCTAATAGGATGGTGATGAAAGTTATCTTCTCCATGAGACTAGGGGTAAAAATAATTTTTATGGTTGTGGGATTATATACTATTGTAATATTATGTTATGCTAATATAAGGGGAAGATGGACTTCCTCACATACTGGAACCTCAAAGAGGTTGTAACCAATAAACTTGATTTTATTTTATTCATTTTGATTTTAATTGTCTGATAGAACCTCAAGGAGGTTTTCACTATGGGACATTAATTTTTGATTATGTTTTTATTGATTATTATATTTATTTTTACTTAAGGACTCTTCATGCTCCCAAAATTAGGTCTCTATATTAAGAATGATTTTGAATCCCTGTTTGTGATCTTATGGTTGGATGTCATCTCAGAGACCCATGATTTTTGTGATAGATTCATCATTGTAAAAAATATCTAATGGTACATGATGCTATTGGTCCCAAGTGATGAGGTTTGTAATTTTGAGGTCAAGATGGATGGGAGGGATGGTAGTGCCACTGAAAGGATTAGTGGTAGCATGGTTTTTATATAGACAATGGAAGGATCTTGTTTTAATGTTGGAATAAGCTTCCTAAAAAATTAGGGAAGTTACCCTAACATCATCTTATTAATATCAAATGGATTGTATTAGATGACATATGTTCCTTTGTTTACCCCCATGTGGATGAGATTTAGGATTCCTTACTCATGGAGGCCAAGGCCTCATCATTTTTAGTTCATGATTTCAAATATTTTGTTTGGTATAGTATATTTTCTAATTTAGAAATAGGATACAAAACTATCATTGTTCAATTAGGAGTTATTAGAGATTTTAATTTCTTTATTTTCAAGAAGGTTGGGTTTGAAAAATGAGGTTGTGACAAACTCAGATGATGCTAGTTATAATTTCATGTTTATGGTAGGCCTTTTGTTTATTATAGGAAAGATGGAGTTTTTGGAAGCATGGATGGAATTATATATTTTGATGTCTACAAGTACATTCTTAACTATAAGTTGGGTGATGGAGATATTGATATTTAATGGGATTCTGGGTGATGGGAAAATAGATGGTATATTATGCTAGCTATAAGTGGACTAGTCAAAGATTTGAAGTATATCATGTTGGTTAAATATGTGGAGTATGTTAGGATGGTAAAAAATGAGTAGGTACAAAAGGGGTTGGTAAAAAATGGTTTGAGAAAATATGGTTTTGCCAAAGATTGGTTGGTCATGTCTAAGATCATAAAATATGGTCTCATCAAATATAGATGGACCAATGATGGGTTGGTCGAAGTTAGGTTTGTCAAATATGGGTTTATCAAAGACTGAGGGTAGGTCATGACATTTATTTGGAAGTGGAATAGGTTGATTGTAATTTTAAAAGGGGACTTGGAATACCCCCAACTATTAATTATTAGATAAGCATGCAACTAGTTCTTTAGTAATTGATGTTCCTTAGAATGGTGATGGTAGGACATAGTTGGATTTTTACAATCTAGGAGATTTTAGGTATTTATAAAAGGATTGGTAGGGTGTAGGTTATGTAATCAGTGATTGGGTTATTTTATATTTTGGGACTATTACTTATGAGATTTTTATTTTTAAATTTTTTGCCAAAGTTAGAAAAAGCTTAGCTTATATGGCTTAGGGGCCTGATGGGTTTCAAAATTTGGATGGGGATGAATATCATGAGGTTGAATAGGCAATTGGGGTATTGATGTTGAAGGAAAAATATGGGATGCTATGTTTGACATCTATTAGATTTGGTTCATTATGATTTTATTTTAGGATCAGGGTGCTATGAGTTTGTATTTAGTTTACTTATTTTAGATGTTGATTTGGTTTAGTTTAGATTTAATTAGTTTTATATTGAGATGGGTTGTGTACTAAGGGGATGTAATAAAAAAATGCAAGTAAAACTTTCACTATTCAAATGGTATTACAACTAGATTTTAAACCATCTATAATATCCCAAAAGGTACATGGTGGGTGATCTAGGTAATGTTGTGTTCCCAACACCACTAATCATCTACAAATAAGAAGGATCCTAAGCTAAGCTAAATAATTTGATTAGTAAAATAATTATATACGTTATAATAAATTGAGCCCTAAATCCATTTAAGGGTGGTTTTTGGGGTCTACATATTTATGGATTGAACCACCTCACTTCATGGTACTAATAAAATAGGGAATTACTTAGCCAATAATGGTATCTCCTCCTTAATTTATATAGCCTGCTAGAACATGGGATTTATCTTAATGCTAGGTGATGAAATCAAAGTTACAAGACCATAAAAAAATAAATTAGGCATATGCTATTTATAGCTTCCAATATCACCTTGAAACACAAAGAAAGAACACACATAACATATCCTGGGGTAACACCAATGATCTACACTATTTTTGATTCCCAAGTCTACATCAAAGCATGAGTAAAGAGTATACATATCATGTATTAGGGTAACATGAATAACCTATATAATTTTTTATTCCCAATTTCTCATTATAGTGTGAGGGAAGAGATTATGTGATACACAAGTCAAAAACATAGACACAAAAGACTGAAAAATGTGTACAACTAATATTGATTGATTATATTAATTGATTAGATATGTGTGTTTGGTTTGATTGTAGATTATTCAATAAGTAAAATTGAAATAAGATATTTAGTAGTTTTCTATTTAATTCAAGGTCTTTGATACATGATTCATGGTGCACAAGAGCATTAGAAGCATGTAAATCAATAAATATCAATCTTTCAAGTCAAAATTTATTGATTAGGGATGGTTAGCTTGTAAAAATAAGCTTTAAAAAGTGTAGACAACATTCATTAGTGTAGAAATGCCAAAAGTTTAGAAAAAATTCTACCAATAACACATACATGATTTAAATTATAAAAAATGTTACCAGATTAGTTATAAATATTACTAGTCACATAGATGCCATTCATACTAGAATAAATTATTCCAAATTATAAAAAAATACTTTAGGTTAGCAAAAACACTATTTTTAGGTGCATAAATGTCATTTCAATGGGTAGAGATGATAATCATAATAAAAAAGAAATTTTGAGCTTAAAAAATACAAGTTTGACTCAAATTTTACCTAATTGTACTCAAGAAAATGACCAACCAAGCTAAAAAACCATAGAAAGCAAAATGATGAAAAGATTATGGGTAAATCTCCTATCGGGCATGCTAAGAATGTGCACATGTAAGTTTTAGATAAAACACAATATAAAAATAAAAATATGAAGTTTATACCCTGATAGATTAATACACTTTAAATTGATCTAATGGGTAAATTAAATGCACGTTCACTTACCAAAAATAGCTCCTCGTTATGTCAATTTTTCTCATATTGAAGCTTGGATGTAGTTTTTCAATGAAATGCATGCACAAAATTTAGTAGTATATCCACTTAGTTGATTGATGATTGATTAGATGATGTTTAAATGGATTCTAAAACTAAAAATATCTCCTCAAGGTTATCTTGAATTTATTACTAATTTGGCATGGTATCATTTGGCATGGTCTCATTAGGATTGTATGGTTTTTTGAAATGGAAGAGGGTTCTCCCATTTATATATTTTTGAAAAAAAAATGAATTGAAGGGATAGGATTGAGTAAAAATCCTCATTTAATTATGGGAGTTGGCTCATAAATGTGATGGGTTGGAAAGGCATGGCCTTACCATTGATGAGGGATGGTGTATTTAATTGATTGAAAAATGGGCTTGATTAGATCTTGCCTTAGACTTGAGGATTTGGGGATTTGAATCTAGATAGAGTGATTTCATAACTTGACTTGGGATGATGTTATTTAATTTTATTTAACTTATTTATTTTTGGAATCATAATAATTGAGAGGGGGGGTAAAATATTTTTCAACACTTTTTCTTTAATTATACTTAAGCAATCGTGAACCATTCAAATAAGCATATAGATCTAACAAGCATAAAAAAATATCCACGTAAGAATGAAACACAATAAAAATTTAAATATATGGGAAACCCTAAAAACCATGTTTAGTGAAGTACCAACTCCACATGGAACATCAAACCCAACTACACAAGCACATACTTGACTAAAATTTAACAAGCACCCACTTGTAAGGAGGAACCAAACCCCTAGATGACTTAACACCAGCTCAATAACCTAATTACATTGATAATTTTTTGAATAATATGTTTCTCAATCAATATATTATGACCACCTATTCAGCTCTTCACACTCTTATCCCTCTCAAACTACCTTTTAGGCCTCTTTGCTCAACTAGGTTTCTTCACGACTGATTAGGTCATATGACCTTGATATTAATACATAGAAATCATATTATACATTCATGATAGTTTTTATAAACCCTTATGATGGTATATAAGACCTTATTATATTATTTAATCTTAAATTTCATTCACTTCCTCTTCACTTGCTTAAATAAGCCTAAAACTAGCTTGTATATATACAAGACTCTTGCTCATACACCTCTTGGTCAGCCACACACACTTGCCAAGTTATATTTGACACATAATAATATTTAATAAAAATTTAAATAATTAATAAATCATTACATTGGGTCATCCATAACTCAAATAAACCAAATCCTTCTTTAGGTCTCTTAGAGACCTAATTTCATTAGGCCTACTTTAGGACATGTTACACTTTGCCTTTATTGGAATAATTTAAAACTCCACACATAGTAGGAACATATAGTATAAAAATAAAATAGGACTTAGAAAACATCATCTGAGTACCATGAGACTTTTTAGGTTCAAACACCACTTGAAACACTCCATTAACACTATTCACGTTAGGCCTTTGAACACACAAATTTTTTTCCTTGAACAACTAAAGATAAATTATAATTTATCCACATAAAAATGATAATAAATCACTTATATTGAGCCTAAATTACCTCAAAATATCACCATATGCATTAGACACTTCATATCAAGGCATAGAGCCTGAAAAACACCTCTACAACTCAATCACTCAGAACTATTAATTTTCTTCAAAACACAATCATAGTGACTTAGACCTCCAACACCTATATAAAAATTTTCAATGAATTATGATGCATGAAAATGATCTAATAACATATTTGGACCATCTTCAAATATAAACATCATATGGTCTAGTGACAATTATTGGTCTTACAGACTAATTTATTGATCTCACTACACACAAACCTCACTAAGTCAGATAAAAAATTTTGGATTCATCATTTTCACCATTATACCCAACTTAAAATATATATAACAAGCATGAATAATATATATCAGTCTCAAAAAACATCTCTATGCACTTGGTTTCATCATTATATCATGAAAACATATTTAAATTCATCTTCTCATTGTTGCTTGGGTTTTTCACTATTTGTTCCATTTGGCTTGTTAGTGATTGGCTAAATTAGATGAGCAATTTATCATAATTTAGGGTTTGAACCTATCTATAAACCTTTATATACATGAAACATGTTTCTCTACCTTATTCCTCCATCTAGTTGATTACTATGTCCAATGCAACTTTTGACTTCTACAACTTCTTTAGAAATAAGCCTCTAACTCAACTTTTTCTCTCTCCTCTCGCTAACCAAGAAAGCTTAGAGGTAGCTGTGAGATTCCAATATAAGATCCAATAGCTTACCTAAGAATACCAATCCATTCTAGGCACTTTTTATCAATATTTTCAAAATTAGGTCCTTGTTAGGGTTTCAAAAGGGTTTAAACCTATTTCCACTCTTAATGATCATTCATAAAGCATATCCCCTAAAATAAAAAACTAATGAAAGGAATTTTTATATATGACCCTTACCCATCTACCATGAAATGCTTAGGTTCACATGCAAAGGTTTGGAAAGCTGATGAGCATAAGAAAATCCTTCTTGGGTTGAGAATCCTTCATTCTCAGCACTCAAGAGACCTCCTACAAAAATTTCATGGCTTGTCCTTCAAAATAGAACCTAAAACTATATGAAAAAATTTAAAAAACATACCTAACCTTTAAAAATTATTACATGAGCTCAAACACCTTGAAATATGATCATGACCCTTCATTAGGCCATATTTTATCTCTTTACTCTCTAGACCTTGACGTGGAAACCACATTAAGCCTAACAATTGACCTTCATGACTCTTTACATGCACTCTCCAGTTGAATCAAATACTAAAAAAAAACTTTATCATTATTAAACACTTCCATACATCCCTAACATGCCTTGATAATATATCATGACACCTCATTATGTCATGCAAGGTCTTGGAGTAGTTTAGATGCAGACTTGGTTTGAAGGTCCTAACACTGTAGGCTCACCCTGAGATTCTCATGAGTGATTCAATGCTTCACACACATTATCAAACAACTTCATAAAACCACTCATGCTTGTGTGTACTCATCTCACCAAGACATTATGGTCAAACCTTCTCACAAGGTCTCTTCATGCTATGACTAGGCTTAGGCTACTTAAGCATTTGATCTCAAAGATTTGTACCTTCATGTATTTGTCAATAATGGTAATAACAAAAAAACACTCATAAAACCTAAAATACTCTATTTCACACTACATACCTTTAATTCATATAAGTTTGTCACAACACATAATCAACTTCCCTTGCTCATAATAACACTCTTGTAGACCTATTTGTCATCATAGCTTCACAAGAACCTTTATTGAAAACATTGACGACTTTAAAATAACCTAAAATTTGACATCAACCAATAGAAAATACAATACTCAACTTTTTCTCTTTGTCATATCATGCACATACCTCTTCATGTCATGATTAGGCTTCTTATGCAACTTGGAATCAATGACCTGTACCTTCATGCAAACATAAGGCATTAGTTGCCTTCAAATTATCTCTTGCCTAAAAATACATCTTATCACATGGATAATTTATCACATCAATCTCATAATCTCATACCTCAAATACCACTCACCATGCATCTTCACCAGATACACCTTAGCATTAATGACATCAACCGTGACATCAGTTACAACACTTCTCAATAAACTCCCCCTTTGTCATTGATGGAAAACACTCTAAAACTTGATCATTCTCATCTCCCCTATTCTAATATTTATCTCCCTTTGACATTAATGATAAAGGGTCTTTCACAAACTTCTATTTATAAAAATCTCAACACATAGAATATGAAGCATTATAGGGGCATGCTCCCATTTACTCCATGAATACCTCCTTCAAATGAACTCAGATTACAAGACCACTCACCTTGTCCTTGCAATGATTGATATGACTCATCATTTGATCATATACTAAGCCACCATATTATTGACATCAACCAAAGAATTAGGGACTCCCCCTTTATCTTCACATCTTGAGCTCACCACATAAGTCATTAAGACTCTCATACCATTCTCGTCTTCCTCTCATCTACCAACAACACTTCCATATTTGTCAACATTATTCAGCATGTCTTCATGATAGATACCAATATTCTACTCATTGATGAGTGTCTCCATGAAACCTAATGGAGTCACCCCTTACCATAGGTCACTAATACACCACAAACTCAAGAGATTCCTAGATCTCCATTCTCTCACAAGACTGATGATCCTTTAGGATCCTTTTAGTCTTAATTAGTCTCTTTGGCTTGGATTATTCATCATCCATGTGGTCAATAATCTAAGATAATAATGAACACTTTTGACACTCATCAATATTTGGATTATGATATACCATAGAAACTAGTCCACTATGGTTTGCATACTAATCAAGATAAAGCTTGACTATCTTTGGCTTCCACACCTTGGGTTGTCTTCTTTATTAAACTCTAGGAGCTTGAATCATCTTGTTCTATCTTGGTGATTCATGATGATAGAATATTGCAATATGACCAATGTTATGACAGTTATAGTAAACAACATAACTCATATATCTTAACTAATTTGGACTATAACTCTTTCCGTAGTCTAATGAGTACTCATTCTTGGACGGTCTTCTACACTCTCTTGGTTTATGTCAAAAATAACTACATCAAAAAAAAAACCATTGAATGAATTTGCATACCTTATGGTGTTAGGCTATCTAAAATAATTTGTCTTCATATTGTTATTGAGGTTTAACTTTTTGTTCATAGTAGCATTCTCCTTGTTCTCCTTTTAATCTACTTTGAAACCAAGACCTGCCTTATCATTGGCAAAATTTTGACTACTCAAAATGTCATATAGAGCCTCAATGCTCTTTTCAAACTTTTCATAGGTCTTCATATTTCTAGTTGCTTGATCTAATTCTCACTTAAAGGACTCCATTTCTAATTCATACATGGTGCATTATTCTTCCTTAGCCTTTAAGCTAGCAGTGACTATTTCCATCTGAGTTTCAACTTGATTGATGATCTCATCATGCTTCTTCGATGTGTTACTCAATCTCTCCTCAAAGATATTGATTTGATCCTCATAAATTTTAACCAATGATATCAGTTTCTAATTTTTCCTTCTTTGGAACTTTAACTCCTTTAAATCACTCACCAATTATGCCTCAAGGTTCACTTCAACCTCTTCTTCATCTGATTCTCATCATTCATAAGACCATTTCCTTTTGATCAACCCTCACTATTTGTTTCTATATCCACAAATAAGGTTTCATTATTGTCATCTTCATATTCATTACTTTAATCATCACTATCAGATGTACTTGTGTCACTTACTTCAGATGAACTATTAAAGTTTTTGGTATATAAACTTCTCTTGTTCTTGAAGACCCTTTCCTACCTTCATAATTCCTAAAATATTTTTTTCTTTTGTTATGATTATAGGCCTTCTTATCATTACCATGATGTTCATCATGATCTTTACCATGCTTAGTCTTATCCTTGTTTAGACACTTAGATGTAAAGTGACCAATCTTACCACATTTGAAACATTTGAAAGGAAAATTACCCTTGTACTTACTATATCCAAACCTCAATTTCCTATAAAACATGGTTATCAATTCATCATCATCAATATCTAAACATACCTTATCCTTGAACTTCTTGGATTTTGAATTCTTCTTAGCTTTGAATATTTCTTCCTTATTGGAAGGTCTTCCTTCATTTGTTCTTATCTAATAGGTAGTCAAGATGCCTTGAAGCCCATCCATTTGAATTGTGTCTAGATATTTCATTTCTTCTATTATAAAAACCTTTGAATAAAGTTTATAAGTTAGGGATATCCATACCTTTTGTATAATTATAGACTCTTCCACTTATTCTCTAAGAACTATGATGATATTGATAACTTCATCAACTCGTAAAATGTAGGATGCAATCCTCTCATCTTCCTTCATACTAAGAATTTTAAATTTCCTTCTATGGGTTTACAATATAGCCATCTTGACCTTGGTGTATCTTTTATATATAGTCTTCAACTTGTCCCATATCATCTTAGCTAACTCATAGTGCATCACCTTCACAAACTTTAGCTCTGATAAGACACATAGAATGGCATTCATTGCCTTGGAATTGCTCTCACTTTCCTTCTTGCATCTTGTATTAGTTAGTCGTGTAGGAGGTGGAGTATATCCATCCATAACTAACTACCATATGTCATGGCCCATTGACTTTAGATATGTCCTGATTCTAATTCTCCATAATGCATAATTAGTCCCATTAAAGAATTAAGCCTTACTAGTAGAGAAACCTCCTTTAACTTGACTACTATCCATCCTTGCTTCTAAGATTTCCTTTAGGTTATTAGGCTTGATTCAAATGACTAACACTAATACCAAAATTTGGAAGCATAATTACTGAGAGGGAAGAGTGAATAATTATTCAAAACCTTTTATTAAATTACACTTAATTAATCATTAACCATTAAAATAAACACACACACACACACACAAATTAACCAATGATATTAGTTTCTAATTCTTCCTTCCTTATAACTTTAACTCCTCTAGAACACTCACCAATGCCTTAAGGTTCACTTCAACCTCTTCTTCATTTGATTTTTAATCATTCATAAGACCTTTCCATTTTGATCAACCCTCATTATTTTTTTCTATAGCCATAAATAAGGTTTCATTGTTTTCATGTTTATATTCATTATTGTCATCATCACTACTAGATGTACTTGTGTCAGTTACATCATATGAGCTATTATCTTCTTTGGTATAGATAATTTTCTTGTACTTGAGTGACCCTTTCCTACTTTCATACTTCCTAAAATATTTCTTTCTTTTGTCATGCTTATAAACCTTCTTATCATCACTTTGATGTTAATCATGTTCTTCATAATGCTTATTTTTATCCTTGTTTGGACACTTAGATGCAAAGTGACTAATCTTACCATATTTAAAACATTTTAAAGGTAAATAACCCTTGTACTTAATATATCCAAAACTCAATTTCCTATAAAACATGCCTATCAATTCATCATCATCAATATATGAACATACCTCATTCTTTAAATTCTTAGATTTTGACTTCTTCTCAGCTTTGAATGTTGCTTCCTTCTTAGAAGGTCTTCCTTCATTTGTTCTCATCTCATAGGTAGTTAAAATGCCATGAAGCCCATCCATATGAAGTGTGTCTAGATATTGCATTTCTCCTATTACAGACACATTTGAATCAAATTTAGAAGTTAGGGATATCCATACCTTTTGTAAAATTGTAGACTCTTTCACTTTTTCTTTGAGACCTTGATGACATTGACAAATTCATCAACCCTTAACAGGTAGGATGCAACTCTCTCATCTTCCTTCATACTCAAAATTTCAAACTTCATTCTATGGGTCTACAATTTATCCATTTTCACCTTTGTGTCTCCTTTATATATATTATTCAACTTGTCCCATATCACCTTAGCTGACTCATAATGCATCACCTTCACAAACTCTAGCTCTGATATGCCATATAGAATGGCATTCATTACCTTAGAATTGCTCTCACTTTCCTTCTTGCATGTTGTATTATTTGGTGGTGTAGAAGGTGGAGTATATCCATCCATAACTGACTACCATATTTCATGGACCAATTACATTAGGTATGTCCTCATTCTAATTCTCCAAAATGCATAATTAGTCCCATTGAAGAATGAAGCCTTACTAGTAGAGAAACCTCCTTGAACTTGAATACTGTCCATCCTTTCTTCTAGGATCTCCTTTAGGCTATTAGGCTTGATTCAAATGATTGAATTTGATTCCAAATATTGGAAGCACAATGACTAAGAGGGGTAAGTGAATCTGTATTCACAATCTTTTCTTTAATTACACTTAAGTAATCATGAACCATTCAAATAAACATATATGTTTCATATATATATATATGTATGTATGTATGTATATCAATAATAAACAACTATCCACATAAGTACGAAACATAAGAACACATAAAATATGTGGGAAACCCTCAAGGGGAAGAAAACCCACTAATTTCTAAACAATGGACTAAAGTCCTATAAGATAAAAACTAGGTTTAGTAAAGCACCAAGTCCATGTTGCACACCAACCCCAACTATCCAAGAACCCACTTATGTTGGAATCAATATAACTAATATGGGGTGGGTAAATCAGTGTCTTTATAAACTTTTAATTTTATTTCAATATATATTTTAATCATTTATCAACCAATATCATCATATGAGCAATATCAACTAACATAGTAAAGGGAATATACACATATCAAGTATGAACACATCATCTATATGGGAAACCCTCATGGGGAGTAGAACCCATAGACCATAGCTTTGATAACTAGTCCTATAAATCAATGAATTAAATTATGTTAAGTACCCACTCAACTTGGAACACTAACTCCAATCTATTAAACCCCAACTTGATAGTCTTTAATAACCACCCACTTATAAGGAAGCACTGACTCCCTTCGTGACTTAGCACCAACTCAACCACCTCTTGACCAAGCACTCACTCAACCAAGTATACTTATTCCTTCCATATTTTTCCTTGTTTCAATATTCAACATATGATGGTCCCATTCTTCATATCTTCACACACTTCTATTCCTCTCAAACTGATCTCTAGCCTTCTTCACTCAGCTAGCCCTCTTCTTGACTTGATTAGGTCATATGACCTTGATACTCATATTTAATACTTATACTATATATTCATGATAACCCTATGATGGTCCACCTAACCTCTTCCTATTCCTCTTTTTTCCTTTTTATTCATTTGCACACTCCCTTATATGACACACCAATTATGCCTAATTAGTTTTGCTCTTATACAAGTCACTCTCTTGGTTTAAACTTAAAATATGTATTTATAAAATGTTTAAAACATGAATAAAATAATATAATAGGTCATTCATTGCATATAAGACCAAAACCTCTTTTAAGTCTTATGGAGACCTAATACCATTAGGTCTTTATTAGAGCATGTTACACATAATATCTATTAGAACACTTAAAAATCCATACAAATGAATATTAATTCTCATATCATTCAAATAAACCTTATCCAACTTCACTTTAGTTCCATAACACCTTTAGGTTTAACCACTACTTGAACTCCTTATTAGAACAATGTTCTCAATAGACCTGTGCATACCCAAAAAGTATATTTAAAAAACTAAAGCATAAACACCAATTTTAATAAAAACCATGGAAAAAATCAAATATACAGAAAAATAATGACCTTAGGGTCATCAAAAACTTCATTTTATGCTTTAAATCAGGGTATACATGTTCAAAGTCTTCTCTTCAAGTAGCCCACTCAAAACTACCAACTAGCCTCAAAACACAGTCATGAAAACATGAACTCATTCCATATAAAATAAAATAATCAAGGGATTAAAATTAATTAAAATTATATTTAAAAATCTTTAGAATAATATCCAATTATAATATTACAATATCAAATTCTAACTATTGATCTTGCAGACTAATTTATTGACCTTCTCTCTCGCAGTCCTTACTCAGCCAAACTAGCCATTTTGGATTTAATTTTTTAACCTCTTAAAATAAATATAAAACCTTAAAAAATTCATGGATAGGTCATATATGTCCCAAGAAACATCACCATATTCATTAGATACTTTAATTCAGAAGATAAGGCTTCAAACTCAGCATTGTACCTTGTTCACTTAGAAATGCTAGTTTTCCTCAAAGACCAATCATGGTGAATTTGAATTCAAACAAATATTTAGACACATTAAAATAATAATAATTCATGAATATGATACTTATATATCTTTAAAACATATCCAAACACCAAAAAACTAAGGTCTAATGGCAAATTTTAGACATATAAACCAATCTTTGGACCTCTTCATACACAGACCTCATAGAGCTAGATAAGTCAACTTGAGAGAAACTTTTTGATATATAAAAAGATATAAAAATATTATATCCAATATGAACATGTATTAAAGTTATTGAAAAATATATCCATGTAATTGGATTAATCCCTAATCCATGATAATATAACCCTAATTAACTTCTCACTTTTTCTTAGTTTTCTCACTATTTGCATCATTAGGTCTATTAGCAATAGGTCAACTTGTATGAATAGATTATCTCTCCCAAGGGACATAACATATTAATAAACACCATGGAAATAAAATACAATTCTCAAATGTTGTCTCCCAATTATTTGTATACTTTGACTTGGTCAACTCTATTTATTATAGCAACTTTCTAAGAAAGAAGACCCTTCCCATAGGTTCCACTCACTCAACTAATTAACATCACACCTGGAGGTTCCTGGGAGATTTTAATACAACATAAAACCATTTTTATATCCATACAAAACCATTTTGAGTAGTTTTGATCAACATGTTTCACATTGGGTCATTGTTAGGGTTCTTTGATGGTTTAAACCATCTCCTAGTCTTAACGATCATTCATAAAGCATAAACCTTCATTATAAAAAAAAATTACTAGAAATTTAAGATAATACCATACCCCATATACCATGAAAATATTATAACCTCATGAAAATTATGCACATGCCAATGAACACTTAAAAAACCTTATTAGATAGAAAACTCTTTGTTTTATGCACTCGAGAGACCTTAAGAAATTTTTTATTACTTTAAAATTTAATTTTTGACTAAAAATTAATACACATGCTTAATATAATTTTTTTATACCTATTTTAATGATCACTTACTCACCCATGCCTTGGAAACTGATCTTGATACCTCATTAGGCAATTCTTTCTCACTTTGTTTACTTAGAATTTCACTTACAAGTCACATTAGGACTTGAAACTAACCTTGTAACCAATTTAAAAAATATTAAAACCTCATTTACATGTCATAAAACCTCTTATCATGCTTAAAAAATATAAAAAAATCTTCATATGTATTTTCAACAACTCATGATGCCTCATTAGCCCAATTAAGGTCTAGAGGTAGTCTAGTTGCATATTAGGTTTGTAGGTCTTACCCCTATAGGCTCCCCTTGAGAGTCACCTAAGTGTTCTAATTCCTCACATGCATGATCAAACAACCTTATAAATCATTTTATGCCTTTGTGCATCCATCTCACCAAGTTACCATGATCAAACCTTCTCACTAGGTTTCTTCATGCTATGACTAGTGCTAGATCACTCAAGTATTTGACCTTCATGCCTCTTTTCATATTCTCAGCACCTCACTATCATGATATAAAAAATATTACCATGATAAAACACTACCATACATCTTCTCACATTATTGAGACCAATCATCTCACCAAGCAACTAAACCCATGCTTGCACATAAGGTCTTTTCATGATGTGACTATGTTTAGGCTACTTAAGAACTAGTCCTCAAAGATATACCTTATAAAATTTATAAAGGTTTATAAACCTAAATATAAATCCCATAAAATTCCAAAAAAATTATCATATACCTAAAATCACTCACTTTACCATGCTACTTGCACATATGTTTTCATAAGTTGTAGACAAGGCTTTGCAAGATACCTTGATGCCTTGACATATTCCTTCCACATCATGACCTTAAAATAAAATAAATCAAATAGATATGATACACTTGGACCTATACCTTTATCTCTTATGGAAATCACTGCATAACTTCATTCCTCACAATTTTGTCACAACACACACTATTATGCTAATCTAGACACTAACTTCATTCATCATGATTACTCACCATGCATCTTCACCCAATGCATCTAGACATCAATGAAAACATATTTTGACATTAATGACATTATATTGAAATCAATGAAAAAAATATACAAACAAACTACCCCTTTGTCATTGATGGAAAAACACCATATATTTTGATCAATCTCTTCTCCCCCAAGTTGGTATTTCTCCCCCTTTGACATTAATGACAAAGGGTCTTCCATAAATATCTATTTGATCCTTAGAACTAAATTTAAAGAAACCATAAAATGAAATTCTAACCAAATACTCAGCTTAAACTCATCATTTATTGTAGACACCTTTTGGAAACTCTCTTTCTCCCCCAAAATAGATACTACCTCTTAAAGACACTAGATGGCACATAATATTCATAAACTATGGAAACCACTCATGTTTCAAAACACTCAAAAAAATTATTTCATAAATGACATCATTCATGAAAAATATTTTATGAGCCTAATCAATTTTAATTTTACTTTGTCGATTGTCTCAATTCACTTTTGATATCCACCTTATCTAAGATGCTCTTTGATATCGATCTTGATCACTAATCAGAGAAGATAATGTTCAATAGTCTCACCTTGAAGATATCACTAAAGTTATCATTATCCATTAACAAAATGTGAAAAAAATCTCTTCTAATCTTCTCTAAGATTCATAAGCCATATCTGATCCATCTACATCATGATAATCCTTCTTGTAATAGTTCACTATTTATTAGGACTGTAAAACACCTAGTTCACTATCTAACAAACTTCTATCTTGATTGATCACCTTCACATGACATAACTAGGGCATAATGAGCATACATAACTATGACATATGACCCAAAGGTCATATTAAAACACTTATAGTAATCACACTTAATTCTTGTGAGCATAAAACATCTTTGTAATTAACACTTCTCCACTATGTCAATTAGGTCTGTTTGATATCAAAGATATTGTTCCAAGGGAACAATCTAGTCTTCCATGATAGATAAAAGAACACTCATATCATGTCCATATGGAATATTCATATTTTTATTCTTTCATCAATCTTTCTCCTTTATGTTTCTCAAGTCACCATAGCACTGACATCATCATGACATCTTCCTTGCATCATTCTATCAACTAGGTCTGTGCTTACATGTTTTAATATGACAAACCTTTATCATAACTTATCTTCATCATGATATTAAAAATGAGATAATACAATATGTTCCTTGGTCCTCTATGACCTTAAGGTCATCTTGATGCACATAGAACATTCAATTCTCTTTCACAACTAGCTCAATAAATAGAATCATGAAACATTTTATAAATCATGCTCCCCCTAAATCCATGTTTACCTCATAAATGAAACCATTCTATTGAAAAATAATTAAGAGATAAAATTTTATCCCTTAGAAAAAATATATATAAATCAATGAAACAACTCAACAAAGAAGGATCACACAGAAATACAAAACCATGCTACTCTTGTGTCTTCACAATTTTCTCACCATATAAATCAACAATACACACATATCATCTTCAAAATAGATCAAACACCTTGGTACCAATACTTACCTCTAAATATGCCAAAATATCACACTTATAGCTTAGATTCAATAATATTCAACATTCTTCATATCATCTTGTCATACAACACCTATCAAAGCTCAACAAGCATCCACCATGCTTCCGTTTATTGATGAATGTCTCTATGAAGCCTAATAGATTCAACCCTTCCATTGGGAATTTATAAAAGTATAAATTTAGGAGATTCCTATATTTCCATACTCTCAAAAGATTAAAAACTTTTCAATATCCTCCTAGAATTAACTATCAACTTAGGTTGGACATTTGACTTGGCTTGTACATAATCCTTTTGAGCTGGCAAATAATACTCTTGACATTTTTTAAAATCTGATTTATGTTATATAGTAGAAAATATCCCACTTTGGTTTATGAGTTGATCATGACTCACTTTGTCATCCTTATTCTTATTAGTCCACTATACCAATACTATCATTCTTTGGTAGACCATCATTACTGTTATGATAAACATTATCATCATGATAATCCAAGCTTGTTATGCTTAGGATCACCTTTAGGTTGTTATGCCAATCTCAAAGGACTAGGCTTTAATACCAGTTATTGGAAGTAAGATGTCTAAGATGGGGGAGGGGGCTGAATTAGTGTCCTTATAAACTTTTAATTTAATTTTAATATATCTTCTAATCACTCATCAAGCAACATCATCATATGAGTAATATCAACTAACGTAGTAAAGGGAATATACACATAGAAAGTATGAACACATAATCTATTTGGGAAACCCTCATGGGGAATAAAACCCATAGAAAATAGCTTGGAAAAATAGTCCTGTAAATAAAATAATTAAATTTAGTTGAGCACCCACTCAACTTGGAACACCAACCCTAGTCTATCTAACACCAACTTGATAGAGTCTTTAATAAACACCCACTTGCAAAGAAGCACCAACACCATTAATGAATAAACACCAACTCAACCACCTCTTGAACAAACACCCACTCAACTAAGTATAATTTTCCTTGCATATTTATCCTTTTTGTGATCTTTAATAGATTATGGCCCTCTTCTTTAGCTCTTCATGCACTTCTATTCCTCTCAAACTGGCCTCGAGCCTTCTTCGCTCAACTAGCCCTCTTATTGACTTGATTAGGTCATATGACCTTGATATTCATATTATATATTCATAACACCCACATAATGGTCCATCGACATCCTCCTACTCCTATTTTTGCTCTTATATTCACTTGTACACTCCCTTATATAACACATGAATAAGGAATAATTAGTCTTGCTCTTATACAAGTCACTTCCTCTCACACACGTTGGTTGGAAATAAAAAATTGAATACTTGGTTTACCCTTAAAAAAGGTCTATAAATTTTTTAAAACATTAATAAAATAATAAATTATGTTGGTCATAGCATATAGGACCAAAACCTCTTTTAGGTCTTAAGGAGACCTAATCCCGTTAGGCCCTCATTAGAGCATATTACACTTAGTCTTTCTGGGAATGATTAAAAAATCCATATAAAATAAGATAACTTATAATATAATTTAAATATACCTTATACAACTTAAATTTAGGTCCAAAACACATTTTAAGTGCAACAACCACTTGAATTCTTTAAAACATTATTCTTAATAGGCCTGTGCATACCTAGAAAGTATGTTTAACAAAACTAAAGCATAGACACAATTTTTATAAACAATAAAGATAAAAAATCACATATAAAGGAACATAATTACATTAGAGTCATCAAAAAATTAATTATATGCTTAAAATTAGGGTATACATGTTCAAACTCTTCTCTGTAAGTAGCCCACATAGAACTACCATCTAGCCTCAAAACATAGTCATGGTAAATTGAACTCATACCATCTAAAAAACATACTAAAGGGATTATAATTAATGAAAATAATAATACAAAATCATTAAAACAATATATAATAATAATATTACAATATATAATTTCAACTATTAGTCTTATAGACCAATTTGTTGACCATCTCTCTCACAGTGCTTACTGAGCCAGATAAGCCATTTTGGCTTTAATGTTCTAACCTATTACAATGAATCTAAAAAGTTATAAAAAGAATTTATAGGTAATATATGTAAAAATAAAAATCACCATATTAATTATATACTTCAATTCATAATGTAAGGCTTCAAACTCATCATTGTACCTTGTTCACTCAAAAATGCTAATTTTCCTCAAAAACTAGTCATGGTGACTTTGAATTCCAACATATATTTAGACACATTAAAAGAATAATAATTAATTAATATGATAATTGTATATATTTAAAACATATATAAACATATAAACACTAAGGTATAATGATAAATATTAGACATATAGACCAATCTTTGGACCTCTCTATACATAGACCTCATAGAGCTAGATAAGTCAACTTGAGAGTAACCTTTTGATATATATAATGATATAAAAATATTATATGAAATATTAACATGTATTTAATGTATTTAAAAACATATTCATGAAATTTTATTCATCCCTAATCCATGATAATACATCCCTAATCAACTTCTCCTTCAGCCTACCTTTCTCACTATCTATATCATTAGGTCTGTTAGCGATAAGTCAACTTATATGACTAGTTTAGATATTTTGAGGGATATAAATTGATCATAAACCATAATGGAAATAAAATAAAAGTCTCAAAAATTATCCTTTTATGATTTTAATAATTTGATTTGGTCAATTTGGTTTACTACAACAAATTTATGAGAAATAAGGCCTTTCTTGTAGGTTCCACTCACTCACCTGATAAACCAATCACACATGGAGGTGAATGGGAGATATTAATACAATTTAAAATAAATTTTATATCCATACCAAACCATTTTTATCAACATATTTCACATTAGGTCATTTTTTTGGGTTATTTGAGGGTTTAAACCATCTCCCAATCCCAACGATCATTCATATAGAATAGCCCCTCATTCCAAAAGCCAATGTTTGTAAATTTAAAATAAGACCCCAAAAAATATAATATTAATATATTAGGTCCTCATTTAGATGCTTCACAAGCCAATGATCACTTTAAAAACCTTCTCAGGTAGACAACTCTTCGTTCTATGCACTCGAGAGACCTTAAGACACTTTTTTTTGTTTTAAAATTCAATTTTTAACTTAAAACTTCATGAACATGATTAAATTTTTTTTAATTACCTTTTTGAATACTAAATTACTCACCCATTCCTTTTAAACTGATCCTAATACCTCATTAGGCCATGATCTCCCACTTTACTTGCTTAGACCTTCACCTATAAGTCATATTAGGCCTTGAAACTGACCTTATAACCACTGTCCAAGATCTTAGAACCTCATATAAATTCCATAAAATATCATATCATGATTAAAATTTTTAAAACATTCTTCATATGTCTTTTCAATAGTTCATGATGCCTCATTAGGCCAAGCAAGGTCTAGAGGTGGTCTAGTTGTATATTAGGTTTGTAGCTCTTACCCCTATAGGCTCACCTTGAGACTCACCTGAGTGTTATAATGACTCAAATGCATGATAAAACAACCTTATACATTATCTTATGGCTTTGTGCATCTATCTCACCAATTGAACATGCTCAAACCTTCTCACCAGGTCTCTTCGTGTTATGGCTGGTCTTAGGTCACTTAGGTATTTGACCTTCATGCCTATTTTCATGTTCTCAACATTTCACTATCATGATATAAAAAAATATTACCATGATCATCCACTACCACACATATTCTCAATTTAGTTAGACCACTTATCTCACCAAGTAACCAAGCCCATGCCTACACACAAGGTCTTTTCATGATGTGACTATGTTTAGGCTACTTAAGCACTAGTCCTACAAAGGTCTGCCTTAAAACATTTATTAAGGTCTATACACCTAACTCTCCAACCCATATAATTCCAAATAACTTCTCATATACCTAATCTCACTCACTTTACCATGCTACTTGCACATATCTTCTCACAATGTGTAGATAAGGCTTTGTAAGATACCTTGATGCCTTGACCTATTCCTTCCACATCATGACATTAACATAACATCAATAAATAAAATATGAGACACTTAGACATGTACCTTTATCTCTTATGGAAATGAATACATACATTCAATGCTCATAAATTTATCACAACACACATTATATACACATACTATTTTCACACTTTCACTGATTACTAACACTTTGTATCTTACAGGAACCTATCGAGTCTCAATATCTTTGAGTGCATGTCTTAAAGGGTGCACTAGGAAAGGGGTAAGTAGATCATCTGTGATTCATAATATTATTTTTCTTTTTTCCACTTGATATCTACACACTAACTCCCTAAAATCATGAACCCTAGGCCTGTTCTTCTCTTCCTATTCATTTCAATCATTATCATGCTTTATTCCTTAATTTATTGATTTATTTACATTTTTACCTATTTTGTACACTAGGTCAACCTAGTTGACCTAGTGTATTCTAGGGACACTTTAGATATTTTTCCTTGTTAGTATCTCGACTGACCTAGCATAGACTTTAGGCATTAGCTCAAGAATTTACTAGGTCAACCTGATCAACCTAGTATAATTGACATGGCCGAATGGTTTTTAGTAAAGTTAATACTATATATACAAGGTCATTTACCACCATTTCATAAGAGCCAAAAGAGAGTGAAGAATTAAGTGAAGAAGTGTGAATAAACATTTGATTATTGACCATTTTATTTGAGGAATAAAACTTTAGGGTTCAACACTTTATTTGGAGCTCTGATCTTGTCTTATGGAAAAGTATTTTGGATGATTAGGTAAGTTATGTATCCTATAGATGATTTATCTTTGTTATCCTTACAAGCCACAAAAACCTCTTGTGAATCACCTTATCCAAGGGAGAGGTTGAGACTCGATAGGTTCATCTTCAAAGGTAAGTATTCCTAACTTTATTTCTCCTTTATAACAATAGATAGATAATGTAGTATGTATTCTTCTCTTCCATGTATTATGATTCCATATACATTGACATGAGTATATGCCTCCTATGGATGTTTAGTCTAGTTGTTGTTTATTTGTTTTAATCTAAACCTCACTTTGTGCCACAAGCTTTGGTGTGTACTAGATTAGTTTACTTTTCTTATTATTAGAATAGTTTACCTTATTATTTATTGCATAAGTGAACATAAAATTATATGTATCTTTTAGGATTATTGTGTGATTATGTTAAGACTGTAGGCTTTGGTACACTTCTTAGCATGATGTGTTATGACAAATGATACAAGTGATCCCATAATCAGGTCTAGTAGTTCCCCATATTAATCATGCTCCCGCTTAACAATTGTATACCCAATCAAAAGTGTATGCGTGATCTATCTTATCTGATCCAAGATTAATTCATTATGCATCATTCAATTTTGATTGCATACATTCTCATAAACCTGACATGAATCAAATACTTGGTAGATTTCTTCACTTTTATTTCATTATTTTATCATCATTTGTATCATATATTTTGACATACTGGTTTGATTCTATTGACCTAATTTTATTCTTCTTTGTGTGTAAGAATAGGCAACTAGATTAAGCCGCTCAACCTAGTACAAAATTTCAACATTTTTTAGATTACCAATTCAATTTACTAGGTTGACCTGATTGACCTAGTGTATTTATAGTCACTTTTTAGTAGTTTTTATATAGCTTGATTGATCAACTTGACCCAGTACAGATTCTAGTTTCCAAACTCTTAGATAATCCTACTAGGTTGACCAACTTGATGTAGTATATTTCTAGACTTCCAGTCCAACCAACTAGGTCTACTAAGTTGACCTAGTGTATTTTCAACACTTTTTTAGTAGATTTATGTATTACTTGGTTGACTAGCTCGACCCAATTTGTAGGTTTTGGATCAATAATTTCTATCTCTAAACCATCAAGGTGAGTTTATATTCTTCTATATACTATATATATCTATTTTTGTACTTTCTTTTCAAGTTTGTAACCTTCAAAACTACCTCTACACAGTGAACTAGATCAACCTGATCTCCCTAGTTATGTGTCTTATTTACTATCTAAAATAACTATGTCAACCTAGTTGACCTAGTAGGTTTTCCAGAACCTATTTTCAATAGTGCTAGCTCGACACTCTTGAATTAGTTTTATTTGTTGTGTATATAGTGTTTTCACTATACCTTGTTTCAAATTTAGAATTAACCTTATATGCTAATCACATCTTTCATTTTATTTATTTTCATACTTATAATAATTCACATAGTCTAATTAGGAGGTTTTTAATTAACCACTTAGTTGCACTATTTCTATTTTATGCACACACAACCAAATCACTTAATATCAAAAAGCATTTTAACATTTGACTATCGAGGCCAACCTACTTGGATTTGATCACCAAGGGAGAAGCCAACTTAATAATTTGGTCACGTATAAAGCATGGTTAATGGTATATTTTGGCTAATCACCTGACACTCTTATCACTGTGGTGTGTGAAGTGAGGGGTTAGGCCCCAATACCAAGCCTGTATCATTTCCATTATAGTTCCTTTCATTATAATATCACCTAAAAGCATCCATAGATTGTTATTTAGTACCTTATTTATATCTAAATTTCTATCATTTAAAATCATTCTTAATAATCTAATATTCTAGATTGACCAATTAGCTAGCTTTACTTTCCAAGTTGTTTGCTTGTTCTTTGCTCAACTGTGTGCACAAGAACTTACACTAGCTCATATTTGTGAAATATTTTTGCTTTGGGTGCATCAATTAGATTTATTAACATCAATTCAATAGATTTTTTTCATACTTTCATAATTTACTTTATTATATTAATTGCAAAATTATCTCACTTTATTTTCATAAATTGATTATCATCTCTTTGTTTTTCTTGTTTACTGTACTAGGTCAACCAAGTCAACCTAGCATATTTTCTAGGCCTTGTATACTGTAATAGGTTGACTTGGTAGACCTATTAATATTTTTATACTTTTAACTCCTTTTTTCTAGTATTTATTCCCTATATTGGATCAATCTCATGGACCTAATTTAGTTTTATAGACCTAATTTTGACACTAGGTCGACCAAGTTGACCTAGTTTAGTTACAGTCACTTTCTAATTTCTTGTTTATCTCATCTTTCCTTTTCCTCCTTTCATCATGGAATATATATTTGATGATAAAACTAAAAATAATTAGCATATATGATGGAATTTACCAATCCTAATAGGGTCTCCCATAGATAAAGTAGGGTTGCTTTCAAGAATGTTAGTACTGTCCATATTGCAACCCATACAATGAATTATGGGAATCCTCATAATACCTCTTTACAAAATAACCCTCTCTTCTTATAAGATCAATCTCAATTATAATATACTCTCAATTTTTTTTCATTTATCATGAAATTTCCTCAACATAGAGGGAAATACCCTTCTATCATGTATAACCTCATGATTAGCCATCAAGTTGAAGAGCCTTATTCTCCTACTTCCACTATCTCAACTAGATTTAGGGGTACTAATTTCTTTACTTCTCAACCTCTTCCTTCAATATTGACTCTTTATGCTATGACATATTCCTGTTTAATATCTTATACCTCTATGCCTATTATCTCAACTAACGTGGCTAGTTCTACATCTAGTGGGCCTTTTATAAGATCCACTATCCTTAATCTATCCACTAGTTAATTATTTACTACCCAAGGTAAACATGATTCTAATTATTCTTCATCTCAACCATTTTATAGTCCATATTTTTCTTCACAATAAAAATTTTCCACTTGTGCTTCAAACTCTCATAACTCTTTTCAAGCTCATGTCAATGCTAATAATGGTACCCAATCCACTAATACCATCTCAAACACCAACACTAGTTATAATAACACCAATAAAACTCATAAACTATTATTAAAAAATATCAATCAAATGGACACATTTCAAGATCATAACATAAATCAAATGATGATAATGCAAAACCACCTTCTAATCTTCAAACACAACCATAACCAATGGTTTAGGGCACACATAACCAAAGTGTTCCTCCTCCCCCTCTTTGAGATTCCCAAGGTAATCGCATTCCTCAACCTCCATTAGTAAACAAATTTATCAAGCATTGATAAAATGAACCTCTTACTAATCAAATTTCTAACATTGATATCAAAGGTATAACACCTACCATCTCTTATAATGGATCAACTGATCCTACCCTTCACCTCAAAACATTTAGAAATATTTATAAGGATTAGGTCAAGTTAAACACCTTTTATGATACCAAAATCCTTTCAAAAACCCTCATAGGTGATGCCTTTGATTGGTATAATAAACTTAGATCTCATTCCATTACCAGTTTGGAGGATTTAGTGAATGTTTTAGTACAAGAATTCTAAACTAGTGATCTTCCAAAAAACATTTTGGCCCACTTCATCAATTACAAATAAAATGAAACCAATCAAGCCTTTTTTAAATGATGGAAGACTTTGTCAAATTAGTGTGAAAATAACATGGAAAATGAAAATCTCTTTCATATCTTTACAAATGCTTATTTACTAATTTACAATATCAAGTCCATACCCTTTCTCCATGTACCTTAGAGGAGGCCATTGACCAAGACAAAAAACAAGATTTCCTCATGCATCAATTGAAGCCTCCCCAACCTTCCAAGAGTCCTCATTAGTTACTTAAAAAAAAAATATTACCAATGATGGTGTTATCGATTCATATGATACCATTCACAATGTTTAAGATGTCATTCCTACCCCTTCTTCATAACTAGCTCCTTCTCAATAATATAGCAATCCTCATTTCTGTTCACCAAACATCATTAATGTGCATAAACCTCTTTCCTTATTTGAATTTATTAAGCATCTACCTAGGCCTCTCCCTCGAGAGATTGACCCTCCTCATCCTATGAGAACTTGGTATGATCCTAACATGTTTTGTTTGTTTCATGCTAGTTGGGGTCACTCTACTGTGACCTATTGTAGACACCGCAAACGTGTCTGCACCTTGGTTCTCCCCCTTGATCCTTTCTCCCTCCTAGTCTTCCTTGGTCCCTAACCCACCTAGGTCTTATTAATTAAAAATTAACATCTTTTAATTAATTGAGGCCCCCTTTTCCACCCTACCCTTGCCTCCTTGGATCCTCCCTTGAATCCCTCCACCTTCCCCTTAGCATTTATTGTCCAAAATCCCCCCATTATATTCCTCCCGCGTCCATTTTAGCATGCTCATAACCGTTCTTCCCACAATCACCCACTCGGCGGCGTGCAAGAATGGGCAGAGGCTATTTTTAGTCTCTGTCTCCATTCTGACTCTGCCGACGTCGGCGACCCTGCGGCCGACGTCGGCGAGACTGCCGGCGTCGGCAGCTTTTAAGACCCCATTCTGTATCCGTTGCAACCCCTGGACTCCTGAGCTCGCAAATAGAACTCTCTTGGCGTTTGGCATTCATCTTGTCTTCGTTTGGAACCTCGTGCAACAACAGCAGTAGGTGCAAAGGCTCTTCATCAGAATTCTCTTCTTACAGAATCTTCCCTAGCTCCAGCAACATCTCCATCTTCTTCTTTCAGCAGGCTAAAGGTAAGTTAGTTCTAGTTTTATTTTATTCTCTTTGGTTTAATCCTCTGCTTTCTGTTGTCCTCTGTGTCTCTCCCTTTGTCCCTTCCCCTGAGAGGCTGCAAAAGCCTTCTCAGGCCCCTTCCTCTGTGTACCCTTCTCTTCTCCTTCCTCTTTGTCCCTTCCTTCCCCTGTATCTCTGCCTGAGACCAATCCCCAGACCACAGACCAAGACCCAGACCCGTCCATCAGTGTCCAACCCGTCCACGGACAGAGCACAGACCAAGACTCAGACCAGACCCTGTTCAAGCCCGATTACAGGCTGCGACCCCAACCGACGCCGGTCACTTCCCAACCGACGTCGGCAGAATAGCCGACGACGGCAGGTCAGATAACCGACGCCGGCAACATTACCGACCTCGGCGACTGTCTTCAGCCTACTCCTTCAGTCAGGTAATCATTTTGTTTTCTTCTTTCATTTTTAATCTTTTTATCATTTCTGTATTCTGTCATTCTGTCTTTTATCAGTCACTTATTTCATCAAAACAGTGGGTTGACCTCCCTTAAGGAAGTTTTTACACTTCTGGGAATAAGCTTTTGCTTGGCAACCCACTGCCTATCTGTCTAACATCCCCTTGTCCAAGTTTCCCTTTTTCTTGCAGGTGTCATTCCTCCACAGCCAAAGAGGAGTGCCCACGAACGTCTGGATTTACGGTGCGCAATCTATAGTCCAGGTACTTCCAAGCCTTGTCCTTCACTTTCTTCTAGTTTCTTTCTTTATAGTCTTAAAAGCAAATTTGAGGTAGAAACATCTCTGGCACGCCCGGTGGGACCCTAGGTTCCTCCTGGGTTCCTTTTTCTTTTTTATTCATTTAGGTGCATTTAGGCTCCTTCTCTCTTATCTCTTTCTTCTATTCCAAGTGACACTATAAGCAAGGACTAAAACGAACCTTTCTTCTTTGCATGCTAGACTAGTCTAAACGTCATATTCTTGACCCTTTCTCAAAACATTGTCTTCATAACAATATCACATTTCGACTTTGGGCATTAAAACACTTTGCATTCATCTCTGCTTGTGCTTGCATCTTCGTAGTCCACATCTAGTAACTTAAATGCATATTGAATAAATCTAGACACTTGATGTTACACTACCGACTCACATGCACTAAACAAACATATAACATACCTGAGACAAGGCCCGACTGGGAATTCATCCCCCAGCGGATACCTTACCCGTCCCGGTGACCCCACTTGGATTTCATCACCAAGGGGGAAGCCCACTCCGTTCTCTAGCGGAGTCTAAACTCTAGGCGAGGTATATCTTGGCTAAGCGAGACCAGCTAACCACTGGAATCGTGAAGTGAGGGGAGCTTGCTCCTTAGCACCAGGCCACGTACCAGACCCTAACACAGATCTTTGAGCACCGAAAACAACACCTGAAACTATCTTTAGACTGCCTTCTTCTAGGACCCTTTTTTCAGCCAATCTCCCCAAACATTCATCTAAGGCATAAGCCACAAATTTCTAAGGTTAATTCCTAGGATTTATCGCTCAGGCTTGTCTGTCTTTCTCTATTTTCCTCTTCTCATCTGTTTGTTTGAGTGTGTGAGGACGCTTTCTTCTTTGTTTTTCCAAGAACCTTTTGGCTCTCTGGAAAACACAGTGACCGACATCGGTTCTTCCACCGACGTCGGCGTCCCCTGTCACCGGCATCGGTTTTGATACCGACGTCGGCTTCATCTGTTACCGGCATCGGTTATCTGACCGACATCGGCCTCATTTTCCTACCGACATCGGTTTTTAAACCGACGTCGGTCTCTGTCACTGTCCTTTTTTTTTTTCCAAAACCAGCAACCTGAAACCTGTCCTTTCTCTGTCAAGACTTCATCCTGGTCTTCTGAAACTGAGCAACACAGTTCCTGAGATGCGAACCTTCTTTGCCTTGCATGGTTTTCACTCGTAGCCAAGCCAAGGCTCTTGTCGACCACGTCTGCCGTCAACCGCTTCTGTCCACCCCATCCGTGACCAAGCCTACAATGGAGTTCAACTCGGAGACCGAAAGAACTCCTGTCCGTCCGACCCCGCCGCAGACTCCCATTGTCCAAGAAGGGGACCAAGACTTCGAGCGATTCTTGGACCTCAATGTCAAGGCTTTGCAACATTATCTCGCACATAGCCGAACACGGGACTCCTTGGGCAATCTGATCTACGGAATGCCGACCTCTCTGGCCGCGACTACGGTTGTATCGACAACACCCGTAGTTCAACCTTCAGACACTCGACCCGTCGCTTCGACCACCGACCAGACTCAGACTTTGACCAATCCTACAGGTGTGGCCTCCCCTTCTATCATTGGGCCCACTTCCATCGGGGTTCCAGCCCCTTGTCAACCTCAACCCGTTCAATCGTTATCCACTCCTTTCCAAAACCTTGTCGTTTCTATCCCGCCTGCCCTGGCCCCTATCAACACCAGGGTGGCCTCCTACGCCTTGGCCCCTGTTACCACTATCCCACCTCTCGTGGCAACATCGGGCTTACCTATGCCTTCCACTCAACCACCTCTAGCCTCTTCCTCTGCGACTAGTTATCTCTATGTTGCCCCTTCACAAAGACAACCGACTACATCGTATGCGTCCCCTAACCTCTTCCAAGCGCCCTACAACTTAGGGGGCGCGCCACCCGTCAATCCATCGGCAGACATCATTAAAATGCTGATGGACAAGATGACCCATCTTGAGACTTTTGTTTCCGGCTCGCGCAACGCTCTCTCCTATGAGCAAATCTGTAACGAGCCCATCCATCCTTCTATCCCAATCAGACCATACCCTAGCCAATGGGAGCTTCCGAAGTTTTCTCGCTTCCAAAGCAAGGAAGATCCCCAGCAACACTTGCGGGCATTCAAACATGCCTGCTACCTCATCGGCCATGACGATGCGTTACTCTTACGCACATTCCCTATGTCTCTCTCAGGCGCTGCACTTGACTGGTACAGCTCCCTTCCTAGCCATTCTGTCTTCTCATTCACGCAATTGGCCCAGCTCTTCCTCGATCATTTTTCCATTAACATCACTAAGAAGGTCTCCATCACGGACCTCTATTCTATCAGACAATTCGAGGATGAGTCCATAGCCGACTTTGTAGCTCGATGGAGAGGCCTTATCAACCAGCTCTCCTTCTCTTTACCCCAGGCCGAGCTTATCGAACTCTTCTCCCAAGCTTGCGCCAGACATATCTCTTCCACCCTGAGGGTTCAAACCTTCCGCACTTTTGACGAAGCCTTCACGATGGCTCGCAAACTTGAGTTGCGTGCCATCGAGGAGAATAAAGTCAAGTTGCGGAGCAAGAATCCCAGCTCTAAAACCAATGACTCCTCTTCAGCCAAGCCATCATCATCCAATTCTAAGCCCAAGGCTTCAGCTAACGCTGTAGTCGTTAGGCCTTCATCTTCCTCGCCCTCATCTAATCAGCCTGAGCCATCAACATCTCAGAGCGCCACCCGCCAGTTCCAGCAAAGATACGTGCAACGACGATATACTCCTATCGGAGAATCATACGCATCTGTGCTGGAAAAGCTTGTTAAGCAGGGGGCCCTCAATCTCCCTCAGGCTCGTCCTTCTCCGCAATTCGATCCCTCTCACGCCATCCCCGCGTGGTATAGGGAGCAAGACTTCTGCAGCTTTCACCGTGTTAAGGGCCATGACACGGAGAACTGCAAGACATTTAAGAACATAATACAAGACATGCTTGAGAAGGGGGACCTTATCTTAGACAATCCAAATGCGCCCCCTAATCAGGCTATTGACATCTTCAAGCAACCTTTTCCCAATCATCCGCCGACCCAAAACAACGTCCAGACCTTAATTGACGACAACCATGAACACAACATTCGAACCGTCAATGCCGTCTCTCCTTTCGTCCCCAATCCATCTCAAGAGGCTAGTCCATCACATGTGGACAAACCTCTTTCTCTGGCTAGTTCTCCATCGACCTCTCTCATCTTGGAGGACGCCTCGACTCTACCAGTCCCATCAGTCTCGCCATCCTCCTTTCTGCAGCCTTTGGAGGACCCGACCCTTCCTACTCCTCAGCCGCAAGTAGAGGGCACCATCATCCCCGCCCTTTACCCGCTAGAGGAGCCTCGCTTTTCAGATTCTTCTCCACCCAGAGAAGATCCTGTCTCCCCTCCGTCTTCGTCTAAATCCATCATGACTTCGCCATTCAATACTACCCCCATCTCGTCTTCGACCCCGCAACCCTCAACATCATCTTCTCAGCCATTTTCCCAGTTAGTGGAGAAGGTCCAGCTTCTCCCTTCAAGGAAAGTGACGCCTCAGGTGCTGTGGGAACGTCTCAAAGCCCTTCAACATACCCGCGCCCTCTCATCACATGCTGCCAATCCTCCCCAGGCAGAATCTCTTCAAACTCGCGATAAAGACCAGACACGCAGACCTCAACCAAACCAATCAAAACATGCATCTATCTCGTCCAAACCCATCAAATCACTTGGCGTTCATCCTATCTCCGCCCTCACTCATCCACAAGTGAAGGTGGATCTAGACCAGACCTCGACCAGCAGCAGTCTTCCAACCAAGACAAAGAAGACTGCCAGACCTCCAAAGCGAACGCCTTCTTCCCCATCACCATTGCCATCCATTCTGGGCCCCCATCCTTCGACCTTGGCCAGCATTCTTCCCACTCTGGCCTCCAACCGAAACTCGTTACCTCCTTTGCTTCCTCCGCCTACCTCCAGCCGTCCCTCTCTCAAAAAGCCTTTCTCAATCTGCAGACCAGAGTCACCTCCATCTGTCCCCGCACCATCAACCCATAAGGTGGTACGGAAACCTCTTCCAGCCTCACCCAAGCAAAAGTCACCAACCTCACGTATATCAACTAACATGGACCCTTTAGTGGGCTCATATTCGGTGATATTACGCCGACTTCTCCAGACTTCTGACATAACTCTTCCGCCCATCAAGCCTTTCCAACCTCTCGGGTCCAAGCCCTCCTGGTTCGACGATACGAAAATTTGCTTATATCATCGTACGCCAGGACATGACACCGAGACTTGCTGTGCCCTCAAGGCTGTCATCCGCCGCCATATGGAGAAGGACACTCTTCTCCTTGAGGACACTCTTGACCAGACCCTGACTCCTTCCTGTCCAAACACGTCAACATCTCACCAGCAAAACATGACCCCTTCTTCGCCTCCCATTTTCGAAATCAATGCCATCCGTATAACCACTAGGTCGCAGCAGGACAAGGCCAAAGCAAAAGCTGCCATTCCTTGGACCTATCCCTTCGTCAAACCACCTCTTGCGCCCAAGCCCAAAATTTCTATCCTTGGCGCATCCCAGCCTTCTTCATCTTCATCTTCTGGGCCGATTCAAGACTCCATGCTGAAGCAGCTTCATCAGACACCGGTGAAGATGTCCCTCTATGACCTTATCCAAACCTCGCCTCAACACCGTCAAGCCCTCATCCAAGCCTTGCAAGCAGCAGAGATCCAACCCGAAGACCCCCAGCCGCTTGCTGCCCTTGTCCATTCTTTATCTCCTATCAACTCCATCACATTTAGCGATTCTGAGATTCCCACATCCAACACGGAAGATCAAGACGCCGCCCTCTTCATCACTGCCTATGTTGATCGGACACGCATTAAACGCGTTATGATCGATGGCGGCGCTAGCATCAACATAATCTCTACCCACGCCTTTGATCAGCTATCTCTTCCCAAGAATTGCGTCTCCAAAACTGACGCTATCTTACGTTCTTTCAATGACACCACCGCCACGACCATTGGCACAGTCATCCTCCACATTCGTGTCGGTCCACGCATAGTCCCGGAGCTCTTCTACATCATCGAAGGAGAGTTTCAATATAACATTCTGCTGGGCCGACCATGGATCCGTACCATGGCCTGTATTCCTTCCACCCTGCATCGTTGTGTGAAGTTTGAACATGACGGGCAAGTCCACACCATTCCCGCTGACCCTTCACCCTTCAAGACTTGCAACACGACTTACCGTCCCAACGATGTCCTCATTCCCATCAAGCCGTCCACTCCGGCACCGCCTCCATCCGCGGAAGCTTCGACTAGTTCGCAATCGGCGGTTGCCCTCACCTCTCCTCTTCAAGCGCCAACCAAAGACCCCATGGAAGACGTCTTCCAACGATTATCACTTGGGGAATATCGCTTGCTGACCCTTGACATGCTCCAAACTCTGCAAGAGTATGGACGCCTTCACCTCAGTCCCAATTACGACCATCGGATTGGGATGGTCGTACCTTATGGTCCTCCTCACTTCCAAACCAACTTTGTCTATGGGGGGCTTAATCAAGCTCCTACCTACGGCACTTCCCTTTCGTCACCCCTACCTTTCACATCTGATTTCTCATTTCTTGGCAACCCCATCTTTGTACACACTTACCTTCACAGGTGTGCATGGAAGGGTTTTGGTTTCGGACGTTATGAGCAGGGCTCCCATGAGCCCATCGAGCCGCTCAGTGATCACGATGCCAAGAAACACTATGGCCTGGGATATCATGACCCCACTCAGGCTCCTTCCGACCTTTGTCCCAAACCAACCACTGACCAATCTCTTCCAGACTCGCCCATTCCTCCTTCGTCACCTACGGAGTCGGTGGTTTCCATCCCTCCTAGTTTTTTTTTTTCCATAAACACCATCCGCCTGGAACCCCTGACTTATCAGCTCAATGGGGTGCCCAGGTCTCTCCCTCTCATCTTTCCTAGCATGGTAGAGGATGAGTCAGCAACCATTCACACTGTCCACTGCGTTGATGATGATGCCATCCTTTCCTACATGGGTGCCGATGACTCTTTCGTCCAGCGTTTCCTCCCTTCTGAGACCCAGGTTATATTAAATGAATCCACCATTGACATCAACCTCCCTTCTTCTTCTGATGTTCCTCACGTCTTAAAGATTGGCCAATCTCTAGACGCTCAGGAGCAGCTTGACTATGCCCAATTCCTTTCCGACCATAGCAAGGCCTTCGCCTGGACTTACAACGACATGTCTGGCATCGACCCCACCATCGCTACCCACAACATTGTCACCAAACCAGAGGCTAAGCCTGTTAGGCAAAAGCTTCGAAAGATGCATCCTCGCGTTGCGCTCCTCGTCAAATAAGAGCTTCAGCGCCTTCTCTCTGCCTCCTTCATCCGACCCATCGATTATCCGCAGTGGGTCTCTAACATCATCCCAGTTACTAAAGCAACTGGGGGGATTCGGATCTGCACGAACTATCGCGACCTTAACCTAGCCTGTCCCAAAGACGATTTTCCTCTTCCTAACATTGACCAACTTGTTGATCTCACGGCCGGCCATGAGATGCTCTCTCTCATGGATGGATTTTCAGGATACAATCAAATCTTGATCGTATCGGAAGATCAGCACAAGACTACCTTTATCACCCCATGGGGGACTTTCTGCTATCGGGTCATGCCTTTCGGCTTGAAAAATGCTGGTGCCACATATCAGCGCGCCATGACCTACATTTTCCACGATCTCCTCCACAAAATCATGGAGGACTATGTGGATGACCTTCTCGGCAAGCCCAAGCTCCACCGCGACCACTTGACCATTCTCACAATCATCTTCTCTCGTCTTCTTCAATACAACGTCCGCCTTAACCCCAAGAAGTGTGTCTTTGGGGTCCTCTTAGGGAAGCTTCTCGGCTTCATCGTTTCCTTTCGTGGTATCGAGATAGATCCCGCTAAAATTCACGCTATCCTCGAAATGCCACCCCCGACCAATCTCAAGCAGCTTCGCAGTCTCCAAGGGAAGCTCCAGTCCATTCGTCGTTTCATCTCGCAGCTTTCAGACCGCTGCCAACCTTTTCATCATCTCCTTAAGAAGGACGTCTCCTTTAAATGGGATGAGGACTGTCAAGAGGCCTTTGATGCCCTCAAAAGCTATCTGATCTCTCCACCAGTCCTCATTCCACCTAAAGACGACCAACCCTTCTACCTTTATATCTCCGCCACCAACCATTCGTTAGGTGCCATGATCGCGCACCGGGACGAGCATCATCGTGAGCAGGCGGTTTACTACATCAGCCGAACACTGGTCGACTATGAAACTCGGTATACTCATACTGAGAAACTATGTTTGGCATTAGTCTTTTCCACCACCAAGCTCCGCCACTATCTTCTCAACCACAAAACCTTTGTCGTCACTCACACCGACCCTCTCAAATACATGCACTCCAAGCCATATCAAAATCAACGTATGGCTCGGTGGCTTATGCTGCTCGCTGAGTTTGACTTTGTCTTCATCCAACAGAAATCTATCAAGGGGCAAACCATTGCTAATCAACTGGCAGATGCCCCTCTTCCCGACAATCAACCTTCACAATTTGAGTTCCCTGACGAGTCTATCACCACACTTTCCACCGATGACACCGTCTATCAAATGACCATGTTCTTTGACGGCTCCAAATGTCAACTCGGCGGGGTGCGGGGGTCATCCTTATCCCACTCAAAGGAGAACCCATGCCTCTATCTTTTAAGCTTGACTTTGATTATACCAATAATATGGCCGAATACGAGGCCTTAATTTTGGGACTTCAAACTGCCCTTTCCCTCCACATCAAGTCTATCAACATCTTCAGCGACTCGCAGCTCGTCGTCAATCAGGTTAACGGTTCATATCTCTGTAAAAATGAAGTTTTACAGAGGTATAAGAATCGTGCTGACACTCTTTTGGCATCTTTCGACCATTACCTCTTGCAGACTATTCCACGCTCTACGAACAAGTTTGCCGACACCATGGCCTCTCTTGCTTCGCATATCCCGTCTTCATCATCATCATCTCGTCTTTTTGTCACAGTGCATCGCGTACCTTTGCCTTCATACATCTCTCCTCACATCGACCATATCAACACTATCAATTCTAGCCCACGAGATGACTGGTATAAGCAACTTGTGGACTACTTGTCTCTTTCTGTCACTCTTCCCAACCTCTCTAGCAATGCGCGGCGAGCTTTCATCAAACGCACAGCTCGCTATACCATGCTAGGGGGTCTTCTCTATAAGCGAGGCTTCGACAGCCTCCTCCTTCGCTGTCTAACCTCTGCTGAAGCCTCTCATGCCATAAAACAAGTCCACGACGGGATTTGTGGCGGACACTTCAGTGGAAACTCGGTTGCCAAGCGCATCCTTCGCCTGGGTTATTATTGGCCCACCCTTCATCAAGACTGTAGCGACTATGTCCGACGTTGCATCAAGTGTCAGCAACACTCTAACCTGCTTCATCTCCCCAGCCACGCTTTGCAAGTCGCTCAGGATTTTTGGCCTTTCTCTCAGTGGGGCTTGGATCTCATCGGTGAGATCAACCCTCACTCGTCTCTTCATCATCAGTCCATCATCACTACCACTGAGTATTTCACCAAGTGGGTGGAAGCTATTCCTCTAGTCTCCACAAAAGCCGACAAAATTGTCGATTTCATCAGCAGCCATATCATCTGTCGTTTCGGTGTCCCTCACAAAATCATCACCGACAATGGCAAATCCTTCAAAAACAAGACTGTCCAAAAACTATGCGACTCATTTGGCATCAAACTCAGCTTTTCTTCGCCTTACTACCCACAAGCAAATGGGCAGGCCGAGGCTTCCAACAAAATTTTGACCAAAATTCTCATGAAGGTGGTCGACAATACAGGAAGGGATTGGCACGTTCATATCCCCTTCGCTTTGTGGGCCTACCGCACTAGCATCTGAACCTCTACGGGTGCTACTCCCTTTTCTCTTGTGTACGAAACAGAGGCTGTCTTACCTCTCAAAGTACAGATCCCGTCTCTCCGCATCTCTCTGCATGACATTCTCTCCAACGACGACTTTCGTCAAGATCGCTTAGCTCAACTTGAGTTACTCGACGAGCGCCGCCTTGCTGCCCTCAATCATCTCCATGTCTACCAAAGTCGCATAAAGCGGGCCTACGACAAAAATCTGCGAGAACGAGATTTCAATATCGGAGACCTCGTCCTCAAAGAGAATCAACACGTGACCAATATGGAGCGAAGTAAACGAGGCAAATTTGCCCCCAATTGGCTTGGACCCTTTATCATCACGCACAAGTATGGATCAGGCACTTATCATCTGTCCTCCCTCGACGGACGGCCAGAACCTGAGCCTCTTAATGCGTTGCATCTTCAACCATTCTTCTGTTAGTCGAGTACTTGTCCACTTGACACATAACTTGAGCTCGTCCCTTGAGTAATCCTCGTCCTCTGGCTCCTTATTCCTTTCGACCCTATTCCCCTTTAACAAGTCCTCTACAACCCTTTTAGGATGCAGTGATGCTTTGTCCTAATAAAAAGGGGGCGTCCTTGAGCTTCTACAGTCTTGTCCGTGACTCTCATTCCTATCAATAAATCCAAATCAAGATGTCAAAACATATCCATGGTCACTAAATCAAGTCAAGTCAATCCAAAAAGACAGACTGATCCCTCGAAGGACAGCTGTACTATCATTGCTGTATTACTAAACTGATCCCTTGAAGGACAGCTAGGCCAACTTATCAAACATTATCAAGCAAAAATATAGACCACTCCCTCGAAGGATGGCTATAATTAAATCTTGCTACTAACAGCAACCTTTTTTAGAAGCTTCCCGCATCGATCAGCTTTGCAACATGACCACTAAATCAAAAGACATCTCTATGTAGGCTTCCCGCATCGATCAGCCTGCGCAAAAAAAAAAAAAAAAAAAAAAAAAAAAAAAAGTCACGGACATTGGCTTGTAGTTGTCTCAGGGTCTCCTACAAAAGGGGCAAGGTTATTCCTGCTCTTACACTGGGTTACCCTATCCTCCTCCTATCACCGGCTCAAGGGACTTCGAGCTCACTTTAATGTCAAAAGTGATTCGATTACCGTTCTAACTCAACACTGGTCAATGACGTAATGCATGAACGGGGCTTTGGTTCTAATCACCCCTATCTATGCTTCCTTTCTGGTCCTTGTCAATGAAAGAGCGATTTGCCTTTCACCTTTTCTCTACACTTTGGTCACGCTTTGGCCACGTCAATTATCGACTCATCCTTAAACCCAGCCAACTTCAACATTTTTTTTTCAAACCAGCCTCGACATTTCCAACATGACATCAGGCATCATCCTTGTCCTTTTCGCATAGTTTCTATGGAGACTAATACACATGGAAACTACCGACCAGACCCAATTTATGTTAAGCATAAACCAATACTTGCTGAAGCATAAATAGACCTTCTATTCATTTTTAGCATACATCCATCACGACTATGGAAACTTGCTAGGGATGAAAGACTCTCGACCACTTCTACAGAAGACACCATCTGTAGCATCCTTTTTATCCTCATCTTTTTATCCTCATCATTTCGATGCTTGACCACATCTAATCATCGACCATTTTGACCCTCGCACTCCGAACTACATTGGTCTGAGGCCCTATGACCAGGGCTATGTAGGCAGCACTCAGATAACACATCCTCTGAGGTTAGCTCGACCACCCCCGTTTGTTCGTCTCTTGGATGGACAAACTTTCCCTTCGTCAACTTTGACCAAGACCAATCATTCCCTTTGACCAAGACCAATCATAGACCTTTGACCAAGACCAATCATTTCCTTTGACCAAGACCTTTGTCCACGACCACTCATTCGACTTTGACCAAGTCCAATCAATCCCTCTGACCCTCCCTCCCTTTAAGGGAGAACTACATCGGCCTGAGGCCCTATCATCGGGGCTATGTAGGCAGCACTCAGTTGACATGGGGTCTTCTGGGGTTAGCTCGGCCACATCCTTTCGTCCATCCATCCTCTTGACCAATGACCATTGGCGACCATGCCTATCTCCTTCTTCTTTGACCTTCTTCCAAGACAATGTTGCCTTGGTTGTTTTTACGTGTATGCTATTCCACGGCTGGTTAGCAGAATTGTTCGCAGACTATTTTTGACCCTTCACAAGTATAGGATCGCGAGCCAGTTGATCCCTACTACTTGTGGCCTTTTTCGTGTTTCTGGGAGCACTTCCTGAGCCCTGGATACCTGGGACACGACGACCATTTGGAGCTTTCGCTTAGATTGAGTGACCCGATCAGCAGACGACTAAATGCTGGGGCCCGGTTACTTCAATTTTGGCACTCCTTGACCCTTGACCATGCGACAATTTGACCTGACCCTCTCGTGAAGTGGACTACGCGCAATCATGACTATGGCAGCGTTTTCACTCACTCTTTTCTATCCATTTCTTTGTCAAATCGACACTCAATCTTCGGTTCCCTGCTCTCGACTATCGCTTTGAGGGGGGAACACCTCATCCTTTTTCTGGGGCAACCAACTCCTGTTTTTGTCTTGCAGTTCGTCTAGAACAACCAACAAGACAAAAAGGGGCAAATGTAGACACCGCAAACGTGTCTGCACCTTGGTTCTCCCCCTTGGTCCTTTCTCCCTCCTAGTCTTCCTTGGTCCCTAACCCACCTAGGTCTTATTAATTAAAAATTAACATCTTTTAATTAATTGAGGCCCCCTTTTCCACCCTACCCTTGCCTCCTTGGATCCTCCCTTGAATCCCTCCACCTTCCCCTTAGCATTTATTGTCCAAAATCCCCCCATTATATTCCTCCCGCGTCCATTTTAGCATGCTCATAACCGTTCTTCCCACAATCCCCCACTCGGCGGCGTGCAAGAATGGGCAGAGGCTATTTTTAGTCTCTGTCTCCATTCTGACTCTGCCGACGTCGGCGACCCTGCGGCCGACGTCGGCGAGACTGCCAGCGTCGGCAGCTTTCAAGACCCCGTTCTGTATCCGTTGCAACCCCTGGACTCCTGAGCTCGCAAACAGAACTCTCTTGGCATTTGGCATTCATCTTGTCTTCGTTTGGAACCTCGTGCAACAATAGCAGCAGGTGCAAAGGCTCTTCATCAGAATTCTCTTCTTACAGAATCTTCCCTGGCTCCAGCAACATCTCCATCTTCTTCTTTCAGCAGGCTAAAGGTAAGTTAGTTCTGGTTTTATTTTATTCTCTTTGGTTTAATCCTCTGCTTTCTGTTGTCCTCTGTGTCTCTCCCTTTGTCCCTTCCCCTGAGAGGCTGCAAAAGCCTTCTCAGGCCCCTTCCTCTGTGTACCCTTCTCTTCTCCTTCCTCTTTGTCCCTTCCTTCCCCTGTATCTCTACCTGAGACCAATCCCCAGACCACAGACCAAGACCCAGACCCGTCCATCAGTGTCCAACCCGTCTACGGACAGAGCACAGACCAAGACTCAGACCAGACCCTGTTCAAGCCCGACTATAGGCTGCGACCCCAACCGACGCCGGTCACTTCCCAACCGACGTTGGCAGAATAGCCGACGACGGCAGGTCAGATAACCGACGCCGGCAACATTACCGACCTCGGCGACTGTCTTCAGCCTACTCCTTCAGTCAGGTAATCATTTTGTTTTCTTCTTTCATTTTTAATCTTTTTATCATTTCTGTATTCTGTCATTCTGTCTTTTATCAGTCACTTATTTCATCAAAACAGTGGGTTGACCTCCCTTAAGGAAGTTTTTACACTTCTGGGAATAAGCTTTTGCTTGGCAACCCACTGCCTATCTGTCTAACATCCCCTTGTCCAAGTTTCCCTTTTTCTTGCAGGTGTCATTCCTCCACAGCCAAAGAGGAGTGCCCACAAACGTCTGGATTTACGGTGCGCAATCTATAGTCCAGGTACTTCCAAGCCTTGTCCTTCACTTTCTTCTAGTTTCTTTCTTTATAGTCTTAAAAGCAAATTTGAGGTAGAAACACCTATAAACAACTTCATAATTTAGCCATGAATTTTCTTCTTGGTCCTAATTTTGATCATGATACTATCACTCACATCAATCAACAAGCTTATGAATTTTATTTTAATGAATGTAAAACCCATGATAAAACCTAAGCCTTGAATCAAGTAAATGCTCATTTAGCTATTTACAAAGATCATTTACCTAATCATCAACATATTCAAGAAAACCAAGACAAACCCACCTCTTCCACCAATAATGTAGAAAGTCTTGTGGAAACCATTTCCAAATAAAATGTGGTTATCGTGACTAATATGCAAAGGGTGGTGGATTTCATTGATTCCCAACTGATCTACACCTTGCCTCCTTCTAAGACATTTTGTGTTATCCAAGATTATTCTCCAACTCATTTGAATGAGTTGGGGTAGGAAGATCTTATAACCTTTGATGATGATCCAATTTATGATTCTCCCTTGGATAACACATCTCATTATATTTCTACTGTTCTTTCATCATCTTCTAATAATAATGATAATCAATATTCCAATGATAATCAACCTTCTATTAACATTTCTTCTACTTCTCAAGATCAATCTAAACCAACTACTTATTTATCACCAAATTATTTACAACCTTATTCTAAACCTTATCATTCTTATTAACACAAATTTCAATGCTCTTTGATTCCTCATTCCCTTGTCCTCAATTTTAAGGATGGGAGATAACCTTATCTAGTTTTGAGGATTATATCTTACAATAATGTGAAGAAATGTCCATCAATGTTGATGAGACTATTGATACTTATCTTTTTTTAAAATTTCCCATCATATCTATGATTCTTGATGAGAATATACTTCATGTAGATGATCCTCCTTTAATTTATTAGTATCTAAAGAGGTGATATCCAAGTCAAACAAGCATTGATTGATGAGGATTCTGGAATTTGTGTTGCTTCTATTGAATTCATTAAAATACTTAGATATTTATGATGCAATCTTAAGTCTACACATAGCACCTACAAAGGATATGATATAAGGAAAATTCCTCCTCTTGGGTGTGTGTAGATTCCCATTACTATCCCGCCTATTACCATTCATGTAAAGGGGATTATCTTTAATTTCCTTCTTTCTTCTAACATCTTGCTTGATAGGCCATGAACTCATCATATGCGAGTTATTTCTTCTTTTGCCTGCCAATGTGTTAAATTCCCTTATAATGGAGTCATTTACAAGATTCAAGGAGATACTAACCCTTGGAATTTTGAAAAATTCTAAGATCATGGTGTTTTTAATATTCCTACTCTTGATCCTCTACCTAGTATTCCATTCCATGAATCACAACTTTTTAACTTTCCTATCAACTTAGCCAGAGGTTACAATGGGCATCTTGAGCTCATTAGTAACATTCCTCCTAAATTTTTAGACTTAGATGATGATAATACCAATGAGATAAACTTAGGGATCAAAAATTATGATCTCATGCCTCATCTCATTGTAGCCTCATTCTCACAAACCACCTTGTAATGTCATTCCCATAGTCCTATTCAAGACTAGGCATTCTATTCACCATGCTTATTTTGATGAAAAAGTTATTCCAACTTGTGTCATTGATCTTCATATGCCATATTATGATGATGGATATTATTTAGATGATCCTTTATTAGGAAACCTTGTCTAAGCTCATGATGCCAATATTATGTGTTTTCATTCTTCTTTATTTGAGTCTGTTTTTGTAGCTTCTCATGTTCCAACATTTATAGTTCTTGATTCTTCCATTTTTACTCCTTATTATAGAGTAGAGATGGTGCCAATAGCTCCAATTTTTGAGAATCCCCATGGAATATGCTCATGGATCATGCTATGACTGGACCTTACAATTCTTTTAGGTTCCTTAAATCCCATCATTGGTTCACTCTTGAGCTTAGTGCAACCCTCCTTAGACTTTCTATTGATCCTACTCCTCCCATAGTAGAATCTTTGTCAAAATTGGTTATTATTACTTATTCCACTATTGATGAGCCTACTTTTACTTCTTCCATTAGTACTCTTTCTATTCAGTCTACTTCCATTCCTTCTCCCTCACCACCTTCTCTTAGTGATGGATTGCTTCCTTTGCACAAGATGGATCCTTTGCCCACTAAATGAGATGATGATCCATATCCTTCTTCATCCATGCCTATTACACCTTCTCCCATGATTGTCTCTCTTAAGAATACTTACAAGTGTATCTATTGCTTCCATGGGATAGATAATCACTCTTTTACCTAATGTCATAAGTTACAAAAATATATTGATATATTACATCCTTCTTCCACATCAATAGACACTACCATACATCCTCAAAAGATTCTTCTTGAACATATACCCAAGTATGGTGAGAGGTATTGTCTATGGCACTAATGCAACACACATCATACTGATGATTATTGTATCTATCAGCAACATCCTAAGGATCATCTTATAGCTATTATTGGAAACTTTTACCATTCCTCCCATAGGTCATTCTAAAAAGAAATATCATCTTTATTCTCCCACAACTACACCTCATATGGTCCATTTACCACCTATCATCTTTATTCTCCCACAACTACACCTCATATGGTCCATTTACCACCTTTTGTACCTCCAGCTATGGTTCCTTCTCCACCTGTGGACCCTCCTTTACCCATGGATTCTTATCCACTAGTGATTCCAAAATTTCTCATAGATCCCATTCCCACACATTTTCTTGACCATCCTTCACCCAATTCCTCTCTTTAGCATGATGTAATGAGTATTCCTACTTTTTCAGTTGAGGAGATTAGAAAAGAAGTATTTGATTAGTATTTAACAAAAAATTATGAGACATTAGTAGTAGTTTGTATCTAGCTTCATAGATATTTATCTAACATCTTGGATAATGTGTATGGATAGATTTACCATTATTTATGAGTACATGAATGGTGATTTCTCATTTACATTTAGATTAGACATGTGCTTAAATCTTATTTTAATCTATTTTTGATTATATCATTTGACACTATGTCAAATTATTTCCTATATTATATCATGTTTCTCATTTTTGTTGTACTATAGTCAGCTTATATTTTTGTTTTACATTTCATATATACTTGTATTTTACTTATCATTTCTATTTTTCACCTATCATTTCTTTTTTTCCTTTAGATTTTTTGTCAAAATTCTTCCCTTGTATCTTCATGATTGTTTGTTTTCTTATCTTTATTTTTTATAGATAGTTGTCATGGTGAATTGGTTATATCTACCCTATTCCCTTTGGTTATTATCTCCTTTTACCATGTGATCAATTAGAAAATAATCTTTCTCTTTACTATTTCCTTTCACCAGTCCTCTTTTGAATTTCCTTTTTCCTTCTTCCTTTTCTACAAACTAAGCTTATACATGGTTGATACTTGAGATCACATACTTGTTCATTGTCAAGCCTAAGTGTCCTAGTCAATATTTTGTCTTGGGTTACTTAGCTTCCTTTATATTTAGCCTAAAACTCATTCATGTGTATCACTATATCTCTCATGTTTGGTTTTACAAATCTATCTGAAGGAGGAATTTTAAAAATCCTTCAAAATAAATTTAAAATCCAAATCATTTAAAGAAAAGTCAAAGATATCAAAAAGGCAAAAATATTCTCAAAAGTTAAATCACACTAAAAGACATGATTCAAAGCACATCTCCTTCTTCTATTCAAAACTCAAACTCCATATTTAGCCTCAAAATAGAGCTGAGGTCCTTTGGGGTGCGATAGGCTAGAAGATTAAAAGAGGATAATAATAAAAAAATCTCTTAATGCTACCTAATTTCTAACACTAGTACCCCATCTTCATAGTAGACTAATTACTCTATAAGGGGTCTTGAGGAATGGGGAACATGTCATGGGGAGGTAGGTCCATTTTATTTTTTTTACCAATCTACCATCATGAGTTGATCTTAGTAGCACACTTATCTGCTAATAAAGCTTTATGTCCATAGGGAATAGGTTTCCTTTGTACATAGGTAACCACTAGTCACTTAGTGTTTTCTCATGTCCTTAGGGTGCCTCTTACCTCCTGAGGTCTTCTCATAAGATGCCTAAGTATTTGATTTTTACACTCCATTTTTCATTCCCTTTCCTCATATTTCCTCTTGGGAAATATTGTTTTGATTTTTGATCCCTCCCTATAGGATTTCATTTATGAGTTGTTTTGTAAGACCATAGATATGACCTAACATTCCTCATAAATTAACACATTTTCTATCCTATTACCCACATCCTTGATTTACCATTACTATTCCTTATGTTTACCAATGCTATTTTGGTACCCTTTGGGCTTTCTTTTGTGAGTTTTAGTGTAAGATCTTGGATAGGATCTGACCCTCCTCACAAAACAACACAATAATTTTTTTTCCAATAAACAAGTCACCATCTAAATTAAATGTGTCAAGTCAGAGATAAGATTCAATTGATTATGAGGTTACACATCATTTGACATACTTCCCATCTTGATATTTAGTATGTCTTATGATTACTTCATTTTTATTTTTCATTTTATTTTCTTATTTTTTGAGTGCATGTAAGATTACAACCATTTTTTGAATTTTTCATACTTCCCAGATTGAATTAGTATGATAAACTTAAGACTAAATTTTTGAAAATTTTGTTTCTCTTTTATACTTCCCATTGTGAAATAGTATAATTGATTGAATTAATTTTGATTTATTTTTATTACTATTCATTCCCTTTTAATCCCTTCCATTTTATTACTTTGTTTGTCATACTTCCCAGCATGATATTTAGTATGATTTTACTTGTTCTAATTTGGTGCCAAAATCTTTTAGATTGGTTTAAAAACAAATCCCCATTTTACCATCTTGTTTGACATTCTCTTGGTTCATTATACTTAGTCATTTTTCATGTTATTACACATTGTTTCACTTGAATTAGTGTGTAGTACATTTTTGATTAATTATATTTTCCCAAGTATTTTTTCCTATTTCTTTTTAAAACCATGCATGTGTTATCCATAATGATAGAAAAGAAACCACATCACATATATTTCCTATAACATATATAACAAATCTAAATACATGTAATAGAAAGAAATATATCCAAATCATCCATAACCTCAACCATAATGAATGAACACAAAAACCATAAATACAACATACATAACCAACACCAATATGCTAAAATGATACATCATATATATATCTCAAGATTTTGATTTAATATATACAATCACATACAAAGCCTCAACACTAGGGTTGAGCTCCATCATGCGTATCTCAAGACCTAGCCATGATACCTATTGAGGCCTTAGTCTGACTCCTATAAATAGTATGTTGTAATGAGGTAGTCCAAGATCTCAATCGCTCTACCTATCCCTATAGACATGCTATCTAGACTTGTGACTATACCAACTCAGTCTGGCTCACTGCATGTGCCTGCATCAATTAGGTCTACATCATCATATATTCCTACATTATTTATGTGACTATATCTTGATGTAAAACTATCTCATCAGTTAGGGATTACTTTTCGCTTACACCTATCTTTGCTAGTGGTTGTGCCCTCTCTCTACATTCGTATCTACGTCACAGCCTCTTTCACTAGTTTGAACTAGCTCACCTGAGCTGGGGTAGATGGTTCACTCAGATCCTCTAGTGTCATAGGGTCATATGGCTATAAAGTCTCATTTAGGACATCATGGAATGATTCCTTAACTAGGGACCCCCATCTCTCCTCCTCATCCTTAAGTATGCCTACAAAATCACACCAGATGGATGTTATATCATTGTCATATCTCATAATATCTATTTATCTACCAAATACCAACTTAAGTAGTAAATTAATCATAATTTTTTCCACCTATTTGTGTCTCAGATCTTATGGTCTCATCATCCATGCAACTACCTAGTATAATATCCTCATTTGCATAGTCTCTTAGTACCTCCTCTATTGATTGCCTCCTCAAATCAAACCTAGCTATCATGGCTCATGTCCATCTCAGCCTCCATCTAAGTGGTATCTCTACCTCCACCTTTGGCTCTTCTACCAAATTACCAAGGATGATGATGGTATCTACTAATTCCTCCTACCTCAATCATTGCAATGTCCTTGGTGGTCATAGCTCATCTCTCTATAGAGCTAGTGGTGGTACATCTAGTATCTCTACCCCTATCTTCACCTCCTTCTATTCTACTCCTTATCATACACAACTAATCCATGGTCACTCTTGGTGTGGCCTAAATATTGGTCCCACTATTAGTGATTTGAGTCCCCTCTTTCCTCATGGCTCTCTCATATGCTAAGTCTATTATTTGAGCATGAGTATTGATGTTGCTAGATGAGGTGGAGCCATCTACGCAATCACCCATGCCATCAGATATGGCTCTATCCACTATGTATAGTTCCCTATCACCTCTTTCCTCTCTAGCTCTAGTAAAACTATGTGCCATCTCTCCTAAGTAGTTTTTATCTACTTTTATGGTCACCACTCTATGTTGGTTCATCTCACTATCTATAATACTAACACATGAGGCGTGACCTATACTACCTGGTCTTCCTTCCATCTCCTCACTCAAGGTGACCTATTATCAACTACATAGGGCAACCCAACTAATACATAAGAAATATCTCATATATCCATGTTGTCAATAATATGATTGGTGCCATGATCTTATGTCCTCTAACCCACATCTCAAATACATCATGAACAAGTTAGACTTAGAAGACAAAACCTAGATCATATAACACTCCCTCCTCCAACATCATCTTATTCAAGGATATCACATAAAGTATTACCTTACCATCCAAATTATGATAAAACAGTCATTATGTCACAAGGCCTATCACCACCTTTTAGAGATCTAGAATTTATGATATATATAAATCAACCATACCTACTCTTCACCCCAATAATATCATCTTTGAGCATGTATCCCTCATGACTAAGGTTTTCCTCTCCTCTATGATGTTTGGTATCCCTATGATCACTAGTGCTCATATTATGGGTAGGTTGAGGATTGTATGGACATCCTCTATTGTGATAGACACCTCTATCACATCCCCATCAACCTCCCATCTGAAGGCGTTAATCAACCATTCCCAAAAACCAAGGAACATGACCAACACATCCATACTTATAAGGATCCTATACATATCCGCTATAACTCCTAGACCTATGGATACCATTTTAGCTCTATCTCTATCTGTCAACCTCTCTAACAAATCTAGTAACCATAACATGTCTAGCAATCCCCAAAATTGTGGTCATCTTTGCAATCAAAAAATAAAAAAAGGATATATTAGTTCCTCCATGTCATGTATAATCATAATACATTTTTTTATACATTATATCTTTAATAAAAAATAAGCATACTCTATTCGTTTTTCTCCTATTTTGGTCCCTCTTGCCCTTTTTGGTCATTTTGGGCCATTTTAGCCCTCTTTCAACTTTTTGCATGTTTTTTCATGCTTAATTTGGCTCCTTGATCAACCCAATTTGACTAAAATTTCCTTATTTTTGTCTTATTTTATCTTAAATTTCTTAATTTTCCTCTTATATTCTTCTACCTAGTGTTCAGGTTCTATTTTGGCCCTTATGGACTAACAGGACACCTTTTCACTTAGTTTTAGCTGGCAGAATACACTAGGTCAACCTACACCTACTAGGTTGACCATGTGGATTTTCACCCTGATTCAACTTACTAGGTCAACTTGGTTAACCTAGTTAGTAGGTTTAGTGTGCCGACCTATTGTATTTTGCTAAAAAAATGTCTTTTTCTTACTTTCTCCTTATTTCTTTCCAACCCATTTCTTATATTCCTATTTACTACCGTTACAACCTAATTTTGTTCATTTTTAATATGTATAAATTCTTAAAATCAAAATTTACTCAAAATTCACTTAAATTACTGCCAATTTCAAATATTGGTTTGAGATTCTTAGTTGTATACCTATAGTGCACCTGCCATCACTCTTGGGGTTCTCCCTTACCTAGCATGTCATTCCTTTATGATTCTAGCTTGTTTTCTCTCCGAAGATCTTTTTATCCTTTCTTAAAAATCAAAATAACAAAATGATTTCTCTTTTTCATATTTAAAACCACTTTTTGAAAATTCAAAATTCTTTATTTTGCTCATATCTTTGTTTTTGCTCATCCATTTTACAAACCATAAAATGAATTAGATTCATGGTGACGTAGATATTTTTTTCCACTATCATATGCCTATCTTCAAAAAATTTCAATTTTTGGCTATTTTTTGCACTAACTTCTATAGGTTTTGCCTAGTGTGCTTTACATTAGAGACCTTCACTTCCTTACAGTCTTTTTATTTATCTACAACACTAAGGTAAGTTAAAGGTATGTAATTTTTTTCAATTTAGACCTTTCATTTATCGTATTTTCTTCTTACTACACCATACTTAGCATCATCATTATGTGTTATCATGTTTTATCTCTGAAGCACCATCCTGTGTTGCACTTATGTGACACATGATGAGATTCATCTAGGGTATATGTATACACATAATATTTTCAAACTTTTATTGATTACTAACACTTTTTATATTATAAGAACTTGTTGATTCTCAATCTCTCTGAGTGCATGCCTTAAGGGGTGCATTAAGAAAGGAATGGGTAGACCATCAGTCCTTCATGAGATTGTTGTTCCTTTTTACACTTGCTATCTATACACTAGCTCCCCTAAAACCATGAACCCTAGGATTTTTATTCTGTTTCCTATCCATTTTAGTCATTATCATGGTTTATACCTTCATTTATTTCATTATTTACCTTTTTACATGTTCAATACACTAGGTTTCCCTAGTTGACCTAGTGTATTCTGGGGACACTTTAACTATTTTGCCTTGTTAGCATCTCAACTGACCCAACACAAATTTAAGGCATTAGCCTGAGAATATACTAGGTCGACCCAGTCAAACTAGTACAACTAACATGTCGAATTGGTTTTTAGGCAAGTTACTACTATACATATAAGGTCATTTACTACCATTTCATAATAGTCAAAAGAGAGAGAAGAATTAAGTGTAAGTGTGAATAAACATCTGATTATTGACCATTATACTTGAGGAATAAAGATTTAGGGTTCAATAATTTCTTTGGAGATCTGATCTCATCTTATGGAAAAGTATTTTAAATTCTTAGGTAGGTCATGTAGCCTAGATCTGATTTATCTTGGTTATCCTTACAAGCCACAATAATCTCTTACGAAGCACCTTGGCCAAGGGAGAGGTTGAGACTCAATAGGTTCATATTTAAAGGTAAGTATTCCTAACTTTATTTATCCTTTATAATAGTAGATAGATAATGTAGTATGTATTATTTTTTTGCATGTATTAGGATTCCATATACATTGATGTGAGTATATGTCTCCTATGCATGTTTAGTTTAGTTTTTGTTTATTTGTTTTGTTCTAACCCCCATTTTGTGCCACAAGATTTGGTGTGCACATATTAGTTTAATTTTATTTTTATTAGAATAGTTTACTTCATTATTTATTACATAAGTGAACATCAAATCATAGGGATCTTTTAGGGTTATTGTGCGAGTATGTTAGATTGTAGGATTTGGAACCCTTCATGGAATAATGTGTTGTGATAAATGATATAAGTGATCCCCTAATTGGGTCTAGTGGATCCCCATATTGTTAATTCTCTCTATTAACAAGTGTATACCCAATAATAAGTGTATTTATGCTCTATCTTATTTGATCCAAGATTACTTCATTATGCATTATGCAATTATGATTGCATTATGCAATTATGATTGCATACACATATTTCCATGCTCATCTAGACAACAAATTCATTCTTCACAATTAATCACCATGGATATTCACTAAATGCATCTAGACATAAATTATAAAATAATTTGAAATTAATTACATTATATTTATATAAATAATAATACTATGCCAATAACTTGACTAGGCTTTAACAAGCACTGACTTGTAAGGAGGCAACAACCCCCTAAATGACTTAGTACATACTCAGTCACTTGATTACTTTGATCACCTTTAAAATAATATGTTTTTAAACAAAATTATTTTTTTTGGAAGAAAAATGATTAATATGGGGGGTAAAGCAATATTTAAAACATTCATTCTATTCCACTTAGCATTCATGAGTCATTCATACAATCATATAGATCAATCAAAGCATAATAAACCACACATATGAAATACAAGAACACATAATATATGTGGGAAAACCTAAATAAGAGTAAAAAAAACTAATATCTACAAATTTAATATATTAATATAATATGAATACTAAATTTAGTGAAGCACCAACTCTATATGGAGTACCAACCCCAACTTGCCAAGTACCTACTTAACTAGGCTTTAACAAACACCTACTTGCAAAGAAGCACCAACCCCCTACATGACTTAGCACCAACTCAACCAAATAATTTATTTTATCACCTTTATAAAACTTTTTTTCTAAACCAAAAAATGATGATCACCTTATTGTAGCTCTTCACACTCTTATCCCTCTCAAACTACCTTATGACCATTTTCACTCAACTAGATTTCTTCAAGAATGATTAGGTCATATGGCCTTTAATTTAATATTAAAAAATCCTGTTATATATTAATTATACTATCTATACTCTCTTATGATGGTATAAAGTTCCTCATTATACTCAAGGATATTCTATCTCATTTTCTTCTTCATCCAAAAATACTAACTAGTTAATTAGGCCTAAAAGGCCTTGTTCTTATTCAAGCCCAAACACCTATTGGTAGGCTACACATATTTGAAAAATTATATTAGTCATAAAATATGGATTATGAAATGTTAAAATAAAGAATCAATCATTAAATTAGGTCAACCATTAATCAAATAGACCAAATCCTTCTTTAGGTCTCATGGATATGTAATTCCATTGGGCCTACTTTAGGACATGTTACCTTATGACCCATTAGAATACTTTACACCTATATACATGATTAAAAATTTCCATAAAACATTAAAATATTAATTATCAAACATAATATGAGCATAATGACACTTTTTAGGTCCAAATACCACTTGAAACACTCCATTAACACTATTCACATTAGGCCTTTGAATACATAGAAAAGTCTAGCCTAAACAATTGAAGATGAAACATAATTTATCCCCACAATTATGATAATAAATAGATTATAAATAACCTAAATGACCTATAAAATATAACCATATTAATTATACACTTCAACTTAGGAGTTAAGGCTTCAATAAGACCCCTATAACTCACTCACTTAGAACTACCAGATTACCTCAAAACATAGTCATGGTGACTTAGAATTCCAATACCTATATATAATTTTAAAAGAATTATGATGAATTTATATTATATTATTATATCATTATAATGTTATTATATATAAATATCATATGTTTAAATGGAAAATATTGGTCTTGTAGACCAATCTCATACCCTTACAACTCGCTACCTTATTTGAACCAGCCAATTATATTTGTGAGCAACATTTCACCATATTCACTCAACTTAAAAAATTATTTAAATAATATACATGACTTAAAAGTATTCAAAAACATCTACATGCACTTTGTTTTATCATTCTATCATGAAAACCCATTCCAATTCATCTTATCACAGCTGCCTAGGTTTTTTACTATTTTCACCATTAGGCCTATTAGCGACTAGATAACTTAGATGACCAATTAAACAAATTTTAGGAATATAACATGTCCATAAACCTTAATTAAATTAAAAATAATTATCTACCTTCTTCTTCCATCCATTTTCTTTCTAAGTCCAATGTAACTTTTGACTTCTACAATAACTTCTTCAAAAATAAGTCTATAACTCAACATTTTCTCTCTCATCTCTCTAACGAATACCACTTGTAGGTACTTGAGAGATTATAATGGATATACAATATCTTACCTGAGCACAACAATCAATTTTGGGCACTTTTGATTAATATATTCAACATTAGGCTCTTATTAGGCTTCTAAGAGGGTTTAAACCTGTTTCGATTCTTAATGATCATTCATAAAGCATAGCTCCTCAATCCAAAAACTAAATCATATAATTTTGATATATGAACCTTAAAAATCTACCATGAACTTATTATTTTCCCATGCAAAGGTTTAATGAGCTAATGAGAAAAATAAAATCCTTCTTAGGTTGAGAACCCTTCATTTTATGTACTTGAGAGACCTAAAAACCACTTTTCATGCCTTGTACTTCAAACTAGAACCTCACATTTCATGAACATTTCTAAAACAAATTGACTCAAAATTTTCAATTATTACATGATCTTAAACATCTTGAAATCTGATCATGACCTTTCATTAGGCCACATTCTCTCTCTTTGCTCTTTAGACCTTGACCTACAAACCACATTAGGCCTTAAAACTAACCTTCATGCCTCTTTTCATGCACTCTCCATCTCACTAAAATAATAAATAAACATATCTCATGATAAAAAATTACCATATATCCTTCACATGCCTTGATAATAAATCATGATACCTCATTAGGATAGGTAGGGTTTAGAAGCGGTCTAGGTGCAGACTTAATTTAAAGGTCCTACCCCTATAGGCTCACCTTGAGACTCTCATGAGTGATTCAAATCCTCACATACATGCTCAAGAAACATCATACAACCAATCATGCCTATGTACACTCATCTCACCAAGGCACCATGTTCATACTTTCTCACAAGGTATCTTCATGCCATGACTAAGCTTAGGCAACTCAAAGACCTATACCTTCATGAAACCATAAGGCATTAGTTGCCTTCAAATTATCTTTCATGATAACATTATTCAATGAAAACACCTCATAAATTCCCCTTTACACATCAACATAATGACAACTAGGTACACTCTCTCAATGACATCAACCTCATTTAAGATGCACCTTTGACATCAATGACAATAATCAACAATATACTTTTTTTGTCATTGATGGAAACCACACTTGGAAACTTCTCTCAACAAGAAACTTTTCCCTTATTCTGATATTTTTCCCCCTTTGACATAAATGATGAAGTGATGTTTATAACTCCTTAAGTCATACTCCTTACAACTAAAACACTCAACACATAGTAATGTGAGTTTATGAGTCATAATACAAACATGTTACCCTATCTCCATGAATATATTATTGGAACTAATCACCTAATCTTGGAGCTAATGAACCACCTGATTATCTCCCCCCAAGTATTTATCTTCCTTAATGATTGTTAGGGGTATAAATTACACCTAATTCCTATCTCAAGTGTTCAAATGTTGCCTTTAGAATTGGTTTGGTCAAAATGTCTACAAGCTAATCATGTGTAGAAAAATATTCAAGTCTAACACTTTGTTCACTTACCTGCTCTCTTAGAAAATTATACCTAATGGGAATAGACTTAGTTCTTGAGTGCATGTTAGGGTTATTTGAGACACTTATAGAACTTGTTTTATCATAATAGATAGGTTCATGACCATTATAGTCTACCTTGTAGTATTTTAAGGTATTTCTCATCCATAAGACATGAGTGAAACATGAATTTTCTATAATATACTCATCTTCACAAGTGGATAATTCTACTAATGGTTACTTTTGCTTATCCATAAATCTAGGCACCCACCTAAGAATAAAGCTCTTCCACTGGTACTCTTCCTGTTATCTAGACTCCTTGCATAGTATGCATCTATATAGGTTCTCAAATTGAACTCCTTGCTCCTTGGATACCACAACCCAAAATCTATAGTACCCTTTAGATATTTGAGTATTCTTTTGATTTATTTTAGATGATTTTCCTTTGGATCTACGTTAAACCTTCCCACAAGACCTATTGCTTGCATGATGTCAGGTATAGAGGTTGTGGTGTATAGAAAAATTCCAATCATTGAATTATATGATGTCTAATTGACCTTTGAAGACTCATCTTCCTTGCTCAATTTACACCTTTTGATCATTGGTATACTAACTGCCTTGCAATATTCCATCTCAAAAATTTTCAACATCTCTCTTATGTACTTGGATTATGAGATGAATATACCTTTTTTATATTGAGTGATTTTAACCCAATAAAGATTGATAATTATCATACAACAAAAATATTAAACTCTTTCTTCATCACCTATACAATGGCCTTGGTCATATTCTCATTATTTCCACCAAATATGATGTCATCCACATAGACAACCACTATCAACTGATGGTCATATTCCATATTGATGTATATATTTCTATATACAACTCCTTTTTTGAATCCTTGGTCCAATAAATACCTATCCAACCTAGCATACCAAGATCTAGGAGCTTATTTTAGACCATAAAGAGCCTTTTTCAATCTATAAAAATATTCCTCATCACTTGATAGTAAGAACCCTTCAAGTTTCTCTATGTACAAATATTTCAAATTCCCATTTAAAAAGGTATATTTGACATCTATCTGGTATACCTTGAATCCTTTGAATCCTACACATGATAAAAATAATCTGATGGCCTCCAATCTTTATACTAATGTAAAGGTCTCCTTAAAGGATACCCCTTCAAATTGTGCATATCCCATTCATACCAATCTATCCTTGTTCTTAGTGACTTTTCCATCTTCATTCAACTTATTTCTAAACACCCATTTTGTGCCAATGACATTCTTGTCTATAGGTATAGGAACTAGTTCCCTAGTATCATTCTTCTCTATTTACTCTAACTCCTCATTCATAAAACCTATCCAAAATTTTTATTTTATTATTTATATAAGATTATTAGGTTAAATATTAGACAATAAAACAATATTATCTTGATTTATATTTCTTATAAGTCTTATCTTTATTTGCATACCTGCATTCTTGTTACCAATGATTTGAGATTTAGGATGATCTCTTTGAATTTATCTTGAGGGCCTTTTGATTATTGTCTCTCCTCAAATTCTTCTTCCTCCTCATCAACCTCTATATTTTCCTCTTCATTATTTAAGTCCATATTTTCTAAAGTATCCTTTGACTATGAGTGTGATTTCCTTATCTCATCAATCTTTACATTGGTGGTTTCCACGATCTTCTAAAACCTTTTATTATAATGCCTATAGGATGAGCTCATTGATGAGTATCCTAAGAATATATATTCATCAGATATAGAATTAAAATTTTATAATTCTTCATCATCTCTCTTGATAAAAGATTTGATCTCAAACACTCTAAAGTATTCCACATTAATAGGTCTACCTTTCCATTGTTCATAAAGAGTCTTGTTATCATTAGTCCTTATCTATCCTCTATTTAAAATGTAAACTATAGTTCTTAATTCCTCTCCAATATACATAAAATAATATAGACTCATTTAGCATATTTCTTTACATCTCTTGAACTATCTTATTCTTTCTTTCCAATACCCCATTCTGCTAAGGTGTCATAGTTGTTGAGAACTATCTCCTTATTCCATGAACCTTAGAGACGTCATTAAAATCATTAGACCAAAACACTACTCCTCTATCAGATCTTAGGCACTTGATCTTCCCATTCTTCTCATTCTCAACAAGAGTATTGAATGGCTTGAACTTTTCAAGAGCTTCTAACTTTTCTTTCAAGAATAACCCAAGTCATTCTTGTGTAGTCATCTATGAGTAACATGAAGTAGCTATCTCTTTAAATGATTTGAATTATTATAGGCCCAAAAATATCAATGTGTATTAACTCCAAGGGTGTTGTAGTATAGTACTCCTTATACTTGAACCTTCTTTTAGTATGCTTTCCATGTTTCAATGCCTTACAAAGTATGCTTGTAGGTTTGGTGATCTTAGGCATGTTCTTCACATACTTATTAGTATTTATCTTGACTAGAATGTCAAAGTTTAGGTGACCTAAAATTATGTGACATAGCCAATTTTCATCCATATTTCTCATAAATCATCTCTCCTTCTTGATCCTATTCAATAAATATAGATTATTCTTAGTCCTCTTGGCATTGGTAATTAGCCTTCCTAATTTGGCTCTCCTTACCTCATAGCCTCTTTCATGAAAAGTTAGTGTGTGTCCTTAATTTCACATTTGACTTACACTAAGCAGGTTATGTTTCAAACCTTATACATCACATTTTATGTCTTGGTCTTCCCATTATCCAAACTCAAGATACCCTTGACAAATATATTGGTAATTGTGTTGTCTCCAAATCTCACTATTCCTACAACATTCTTCTTCAATGAGATGAACTTATTTTTGTCTCCTATCTTGTGGTTTGAATAGACACTATCTATATACCATTTCATGCCTTTATATTTAATGTGAAATTCAATTTGAGCTAGCATAAAATCCTCTTTAGTCTTTTATTCCTCAGAAAATAATCCATCTTGACTCTTGGGCTCAATATGATCAGTCCTGAATTTATTTAGCTTCCATATTAATGTTTGACCCTTCTCATGTACTCTAAAATATCCATTTACCTTGTTAAGTATTTTTTAATGATCACTCCTCCCATGGTCCCATGATAACTCATCCCTTGATACCATTCTATAATCACTTGCTCTATGACCAAAGATATGACAAGAAAAACCACAACCATTGAAATAATTAGAATACCTCATTGCATTGGGCTAACTAATTGGTCTTTTTATATTAACTTTAATGTTGGTGCTCTTAACTTATTCTCGATTCTTATGCTCTTTCTCAAACTTGATCATCTTGTATATGAGCTTCTCATTCTTAACCTTAAATGAATATATCTCTATCTTGTACTAATAATAATCAAATTCTTTTGATATAGACTTTGTATTTGCACCTTATAACTAATTCTTAAGATCCGTGATGATCTTCTCATCCCTTTTGGTTTCTTTGACCCAATCACTCCTCAAGCTACAAATTTGTTCCTTAAGTTTCATGATGATAGATATCCATTCAAGATTCTTCTTCTTTTTATGATTCAAATCATCTAGGGAACTTATGAGATCAGATTCAAGGTCTATTTTAGCTTTTCCTTCTTCACTTTCATAGTAGACTTTTTCATCATACATGTTCTCTTCTTGATCACTAGACATCTTGTGCTTCTTAGGATCACCTTCAAGATATTAGGATTGCTTCAAATGAAAAATATATGATACCAATTATTGGAAGCACAGTGATTGAAAGGGGGTGAATTAATATTCAAAACATTCATTCTATTCCACTTAACATTCATGAGCCATTCATACAATCATATAGATAAATCAAAGCATAAGAAACCATACATATGAAATACAAGAACATGTTATAGATGTGGGAAACCCTCAAGGGGAAGGAAACCCAATAATATCTACAAATGGACTACAATCCTATAAGATAAAAACCAAATTTAGTTAAGCACCAACTCTTCATGGAACAATAACCCCAACTAGCCAACCACGCACTTGTAAGGAGGCACCAACCCCTAGATGACTCAGTACAACTAAACCACATAATTAATTTGATAACCTTTAAAAAAAAAAAATATTTATAAACAAATTATAATCACCTTATTTTATGTCTTCACACTCTTATCCCTCTCAAACTACCTTCTAGACCTCTTCGCTCAACTAGGTCTCTTCAGAACTGATTAGCTCATATGACCTTAAATTTCATATTCAAACCTCTTATTAGATATTCATGATAGTATCTTTAATCTCTTGTGATGGTTTAAAATACCTAATTTTTATCAAGGATCTTCTATCTCATTTTCTTCTTCATTAAAAAATACTAACTAGTACATTAGGCCTAAAAGGTCTTATTCTTATACAAGATTATTACTCAACACCTCTTGATTGGATACACATACTTGACCAATTATATTTTTCACACAATAATCCTTAGGACACTTTATAATCAAGAATAAATAATTTCATTAGGTTGGCCATTACTTAAATATACCAAATCCCTCTTTAGGTCTTATGGAGGCCTACTTTAGGACATATTACATTATGAGCCCTTGGAATACTCAACACCTATATACATCACAAAAAATTTCTGTAAAATATTCAAATGGGACTTATACAAAATCATCTAATCACCATGACACTTTTTAGGTCTAACCACCACTTGAAACACTCCATTAACAATATTCACATTAGGCCTTTGAACACATACAAAAGTCTATCTTGAAAAAATGTAGATAACACATCATTTAACCACACAAATATGATTATAAATAACTTATATATAGCCTATATGAACTCAAAAATATCACCATATGCATTATACACTTCAAATTAGGAGATAATGCTTCAAGAACACCCCTGCAACTTACTCACTCAAAACTGCCAAATTACCTCAAAACACAATCATGGTGACTTAGACCTCCAACACCTGTATAGAAAATTTTAAAGAATTTTGATGCATATAGATATTCATATGATATAATTATACCATTATCATATAGAAATTTCATATGTGTAAATGAAAAATATTGGTCTTTTAGACCAATCTCATGACCTTGCAACTCATTATCTTATTTGAACTAGATAGGTTAACTTGTGAACAACCTCTCACCATATTCACTAACCTTAAAAAATTATTGAAATAATAGACATGAATTAAAATTCCTACAAAACATATCAATACACTTGTTTTCATTATTCTATCATTAAAACCCATTCTAATTCATCTTCTCATTGTTTTTTATTTTTTTCACTGTTTGCACCATTAGGCTTGTTAGCGACTAGCTAATATGGATGACTAATTTAGCAAATTTTAGGACTATAACCTATCAATAAAACTTCATGGATGTGAAATATGAGAATCTACCTTCTTCCTATATCCATTTGATTACTAATTCTAATGCAACTATTGATAGCTAAAACTCTTGCTTCGTGTCTAATAATTTCTATGGGAATTTTTACAAACATGGGACTGAGTGTGGTCTATAGAGAAACCTCCAAGAATTCAAAAGTAAGATGTTCATTATAATTTGGGGGTGAAAATGGATAGAATAAAATAAACTAATAACATGAAAATCAAATATAGTCTAAGGTGATACACTGAGAGGTTTGAAACATTTATCAATACTTGCATAAAGTAACATAAACATTTAGCACTATAGACCATAAAGGAGCCTGAAGCATGAATTAAGATCTATAATGTGAGAAATGATCTACACTATAGAATCAAAAGAATATAAATAGTAGATAGAGATAATATGCCACTCCAAATTAACATAGAGCATCACATCCTCTTTATTGATATATGGGGATCGTAATACAAAAGGCCACAATGGGCACATACAAAACATTCGCTAACATCTATGCGGTGCACCTGCTAAGGTTCTAGAATAGGAAAATGCTAGCTGATACTATTATAGTCTATTATAATGGTAGTAAAAATGAAAAATCAAAAAATAAAGTGATCACTAGCCCCTTCCAAAAGGAAATAGATCCAAATAAATAGGCTAGGCAAATGTCTAGAGAAGAGACACTTGAAGATTCTTTCTTCTACCCATGATGGCACTATTGTAACTGAAAGGAAGTATTGGGCTCATGAGTGTATTGGCCTCTAGATCCTGAATATGATACAATTGCAATATTTTTTTATGACCACTATTCTTGGGAGAAATAGGGTGGTGCCATGTGTATGCTCCAAAAGATATCCCACCTATGTTGTACTCAATAGCTTTGGTTATATCAAAAATCAAAATATCTACTCAAAAAGGGACCCCACATCATCATCTAATGGTGATATTTTATACACTATCAAGCCAAATGGACATCTAGGTGAGCACAAAGGTGACATGCATTTGATTAGCACTTCTTTGGAGAGGCTGGGGCCTTATTTTGTAAAGCTGAGCCTAGGGGTGCCATGTGTCAAATAGATGTATCACCCTTTTATAAAACATTTATTGGGGCTGATTTTTCTTTTTGTCAACCAATGGTGTTGTTTAGAGGACTGAATCAAAATGAAAAAGCTTTAGAGAGTGCATGTCTACCACATGTCGAACTCATGTTCCACTTGAACAAAAGAAAGTCTCTTCGAGTCAGATGAGTGTCATCCTTCCAAGTGTCAAAAGTGGATGAATATTGGGACTCAAGCAAAATTGAGAAAAGGGGCCTGAAGAAAGAAGGCCTAAAAGGGGATCCATTGAAATGTGCCAAATAACTATGTATCTACTGAGTGATCCCAAAGAAAGAGATGGATTACTCTTCAATATCGAATGTGGATTATTAATCCATAGTTATTGGCAACTCATAAGGGTGTTTACCTACAGATGGGAGAACCCAAAAGCTTTGGCACTTAGACTAATCAAAACAAAACTAAAAAAACAAAGGGGAGGAAGGTATAAAAACCTAAAACCTTTGAAGGGCTACCTATAGGGGTACCCATTCTTCCTCCTTCAATTGGGTTTTCTTTTTGAGAGGCTCAAAGGCTTTGTTTAGATAATTATCTCCATGAAGGAGATTTTTCCCAAGTCTTTAACCTCTACTAGCATCTAGAACTCCAACTAGGTGAGCAGATGCAAAATTTTCTCCACCTTGGAGATGTTAAGTGATTGATTAAGAGCTATGATGATGGTCTAACCATTCTACCTTTGCTCAAGTATAACCTTGATCTAGTCCTTGGGGAGGAAACTATTGTCAACCTAGAAAGGGGAGGGGAGTCCCAACTAGACTAATTGTTTTATGCATCCCCAACTATATTGGATTGCTTTATCTAAGGCATTAAGTTATGACTTGTATTTTTTTGATACCTTATTGCAGCCTAAAAATTCATTCTCCTTTACTACCGCTTGTCTTCAGTCAGTTACCCTTGCTACCACTAATGCTTCAAGAGAAGCACTATAGAGATTTTGGACAAGGCTCTATGACACTAGGACTTTTGGGGAGATGAAAAAAATCATTTGGTCAATAGATGTGGTTACTTAAGAGGACAAATTTTACACATCTATGATGAAGTTTAATGTTATATTCATTTTTTCCACCATAATTTTAATCCATTCCCAATATGACTTGTACAATTGCTAGAATATGGAAAGGATTGTAGTGGCTTATGGGTGAGCGAGAAGGTCATTTTTTAACTTTTCAATATCTTGGTCCTTAATCAAGGAGTATTACTATACCTGGTTCTAGAATTGATGATATGCCTAGTTAGCATCATAGAGCTTTTGGTGCATCTCATCGAACTCATTTTCCTTCTTTTTTAGTTTGAGCTTGATGGTTAATTATAGGCTAGATTCCACCTAGAATTTTTTATTTATAATGTTTCCCTTAAGGTTAGACCATGCCTTGTTGAGATCGGTGTCCTTTTCCTTGACCTCAAAATTTAGGAGGTAAACCGTAGCCTTCACTTTTGAGAACTTCAACTTGGTCTTCTCCAGCTGATGAACCATCTTAACATAGTTTTTAATCACAAACTTCTATGTTTCTTCCATGAACTCAACCCTATTAGTGGGATGATCTTGATTGAGATTAAGGCCAATAGCTTGGATATATTAGTCCCCCAACTACATATATTTAAGGGGCTTAACCAATTGTGGGGTCAAGTGAGCAACCATGAGAGATTACTACATAGGGTCATAAAATTATCACATGTGAGCCTGGGCATTGGCCTTGACTTGTTTTCCCATTTCCTTCTTGATTTGGGTCTTTTAGGTCACCCTTGTTGCATCTACCTACTAATAAAATTAGTCTAATGCTTGAATGATTTCTTCCATAAAGGGGATTCCCTATGAAAGTGTGAATAAAATAGATAATTACTAATGTGAAGTAGTGGACCCTGCTCCTATAGAAGTGAGTGAATGAATGGAAAGGGTTAAAGGGGAGAAGGGTGGGATTTAATAGGGTGGGGAAAATGGGGCTTAAATCATAAGGAAGGATGAAGTAGATGATGAAGGTATGGGAGTGAGGACAGGCATATGGAAGGAAATAGGGATAGCAGAAGAGAAGGGGTTGGTCCCCATAAAAGGTTGAGTGGATGAAGAGAAGATTAGAGCTAGGGTGGTGTCAGGTTGAGAAGTAGGAGGTGATATAACCTATAGTGGGCCTACCAAGGTAGGTGATGAAGTGACAAAGTGATCTAAAGCACTTGGTTGATTAGTAGATGTTATTACAACTAGTAGTAAGGCTATAAAGGGGGATGGGGGAGTAGAAAAAAAAGTAGAGGTGGAAAGAACACGGTATGAAAATTGGATATTATTTTGGGGAGGAGCCAATAGAGGGTTGGAAATGGGTACCTTGATATGCTTGAGATAGGAGGAGCTAACCATGAGTTACCTAGAGGGATCATACTATTTTTATGGGGCTAATGGATAAGGAAACATGGGAGGAAACCATGTTGAAGGCTTTTAGGTGGCCATAGCCTCCACTTCTAATTCCTAATTCCCTAGGGGTAAGTCCTCTATCTCCTCTCTAAAAGTGTCTTCTTCTTATTCTTCATCTCCTCCCACTATAATTTTTGGAGTGGATTCCTCCTCAAAGATGACCTCTTCATGGTGAAACTTATCCTAGAGCTTCTCAAACTTCTTGTCCTACTCTTCATCTTATAAGACTTTGCCTAGATTATTTATTTCAAACCTATATTTGGTGAAGGTAGGTTTCTTCTTCATGATCCAATCTATTTGCATGAGTTGTTCCTTCATCATTTTTGATAATTTCTTCATCAAGCCATAACTTTGGACTTTAGCATAAAAATATTCCCATGGTTTAAGGACATCTTTTGATATTTCAATCAGGTCTACATAATTTTGAGGAACATCTTCCATAGGTGACTTCCTTTCCTCTAGGTAGGGATGTGGGTAATGCCTGATGGCTATGGTCTTTAGGTTGGCTATGTATCCTTTTAGATCATAGCCTCATCAGTTAGTTATCAAATCAAGTCTAAGATCTACCACCTTGGCCATAAAGAGGTATCTCTAGTGTTTTTTATACATGTTGGAAATATTGCCATTGATGTCAAAGGTTTATTATTATTGGTGATAAAGGTCCCATTGCATTTAATGTTGTTGGTAATAAATATATCTTGGCTAATATGAGTTAATATTTATTTAATATTAATGAATATATTTTTGTTTGCATATGAAATAAAAGAAGGGCCCATGGAGAAGTCGAAGAGCCATGGGATAAAGACAAAAGAAGGATGGGATGCATTTTCCCATGAAGAGTCATCTTGGGGAATACCAAGAGTCACCAAGTGAAGACAAAAAGAGTAAGGGAGAATTTCTCATGAAGGGACACTTTAAGGAATATGAAAAGTCACCAAAGATAAGGACAAAAGTGGGAAAGACGTTTTTGGTCATGAAGGGTCACCACATGACTTTTCAAATGCATAGATATGAAGGGTCATCCAAGATTGGCGCCATTTTCCATGAGGAATGAAAGGTCACAAAGGGGGAAGGACAAAGGTCATTTAGAAAGCTATAAATAAAGGCTTGAGTAGCCATTTTTAATATGGAAGTGAGAGGTTGATTTGATATTGTAATATCTAGCTTAGAAGAGCAATTGTGAGAGATGAATATGATTTGTATTTGTTATATCTAGCTTAGAAGAGCAAAGGTGAGAGAGAGGAAGGAGATGTTGTATTGATCTATCATTTGTTGAGATAGCAACATTGAGAGATGGGTGTGTGGTATACACAAAGGGGTTGGTGCTCTTTTGGGTTAGTGCTCACAAATTGTTGCTAGGTTGGTGCTCGGCAAAGGGCTTGGTGCTCCTGTGGTTGGTGCTCACGAATAGGTGCTAGGTTGGTGCTTGGCAAAGGGGATTGAAGCTCCTATGGGTTGGTGCTCATGAATTGTAGCTAAGGTTTGTACTTGGAAAAGAGGTATGGTGCTCTTGTGGGGTTATTATCATGAATATATTTGAGATTTATTCTCCATGGTTTTTCCCACATTGGGTTTCCATGTTATATCTGGTGTCTCTCTCTGTCTTGTGTGATGTTTATTGTTTGAGTTTTATTGCATATCTTGAATGTTTGATTAAGTGGAATTTGATAAAGGTAAAGTTTCATAAGATATATAATATACTGATTCACTCCCCCCTCTCAGTATATTTCATGCTTAACAATTGGTATCAGAGCAAGTTCCTTCAGAAAGGGTTTAATAGCTTGAAGGTAGATCAAAGGAAAAACACAGATGGCCAAGTAGCTAAAGAAGAAGAATAAAGAATTGAAATCTATGGTTAAAGATCTTAAGGAAAAGGTGTGTATCTTGGATTCTAAGTTGGCTATAGAAGTAAAAGGAAATAATATATTTATTCACGATCTTAAGAATTAGTTAGAGGTTGCAACTTCAATATTAACCTCAAAAGAAGAAGAGTGTAATCAGTTGAAGGTTGAGTTAGATTCTTTAAAGAATAATCATGAGAAGCTTATAATCAAGGTTGAAAAAGATCATGAAATATCAGTCCAAGGAAAGAAAGATCAAAGTTTCAAAGCTCCATTCATCAGGAAGAAGGTTTAGTCGTGTTCATGGCAGAAGAAACAACTTGAAGATTCTATGTTGATGCAGACAGCTTTGCATGTAAGAGATAAAGATTAGCCATGGTTCATTGATAGCAGATGTTTGAGGCATATGATAGGAGATAAGAGTAAACAAGATCAATGGTGGTACAGTGAGATTCAAAGATAAAACCACTACCAAGATAACCAAAAAAGGTACTTTAATTTTGAATAATGGTAGAACCAAGACTAAGAATGTTTTATAAGCATAATTTATTGAGTGTAAGGTAATTATGTGATCAAGGATACACCTTAAAGTTTCATGTGGAAGGTTGTGAGATTAGAAGAAAATATTCAAATGAGTTGATTGCAGATTCTCAAAGGACAGGTAAAATCATATATCTTCTCAAAGATTGGTGAGAGGAGTTGGGAGTAATTTCTATTACTTCCTACCATTGATGTTCAACATCAAGTGAGGGGGAGCTAAGTGTTAGCTCCAATTAGGCCCTTTGCCATTGATGTCAAAGGGGGAGAATAATAGGTACAAGTACAGGTGCAAAAAATAGGTACAAAGAACAAGTACAGGTTACTATAGTAAAAGGAGTTACTATATGTTTTTAGATGATGGTATGTGCAGGTGACAGGATGTGGCAGTTTCAAGATTGAGGTTTGCATCAATGAAAAAGGGGGAGATTATTGGAAATATTGTCATTGATGTCAAAGGTGTAGTATTATTGGTGATAAAGGCCCCATTGCATTTAATGTTGTTGGTAATAAATATATCTTGGCTAATATGAGTTAATATTTATTTAATATTAATGAATATATTTTTGGTTGCATATGAGACAAAAGAAGGGCCCTTGGAGAATTCAAAGAGCCACGAGATAAAGAAAAAATAAGGATGGGACGCATTTTCCCATGAAGAGTCATATTGGGGAATACCAAGAGTCACCAAGTGAAGACAAAAAGAGTAAGGGATAATTTCTTATGAAGGGACACTTTAAGGAATACAAAAAGTCACCAAAGATAAGGACAAAAGTGGGAAAGATGTTTTTGGTCATGAAGGGTCACCACATGACTTTTCAAATGCTTGGATATGAAGGGTCATCCAATATTGGTGCCATTTTTCATGAGGAATGAAAGGTCACAAAGGGGGAAGGCCAAAGGTCATTTGGAAAGCTATAAATAAAGGCCTGAGTAGCCATTTGTAATATGGAAGTGAGAGGTTGATTTGATATTGTAATATCTATCTTAGAAGAACAATTGTGAGAGATGAATATGATTTTGATTTGTTATATCTAGCTTAGAAGAGCAAAGGTGAGAGAGAGGAAGGAGATGTTGTATTGATCTATCATTTGTTGAGATAGCAACATTGAGAGATAGTGTGTGGTATACACAAAGGGGTTGGTGCTCCTATGGGTTGGTGCTCACAAATTGTTACTAAGTTGGTGCTTGGCAAAGGGGTTGGTGCTCCTATGAGTTGGTGCTCATGAATTGTTGTTGGGTTGGTGCTTGACAAAGGGGTTGGTGCTCCTGTGGGTTGGTGCTCATGAATAGGTGTTGGGTTGGTGCTCGGCAAAGGGGTTTGAAGCTCCTATGGGTTGGTGCTCATGAATTTTAGCTAAGGTTTGTACATGGAAAAGGGGTATGGTGCTCTTGTGGGGTTGTTCTCATGAATATATTTGAGACTAATTCTCCATGGTTTTTCCCACATTGGGTTTCCACGTTATATCTAGTGTCTCTCTTTATCTTGTGTGATGTTTATTATTTGAGTTTTATTACATATCTTAAATGTTTGGTTAAGTGGAATTTGATAAAGGGAAAGTTTTATAAGATATGTAATATAATGATTTGCCCCCCTCTTAGTACATTCCATGCTTAACAATTAGTATCAGAGCAGGTTCCTTCAGAAAGGGTTTAATAGCTTGAAGGTAGATCAAAGGAAAAACATAAATGGCCAAGCAGCTAAAGAAGGAGAATCAAGAATTGAAATATGTGGTTGAAGCTCTTAAGGAAAAGGTGTGTATCTTGGATTCTAAGTTGGCTATAGAAGTAAAATAAAATAATATATTTATTCAGGATCTTAAGAACCAGTTAGAGGTTGCAACTTTAATTTTAACATCAAAAGAAGAAGAGTGTAATCAGTTGAAGGTTGAGTTAGATTCTTTAAAGAATAATCATGAGAATCTTATAATCAAGGTTGAGAAAGATCATGAAATATCAATCCAAGGAAAGAAGGATCAAAGTTTCAACCTCCATTCATCAGGAAGAATTTTTAGTCATATTCATGGCAAAAGAAACAACTTGAAGATTCTATGTTGATGCAGACAGCTTTGCATGTAAGAGATAAAGATCAGCCATGGTTCATTGATAGAAAATGTTTAAGGCATATGATAGGAGATAAGAGTAAAGAAGATCAATGGTGGTATAGTGAGATTCAGAGATAAAACCACTACCAAGATAGCTAGAAAAGGTACTTTAATTTTGAATAATGGTATAACCAAGACTAAGAATGTTTTATAAGCATAATCTATTGAGTGTAAGGCAATTATGTGATCAAGGATACATCTTAAAGTTTCATGTGGAAGGTTGTGAGATTAGAGAAAATATTCAAATGAGTTGATTGCAGATTCTCAAAGGATAGGTAAAATCATATATCTTCTCAAAGATTGGTGAGAGGAGTTGGGAGTAATTTCTATTACTTCCTACCATTGATGTTCAACATCAAGTGAGGGGGAGCTAAGTGTCAGCTCTAGGTAGGCCCTTTTCCATTGATGTCAAAGGGGGAGAATAATAGGTATAAGTACAGGTACAAAAAATAGGTACAAGGAACAGGTATAGGATGCTACAGTAAGGGGGAGTTACTATATGTTTTTAGATGATGGTATGTGTAGGTGACAGGATGTGGTAGTTTCAGGATTGAGGTTGCCATCAATGAAAAAGGAGGAGATTGTTGGAAATATTGTCATTGATGTCAAAGGTTTAATATTATTGGTGATAAAGGCCCCATTGCATTTAATGTTGTTGGTAATAAATATATCTTGGCTAATATGAGTTAGTATTTATTTAATATTAACGAATATATTTTTGGTTTCATATGAGACAAAAGAAGGGCCCATGGAGAAGTCGAAGAGCCATGGGATAAATAAAAAAGAAGGATGGGATGCATTTTCCCATGAAGAGTCATCTTGGGGAATACCAAGAGTCACCAAGTGAAGACAAAAAGAGTAAGGGCAAATTTCTCATGAAGGGACACTTTAAGGAATATGAAAAGTCACCAAAGATAAGGACAAAAGTGGGAAAGACATTTTTGGTCATGAAGGGTCACCACATGACTTTTCAAATGCATGGATATGAAGGGTCATAAAAAATTAGCACCATTTTTCATGAGGAATGAAATCTCACAAAGGGGGAAGGCCAAAGGTCATTTGGAAAGATTTAAATAAAGGCTTGAGTCGCCATTTGTAATATGGAAGTGAGAGGTTGATTTGATATTGTAATATATAGCTTAGAAGAGTAATTGTGAGAGATGAATATGATTTGTATTTGTTATATCTAGCTTAGAAGAGAAAAGGTGAGAGAGAGGAAGGAGATGTTGTATTAATCTATCATTTGTTGAGATAGCAACATTGAGAGATAGGTGTGTGGTATACACAAAGGGGTTGGTGCTCTTGTGGGTTGGTGCTCACGAATTGTTGCTGAGTTGGTGCTTGGCAAAGGGGTTGGTGCTCTTATGGGTTGGTTCTCATGAATTGTTGTTGGGTTGGTGCTCAGTAAAGGGGTTGGTGCTCCTATGGGTTGGTGGTCATGAATAGGTGTTTGGTTGGTGCTCAGCAAAGGGGTTTGAAGCTCCTATGGGTTGGTGCTCACAAATTATAGCTAAGGTTTGTACTTGGAAAAGGGGTATGGTGCTCCTATGGGGTTCTCATGAATATATTTGAGATTGATTCTCTATGGTTTTTCCCACATTGGGTTTCCACGTTATATCTAGTGTTTCTCTCTGTCTTGTGTGATGTTTATTGTTTGAGTTTTATTGCATATCTTGAATGTTTGATTAAGTGGAATTTGATAAAGGGAAAGTTTTATAAGATATATAATATACTGGTTCACACCCCCTCTCAGTATATTCCATGCTTAACAATACATTATGATGCCATCTCTTAAGAAAGGGACATTATATACCCCCTTTTTCTTGTTACCCACCCCATAGATTTAGTCCACGACATCAAGTTGGTGACCTAACTCTAGAGCAAGGATTCTATCAATGAGTGTGTAGGGAAGTTGGAAGGGCTCTCCTTTAAATCCATGTGATTAAATGAATGAAAATTAAGCTTCCCAAAAATAGTCAATGGGAACTTTACTACCTATGAGCTAGGCTTATTACCAATCTATCATTCAGGAAGTGATAGCCCTACAACTAAGGTCCACAAGAACTAGATCCATGAAATTCTTTGAGAACTCATAATAATCTCTAGTCTTTAATAGGACATGAGTCTATACAGTGATAAGGGATACTATGTGGGGAAAAACCTTTGTATCAAAGGTGTTGAGTTGGAGTTACCTAGAAAAGGATTGGGTAATATAATATAACATTAAATGTATGAGGAAGGATGGGTACTTAAAATTACTCATCGATGAGTAATTCTCTATCTCAATCCTCATGTTAGAGGTGATGGCTTTAATGAATTCCATATTAAACTCCTTCCCCTTCTTAGATACAATCATCAGGTAGAGTGTACCCAACTGGAAGTCATCAACATTGTCATCAACATCCATGTCTAGGATAAAAGCTAACATGGACATGGTGTCCTTCAACTGCTACATTGGGAAGGTCAATAAAGGTAAGGGAAAAAGAAGCATATCCATGACCTCTTATTTGAGGAGAGATTTGAGGAAGCATGCCTTACCATTCCCTAAGGAATCCTAGATGTTTTGGAGGCTCTCTATGTTGTAGATAATGACCTTTGTACTATATCTAAGTTAGAGTATTTCCTTGATGTGATCTACACTGATCCTCACCCTTAGATGGACATTAATGGTGATCACTTTCATGTCATCATCTTATCTCTCTTTGTAGAGAGATATAATCTCAAGGCATGGGTATACATATGGCACCATGTATTTTTCCAAGGTACACTCTCACATCTTGCATTCAAAAGAGCCATACTCCTTTCAACTAATTCTATCCATCATTTGAGCATGTGTGCCCTCCCTTATTTTGTTGGGATTTTAGACTAATGCTAGGTCAAAAGCATCATCCAAAAATTTAATTACCAAAAAATGTTCTTTACATGGTCCCTTGGTTGTTAGCTAGTTATTCAACACCTTTTCCTTCACCTGAGTAGGGGCTAAAGCATAGGATTTGCTTATGGCAAGTTTGGGGGAGGATCTCCATTGTTAATTAAATTTTGGGATCTCTATTTCGAGGAGTGTCTACCACTCCTAGATGAGGATGTAGAGGATTCCATATCTCTATCCTCTCTAATGATCCTTCTCTATATTTAATTAGATGATTAAAATGATGGTTGTAACCTCATTAGAGCTATACACTCTCCTTTTTTCTTCTCACAATTTGCTTAGTGCTCTCTCCAAAATCACAATGTGTCAAGTGCTTAGCTATAAAGGAGAGAAGGGATATTTATGTGCTAGTGATACTAGGTAGACACATCATGGAAATTCAAAAAATGAGCACCTTCATAAATGATAAGAGTGACAGACACACTCAAATAACCATTAGTAATATATTTTCAATGATCGTTATGGGGAATCATGTATGATAGATCATTTGGCATTAATGGTCGGTAAGGTGGGTAGATAAGCATCTTTTAGAGAATGTTTTAAAGATTTGGGAGGATGGTGAGTAGGATGCATGGTGATCAGATCAACCACATGTGCCAATGGCACTTATTTTAAAAAAAGAAAACAACAAAGGAAGAAGAAAGTAAAGAAAGGGAAACACACAATGAGGAAAGGAAAACACAAAATAGAAGGGAAACTAACTAATTATGTAAAAGGGGGGAGATGGGTAAATTAGTTGAAATATTTTAAATTGATCCCATTGATGAAGATCTCCAATAGGTTTCCCTCTTAGTCTTTTAATTAAAAATCATCCCCCTATCTATCATTGATAATGCAAAATTTCCCTCTCCAAAAGGAGTTGAACTTTTCATGTTTTCCTAGATTCATGGCTCATTGGTCATATTTAAAAACTAAGTCTCTTGGTTTAAATCTAAGTTCCAATGACCTTTTGTCTAAAAATCACTTCACTACTTTTTGATGGATGATCATCACATTACTTATTTTCTCCCTTGTCTCTTAGATTTTTAGAAATTTAGTGAGCTAAACCTTCATTACTCTATTTGATTCAATTTTAACCACCTTTAAAAGCTATTGTGTAAGAATTTTTGATGATATTAGTATAACCACTTCCTATATACAAGTTCATATGGGGAAGTTTTAAAGATCTATTTGGGAGTGACTTGATTGGCCCATAAGGCCGTCCTTACATGTAAGTGCCACTCCCTCTAATTGTAAACACTCATCTTCTTGATCAATATGATTAGATTTTGTTTATAGATTCTGCCAACCCATTCCCTTGCAGTTAATAATTAGAGGAAGTTTTTAGGAATATTCCATTATAAAGTGTAAATTTAGAGATTTTGGTTCAAAAGAAGGCCTTCATGTTATTAGAGATGACTATTTTAGGTACACCAAACCTTATGATGAGATCTTCTAAGAAGTCAAAGATTAAATTATTGATTATCTCCTTTAGTGGGGTTACTTCAATCCATTAAAGGAGATAATCATGGCTTAATGTTTCCTATTCCTAGCAAAGAATTGGCACTTTTGACACTTCTTGACTGCTTGATGGTAGTCCATGAACATGGTTATCTAATAATACCCTGTACACATGATCTTCATCATGGTGGTTTTGGATGAGAAGTGACCATTAAGGGGAGTGAAGTGTATATCTTAGATAATTTTCTTTATTTAGGGCTTATCCACACATCAAAGGAGATCTCCATCAAAATAACATGTAGCTAGATCCTTGTAGCCTATAGAAACACCTTTTTTATGTGGGGAGGTCATTAGGAGACCTAATAATCTATATTAAGTAGAGTTTTTTAGTTACCCAAGACCTATTTGCTTCAAATTAGTTCACTAGGACTATTTCTAATGTCTCTTGATTCTCTATCGAGACATCTACACTCTAAGCTAAGTACTGATAGATTCCCCTTCCTTTGATTATATTTTTTAGCCTAAATTTTACATCATATTATAATATCTTAGTGATCTAGTTGGCCCTTTTTTATATAATCTCCCCTTCCATGATGTACTTATGGACACTAGAGTGTGTTATGTACACCATAATTTTGATTCCTACCACTAGGTTCCTGAACTTCTTAAGGCCTTTGATGATGGTGAAAGATTATCTCTCTATGAAGTTGTATTTGGTTTTGTACCCATGCAACATTCTAGAGTAGAATGTAATTGGGTGTTCCTCTCTTCCTTCTTCTTCCATTTGAGTTAGCACAGTCACAAGGCTGTACTCACTCCCATAGACAGACATAATAAAATCTTAGGAAAAGTTAAGGTTAATACATATGGGTATGGTAGAATCTATGATTTTGATATCCTTAAATGATACTCTCCCTTTGGGTGTCCATTTGAAAACCTAATATTTCTTTAGAATCAAGGTGATTAGTCTAACCAATATGATAAAGTCTAATATGAATCTATTGATAAAATTGATCTTTTTGAGGAAGGATTAGACCACTTTTTTGTTTATTGGTAGAGACAAGTCTCTAATAGCCTTTATCCTCTTTGGATAAATAGTGATCCCATCTTTAGATACCATGTATCTGAATATCTTCCCCTAGAGGAATTTGAAGACACCCTTCTTGGGGTTTAAAGACACCCTAAATTCTTGGCACCTCTAGAAGAATTTTTCCAGGTGGTTGAAGCAATCTTCTTTATTTTTGGAAAATATAGTGAGATCATCTAGGTAGATGAGAATGATCTCATTAATTATCCCTTTGAAATCTACATTCATTACTTGTTAAAAATTTACCCCAACATTAGAAAGGCCAAAAGGCATCTTCACATATGTGAAGGTTTCCTACTTCATGGGGAAAGTGGTTTTATGTTGATCATCTTCATTCACTCATACTTGGTTATACCTAAAGAAACCATCCAATGATGAAAACATCTCTACTCCTAATATTTGGAAGATTTTCTCCATGGAGGGGAGAGGAAAATCATATTTTAAGGATGCCTTATTTAGATTCCAAAAATCCACACATAATCAAATTTCTTAAATTTTATTTCACATAAGAACCAGATTGGAAACCCACATAAAATGCTTGATCAAGTATATGATCTTTGAGTCAATTAGATTCCTTAGCTCCTAGAACATCAAGGACTCAATCTTTGGGTTCACTAACCTTTGTTTTTACTAAATTGTCTTGGATCCTTCTATCAGATCTATGGTTTGTTGAATGACCTCTTGGTCATATCCTTTTAGGTCATCATAGGTCCATGTGATGGAACCTTAATATTTATCAAAAAATGATACTAACCACTCCTTCTCTCTTTGAGTGACCTCCTTTCCAACCTTTAGTTTTCTTCCCCTCCCAACATTGAGCTCACAATAATCACCTTTATCCATAACAAACTTGCATTTTCCCTTCCTTGTGTCATTATAATTAAATAGATTTTCTAGGGTGATGAGACCCTTTGAGAGCTTGTTAGTTTTCAATTGTATAATATGGTATCTATAGGTTTCATCAAATTTTGGCTATAGTTGATGTATAAACTCAAATTATTACTAGAGGAACATCATAATCTAAGGATTATTTTCAAACACTTTCCAGTTTTGATCATTATTTGGGATGGCTAGTCTGACAATTACCGACACCACTTTCTCATTCATAAAAAGTGCATTGCTAGGTCAAATTGGGAGAACATTGTTGCCATCCTATTGACCTCTACATTCATGATTATTGGGATGATTTAAATATTTAAGGCCTCAAAATATTCAATTAGGTCCCATATGTGGTGGTGGTGGTAAGACCTCATATGAACATTCTTGATGGACACTACCCCTCTTGCCTATCTTATGACTAATTCAAAATCATTGAATACTCTCAATTGTTTGATGCCCATCCTCTTGGTGACGTTGAGGCCATGGATTAGGGCCTCATATTTAGCCTTGTTATTTGTAAAAGAAAATTAGAACTAAAATGCCTAGAGGGTTTCTTTTCTTGAAGGGGAGATTAGTTGGATCCTAGCTCTAGAGTTGATCTTGTATTTTGCACCATCAAATGCACAGTCTAGAAATTAGACTCATCTTCAAGTTCTTCACTCTGATCTCCTTGTTTCTTTTCAACCTCAAGTATGACCTGATGTTAATTAGGAATAACAAAAGTTATAAGACCCATGGCATCAAATTTCACAAATGGTCTATTCTTGATGAACTCATTGATTAGGGCTTCCTCTTTAAGGTTTTTGTTGTTAGCTAACTTTTCTTCTTCAAGAATTTTGATGTAATGCATATATATATTCAAGAAAGAGGTGTGTGTTACTTCAAATTTTTCCATTACTTCATCTATTATATGTTCCAAATGAATCTATTTGAATAACACCTTCTAATTTGACCCATACTTGGTCTTTATAATCAAGTGAGACTAATCTAATGATATGTATCCACCAATCTTGGCAGTAAAATCTCTTGATAGGCATACCCCCCAAAAAAGTGGGATGTCTATCACCATAATATATTGAGGCATAGTTATGCTTAGATAAGAATATAATGTGAGGGGAAGGGTTTGGATAATCCCTAAGTTATGGAATTTCTTCTCATTTAGTTACATTACCCCTTTATTTAAGGGCTCATATTTCAATTTTAGTACCTTAGCTATCTGCTTGGGCATCATCAAGGCACTTATTCTTGAGTCGATCATAGAATTATGTAGTAATCTCTTACCCATAATAAAATTCAAGTAGAATGGTGTGGGTTTTGTTTCAATAACCCCTTCCTTGGTGTTCATGAATGTGGTGGGTAGTTCAGGATGCATAGCCATGTTGGCTTCTTTCCCCTTTTCCTTTTTAGGCTCTGCAATAGGATTTCTTTGTGTGGGCTTCTCCTTCTCCTCTAAGGCATCCTATAGTAAAGTATTCTATTTGGGGATATATAGGACATCCTAAAGTGAGATTTTATCTAATGTTTTATTCAGTTATTGAACCATGCTATATGAATTTGGAGGAAGATCTTGAGGTATTTTGCCTTGCTTTGTACTACCTCACTTTGTCTCAGATAGACTATGGGTGGAGGTTGTGGTGCTAGAGTTTTTTATAAGGTTACTTTGGACCTTATGGAAGCCTTGGAGATTTTTTCCAATATTTTATTTAGAAATGTATAGTATATTTATCACACCTACAGGGATCTATACACAGGCACTTCATTCACAAAGACTACATTCTCACCTTCCATTAAAGAGAAAAACATGTGGTCTGAGACTATATTTTCCTCTTTCTCTAGGGACATACCCTACATCTATGCCATTATCACAACATCTTTGAATCCTAAGGATTGATATGTATAGGTCGAGTCTAGTACATTCCCTTATCACCTCTACTCGATGATCTTCTATTATAAGTTTCCCCTTGGACAATTTTAGGGTCCATGGGGTTTATTATAGGGGAAACACCATGAGTTAGAATCATCCACCAAGTTATTTTGGCTAGCTACCAATTCTCTATTTTCACTTTGTGACATTGTGTGAAAGGGGTTAGGGACTAGAGCCATTTGATTAGTAGATTGCATCTGATGGTTTAGAATTTGGTGATTTAGAGCCTAGTTATTTGGCTTTTGCCTTTATTAGTATTGGTTTCTCTAGTAAGAAAACCTTATTTATTGATAGTTATTGTAAGAGGGACTTAGAGGCATAACCTACTACCTCTTGAGATTAATTATCTCATTATAGAAATTCTTTAGAATGTTTTTCATATCATTCATCTCAGCTACTAATGATGATGCAATAGTACTTGCCTAAGTTGGTAGATACACATACATGAAGGGGGTGGGGTTCTTGAGGTGCTTAGGATATCTTATTATGGAGGCATACATATCTCAGGGAACATCAACATTAATAGCTGAGGAAAGAGTCTTTATATATCTATCAAGCTATTTTTATCCCTTACCATAATATTGTAGGCATCCGATAGTGTCTGGCCTTAGAGTGATTGGATCATGACCATAATATTTGAATTGAGGGCTTTGAGACAAAAAACAATGGCCATGCCTATAGGTGATTGAGCTATCAATGTGATCCTTTACTAGGTTTTTTTGAACTTGGTATTAAAATTGACCATGGCCTCTTGCAAGGCCCTCTTAATGGTTATCAATTGTTTTAGTAAGGGTGACTGGTCTACCTTGTTGTTGAAACATTAAAATAACTTTCTACCTAGGTCATCTCAAGTTCTAATCAAGTTTGTTGATAAAGACCAGTAATAGTCAAGAGCCTATACTTTGAAAAAGGTTACTAGTAGAATTAAGGCTACATTTTGTATATTGACATAGTTCATGGTACACACATTAGCTACATCTTGGAGGTGTTCAATCATCATCTTGAAATATTCTCTCAAAAATTTGGGAAATTCCTTTAGAGAGTTTGTAAGGATTAGATCCCATATAGTTAGGGGTATTAGGGGTATAAGCAAGTTACTACTATCCCATGACATAAAGTTCCTTACTGGGCCTATATGTGCCATGGGCTATTATTATTTTTGTTTCATAGTGAGAAACTGTGAATATCTTTGGTGAGTGGGGGTTATCAAAGGTGGCATTAATATATTTGGATTATTTGCAATCTGTGACCTTGCTATGGGTCTATGGCTCATAAACTCATGCCTCTAGGTAATTAGACTAGCAGATTGAATCCCACTAGGCATGCTAGAAAATAGAACTATTGATACCTAAAACTCACACTTTAGGTCTAATAACCTCAATGGGAAGTTTTACAGATGTGAAACTAAGTGCAGTCTATAGAGCAACCTCTAGGATTTTAGAAGTTAGCTCTTCATTCTAATTTGGGGGTGAAAAGGGATAGAATAAAGGAAACTAATAACATGAAAAGAAAATATAGTCTAAGGTGATACATTGAGAGGTTTGAAACATTTATCAATACTTGTTGTAGACACCAAAAATCCACACACTATGATTCTGAATGTCATAAAACCCCTAGACCACCTTGGGACCCTCTAAGGACCAATCTAACCATATAACCCCTAATAGAGTTTACCTATAGTTAGTTTGGCTAAACTGACTTAACCTAACCTTTTACCCATTTTTACCTTTCAACCTCAACCATTGAAATTCAAGGTGACCACAGATGGTCACCCTAACCATCAATGATTAGGGTCCACCTCTTTAATTAAGAGTATGCAAACTCACCCACCTTGATTTTCTAAAAATAACTCATCTAATTCCTATTGTGAACCATTGTATGAATGAGTTAAATTTAGGAGGCCCAGTTTATGTGCTATTACAACTCTCTTGCCTTGCCTATAAGAGAGAGAAGTAAAGGGGTGAAATCTATCTGCAATCATGAATAAGAGATTATGCATCTAAGAGTTTTTTTTTGTAGGTCAATCACCATCAACAATCTAAAAATCTAGTAATCATATTAGAGAGTCAATTTACTATTACCTCTCCGTCAAGTTTTTAGGTACCATTACTTTGTTAGAATCAAGCTAGATTCCACCAACATGTTAACATCCTCAACCATCTACCCAATCAACTTTAGGTAAGACAAGTACTTGTTTCTTAGTATTAATTTTCTTTATTTCCATTTCACAATCAATCCAAGCCTTACCCATCGCTCGAAATCCATCTTTCGATTTCATCAATCAAACTCTTTACCAACCTAGATTTAGACATAGTAACTATCGATAGTTGACTTTACTACCAATGGTATATCCAATTACTGATGGCCACTTTAACTACTAAAAACAACCTCAACCACTGATGATCACTTTGACCATTGACAGTCACCTCAACTTCTGATGGTCAACCCAACTATTGATGGTCACTGTGGTAGTGAAAACCAATAAGCTAATTTCACCTACATCCACCCAATCAAATCTAATTTGTTATGTCCCTACCTATTCATATACCCCGTTCTAATTTTCTAAAGCATACCCTAACTCCCTAGCACTAATATTAATTAGCTTGATCACTATTTTAATCATTTATATCATATTTTTTATCAAGCATTCTTGTGTTTAATTTTAGTACCTTTAGTTTATTAATGAAAGTACTTTCTTTTCTATTGTATAAACTTAATTGTTTAAATTTTTTGGATTGACAAACCCTAAGGAAGCTCTTATTTTGGGATCTAGTTATCACTAGGCAATCAACTCAACTATTTGTCTAAAAAACAAATTTGATTTAGTGCTTTATTATTAGCAAGTCATCCTCCTAAGATAAAAAGGAGCCCTTCATAATCTTTTGATTCAATACATGCATAATCAAATAGGTTTTTCAACCATACCCATACTTAGTTTCTTCTTTTCCCTTTTCCAAAATAAACAATAAATTCATTGAAACATTTTGGCACACTTGGTGGGACCCTTGTGTCCTTACTTGGGTTCTTGTTTTCTTGCATTCTATCTCTATTCTATACTCATTAATGAAATCAATTTCTTTTTTGGGCTTAAATTAAGTGCATACATTTACTACTTGAAATTTTAGTTTACATAGCTTAAATTAAAATTAAAGTAATCTATCATAGCTTCACTCTATATTACACCCACTAAAGCAAACCATTTTCATCAATTAAACACCGAACAAACTTGAGACAAGGACCAACTAGGATTTCATCGACTAGCAGTAACCTTACACTTCCCCAATGATCCTTCAATCCATTAAAGGAGATAGTCAATATATGGCTTAATGTTTCCTATTCCTAGCAAAGAATTGGCACTTTTGACACTTCTTGACTGCTTGATGGTAGTCCATGAACATGGTTATCTAATAATACCCTGTACACATGATCTTCATCATGGTGGTTTTGGATGAGAAGTGACCATTAAGGGGAGTGAAGTGTATATCTTAGATAATTTTCTTTATTTAGGGCTTATCCACACATCAAAGGAGATCTCCATCAAAATAACATGTAGCTAGATCCTTGTAGCCTATAGAAACACCTTTTTTATGTGGGGAGGTCATTAGGAGACCTAATAATCTATATTAAGTAGAGTTTTTTAGTTACCCAAGACCTATTTGCTTCAAATTAGTTCACTAGGACTATTTCTAATGTCTCTTGATTCTCTATCGAGACATCTACACTCTAAGCTAAGTACTGATAGATTCCCCTTCCTTTGATTATATTTTTTAGCCTAAATTTTACATCATATTATAATATCTTAGTGATCTAGTTGGCCCTTTTTTATATAATCTCCCCTTCCATGATGTACTTATGGACACTAGAGTGTGTTATGTACACCATAATTTTGATTCCTACCACTAGGTTCCTGAACTTCTTAAGGCCTTTGATGATGGTGAAAGATTATCTCTCTATGAAGTTGTATTTGGTTTTGTACCCATGCAACATTCTAGAGTAGAATGTAATTGGGTGTTCCTCTCTTCCTTCTTCTTCCATTTGAGTTAGCACAGTCACAAGGCTGTACTCACTCCCATAGACAGACATAATAAAATCTTAGGAAAAGTTAAGGTTAATACATATGGGTATGGTAGAATCTATGATTTTGATATCCTTAAATGATACTCTCCCTTTGGGTGTCCATTTGAAAACCTAATATTTCTTTAGAATCAAGGTGATTAGTCTAACCAATATGATAAAGTCTAATATGAATCTATTGATAAAATTGATCTTTTTGAGGAAGGATTAGACCACTTTTTTGTTTATTGGTAGAGACAAGTCTCTAATAGCCTTTATCCTCTTTGGATAAATAGTGATCCCATCTTTAGATACCATGTATCTGAATATCTTCCCCTAGAGGAATTTGAAGACACCCTTCTTGGGGTTTAAAGACACCCTAAATTCTTGGCACCTCTAGAAGAATTTTTCCAGGTGGTTGAAGCAATCTTCTTTATTTTTGGAAAATATAGTGAGATCATCTAGGTAGATGAGAATGATCTCATTAATTATCCCTTTGAAAGCTACATTCATTACTTGTTAAAAATTTACCCCAACATTAGAAAGGCCAAAAGGCATCTTCACATATGTGAAGGTTTCCTACTTCATGGGGAAAGTGGTTTTATGTTGATCATCTTCATTCACTCATACTTGGTTATACCTAAAGAAACCATCCAATGATGAAAACATATCTACTCCTAATATTTGGAAGATTTTCTCCATGGAGGGGAGAGGAAAATCATATTTTAAGGATGCCTTATTTAGATTCCAAAAATCCACACATAATCAAATTTCTTAAATTTTATTTCACATAAGAACCAGATTGGAAACCCACATAAAATGCTTGATCAAGTATATGATCTTTGAGTCAATTAGATTCCTTAGCTCCTAGAACATCAAGGACTCAATCTTTGGGTTCACTAACCTTTGTTTTTACTAAATTGTCTTGGATCCTTCTATCAGATCTATGGTTTGTTGAATGACCTCTTGGTCATATCCTTTTAGGTCATCATAGGTCCATGTGATGGAACCTTAATATTTATCAAAAAATGATACTAACCACTCCTTCTCTCTTTGAGTGACCTCCTTTCCAACCTTTAGTTTTCTTCCCCTCCCAACATTGAGCTCACAATAATCACCTTTATCCATAACAAACTTGCATTTTCCCTTCCTTGTGTCATTATAATTAAATAGATTTTCTAGGGTGATGAGACCCTTTGAGAGCTTGTTAGTTTTCAATTGTATAATATGGTATCTATAGGTTTCATCAAATTTTGGCTATAGTTGATGTATAAACTCAAATTATTACTAGAGGAACATCATAATCTAAGGATTATTTTCAAACACTTTCCAGTTTTGATCATTATTTGGGATGGCTAGTCTGACAATTACCGACACCACTTTCTCATTCATAAAAAGTGCATTGCTAGGTCAAATTGGGAGAACATTGTTGCCATCCTATTGACCTCTACATTCATGATTATTGGGATGATTTAAATATTTAAGGCCTCAAAATATTCAATTAGGTCCCATATGTGGTGGTGGTGGTAAGACCTCATATGAACATTCTTGATGGACACTACCCCTCTTGCCTATCTTATGACTAATTCAAAATCATTGAATACTCTCAATTGTTTGATGCCCATCCTCTTGGTGACGTTGAGGCCATGGATTAGGGCCTCATATTTAGCCTTGTTATTTGTAAAAGAAAATTAGAACTAAAATGCCTAGAGGGTTTCTTTTCTTGAAGGGGAGATTAGTTGGATCCTAGCTCTAGAGTTGATCTTGTATTTTGCACCATCAAATGCACAGTCTAGAAATTAGACTCATCTTCAAGTTCTTCACTCTGATCTCCTTGTTTCTTTTCAACCTCAAGTATGACCTGATGTTAATTAGGAATAACAAAAGTTATAAGACCCATGGCATCAAATTTCACAAATGGTCTATTCTTGATGAACTCATTGATTAGGGCTTCCTCTTTAAGGTTTTTGTTGTTAGCTAACTTTTCTTCTTCAAGAATTTTGATGTAATGCATATATATATTCAAGAAAGAGGTGTGTGTTACTTCAAATTTTTCCATTACTTCATCTATTATATGTTCCAAATGAATCTATTTGAATAACACCTTCTAATTTGACCCATACTTGGTCTTTATAATCAAGTGAGACTAATCTAATGATATGTATCCACCAATCTTGGCAGTAAAATCTCTTGATAGGCATACCCCCCAAAAAAGTGGGATGTCTATCACCATAATATATTGAGGCATAGTTATGCTTAGATAAGAATATAATGTGAGGGGAAGGGTTTGGATAATCCCTAAGTTATGGAATTTCTTCTCATTTAGTTACATTACCCCTTTATTTAAGGGCTCATATTTCAATTTTAGTACCTTAGCTATCTGCTTGGGCATCATCAAGGCACTTATTCTTGAGTCGATCATAGAATTATGTAGTAATCTCTTACCCATAATAAAATTCAAGTAGAATGGTGTGGGTTTTGTTTCAATAACCCCTTCCTTGGTGTTCATGAATGTGGTGGGTAGTTCAGGATGCATAGCCATGTTGGCTTCTTTCCCCTTTTCCTTTTTAGGCTCTGCAATAGGATTTCTTTGTGTGGGCTTCTCCTTCTCCTCTAAGGCATCCTATAGTAAAGTATTCTATTTGGGGATATATAGGACATCCTAAAGTGAGATTTTATCTAATGTTTTATTCAGTTATTGAACCATGCTATATGAATTTGGAGGAAGATCTTGAGGTATTTTGCCTTGCTTTGTACTACCTCACTTTGTCTCAGATAGACTATGGGTGGAGGTTGTGGTGCTAGAGTTTTTTATAAGGTTACTTTGGACCTTATGGAAGCCTTGGAGATTTTTTCCAATATTTTATTTAGAAATGTATAGTATATTTATCACACCTACAGGGATCTATACACAGGCACTTCATTCACAAAGACTACATTCTCACCTTCCATTAAAGAGAAAAACATGTGGTCTGAGACTATATTTTCCTCTTTCTCTAGGGACATACCCTACATCTATGCCATTATCACAACATCTTTGAATCCTAAGGATTGATATGTATAGGTCGAGTCTAGTACATTCCCTTATCACCTCTACTCGATGATCTTCTATTATAAGTTTCCCCTTGGACAATTTTAGGGTCCATGGGGTTTATTATAGGGGAAACACCATGAGTTAGAATCATCCACCAAGTTATTTTGGCTAGCTACCAATTCTCTATTTTCACTTTGTGACATTGTGTGAAAGGGGTTAGGGACTAGAGCCATTTGATTAGTAGATTGCATCTGATGGTTTAGAATTTGGTGATTTAGAGCCTAGTTATTTGGCTTTTGCCTTTATTAGTATTGGTTTCTCTAGTAAGAAAACCTTATTTATTGATAGTTATTGTAAGAGGGACTTAGAGGCATAACCTACTACCTCTTGAGATTAATTATCTCATTATAGAAATTCTTTAGAATGTTTTTCATATCATTCATCTCAGCTACTAATGATGATGCAATAGTACTTGCCTAAGTTGGTAGATACACATACATGAAGGGGGTGGGGTTCTTGAGGTGCTTAGGATATCTTATTATGGAGGCATACATATCTCAGGGAACATCAACATTAATAGCTGAGGAAAGAGTCTTTATATATCTATCAAGCTATTTTTATCCCTTACCATAATATTGTAGGCATCCGATAGTGTCTGGCCTTAGAGTGATTGGATCATGACCATAATATTTGAATTGAGGGCTTTGAGACAAAAAACAATGGCCATGCCTATAGGTGATTGAGCTATCAATGTGATCCTTTACTAGGTTTTTTTGAACTTGGTATTAAAATTGACCATGGCCTCTTGCAAGGCCCTCTTAATGGTTATCAATTGTTTTAGTAAGGGTGACTGGTCTACCTTGTTGTTGAAACATTAAAATAACTTTCTACCTAGGTCATCTCAAGTTCTAATCAAGTTTGTTGATAAAGACCAGTAATAGTCAAGAGCCTATACTTTGAAAAAGGTTACTAGTAGAATTAAGGCTACATTTTGTATATTGACATAGTTCATGGTACACACATTAGCTACATCTTGGAGGTGTTCAATCATCATCTTGAAATATTCTCTCAAAAATTTGGGAAATTCCTTTAGAGAGTTTGTAAGGATTAGATCCCATATAGTTAGGGGTATTAGGGGTATAAGCAAGTTACTACTATCCCATGACATAAAGTTCCTTACTGGGCCTATATGTGCCATGGGCTATTATTATTTTTGTTTCATAGTGAGAAACTGTGAATATCTTTGGTGAGTGGGGGTTATCAAAGGTGGCATTAATATATTTGGATTATTTGCAATCTGTGACCTTGCTATGGGTCTATGGCTCATAAACTCATGCCTCTAGGTAATTAGACTAGCAGATTGAATCCCACTAGGCATGCTAGAAAATAGAACTATTGATACCTAAAACTCACACTTTAGGTCTAATAACCTCAATGGGAAGTTTTACAGATGTGAAACTAAGTGCAGTCTATAGAGCAACCTCTAGGATTTTAGAAGTTAGCTCTTCATTCTAATTTGGGGGTGAAAAGGGATAGAATAAAGGAAACTAATAACATGAAAAGAAAATATAGTCTAAGGTGATACATTGAGAGGTTTGAAACATTTATCAATACTTGTTGTAGACACCAAAAATCCACACACTATGATTCTGAATGTCATAAAACCCCTAGACCACCTTGGGACCCTCTAAGGACCAATCTAACCATATAACCCCTAATAGAGTTTACCTATAGTTAGTTTGGCTAAACTGACTTAACCTAACCTTTTACCCATTTTTACCTTTCAACCTCAACCATTGAAATTCAAGGTGACCACAGATGGTCACCCTAACCATCAATGATTAGGGTCCACCTCTTTAATTAAGAGTATGCAAACTCACCCACCTTGATTTTCTAAAAATAACTCATCTAATTCCTATTGTGAACCATTGTATGAATGAGTTAAATTTAGGAGGCCCAGTTTATGTGCTATTACAACTCTCTTGCCTTGCCTATAAGAGAGAGAAGTAAAGGGGTGAAATCTATCTGCAATCATGAATAAGAGATTATGCATCTAAGAGTTTTTTTTTGTAGGTCAATCACCATCAACAATCTAAAAATCTAGTAATCATATTAGAGAGTCAATTTACTATTACCTCTCCGTCAAGTTTTTAGGTACCATTACTTTGTTAGAATCAAGCTAGATTCCACCAACATGTTAACATCCTCAACCATCTACCCAATCAACTTTAGGTAAGACAAGTACTTGTTTCTTAGTATTAATTTTCTTTATTTCCATTTCACAATCAATCCAAGCCTTACCCATCGCTCGAAATCCATCTTTCGATTTCATCAATCAAACTCTTTACCAACCTAGATTTAGACATAGTAACTATCGATAGTTGACTTTACTACCAATGGTATATCCAATTACTGATGGCCACTTTAACTACTAAAAACAACCTCAACCACTGATGATCACTTTGACCATTGACAGTCACCTCAACTTCTGATGGTCAACCCAACTATTGATGGTCACTGTGGTAGTGAAAACCAATAAGCTAATTTCACCTACATCCACCCAATCAAATCTAATTTGTTATGTCCCTACCTATTCATATACCCCGTTCTAATTTTCTAAAGCATACCCTAACTCCCTAGCACTAATATTAATTAGCTTGATCACTATTTTAATCATTTATATCATATTTTTTATCAAGCATTCTTGTGTTTAATTTTAGTACCTTTAGTTTATTAATGAAAGTACTTTCTTTTCTATTGTATAAACTTAATTGTTTAAATTTTTTGGATTGACAAACCCTAAGGAAGCTCTTATTTTGGGATCTAGTTATCACTAGGCAATCAACTCAACTATTTGTCTAAAAAACAAATTTGATTTAGTGCTTTATTATTAGCAAGTCATCCTCCTAAGATAAAAAGGAGCCCTTCATAATCTTTTGATTCAATACATGCATAATCAAATAGGTTTTTCAACCATACCCATACTTAGTTTCTTCTTTTCCCTTTTCCAAAATAAACAATAAATTCATTGAAACATTTTGGCACACTTGGTGGGACCCTTGTGTCCTTACTTGGGTTCTTGTTTTCTTGCATTCTATCTCTATTCTATACTCATTAATGAAATCAATTTCTTTTTTGGGCTTAAATTAAGTGCATACATTTACTACTTGAAATTTTAGTTTACATAGCTTAAATTAAAATTAAAGTAATCTATCATAGCTTCACTCTATATTACACCCACTAAAGCAAACCATTTTCATCAATTAAACACCGAACAAACTTGAGACAAGGACCAACTAGGATTTCATCGACTAGCAGTAACCTTACACTTCCCCAATGATCCTTCAATCCATTAAAGGAGATAGTCAATATATGGCTTAATGTTTCCTATTCCTAGCAAAGAATTGGCACTTTTGACACTTCTTGACTGCTTGATGGTAGTCCATGAACATGGTTATCTAATAATACCCTGTACACATGATCTTCATCATGGTGGTTTTGGATGAGAAGTGACCATTAAGGGGAGTGAAGTGTATATCTTAGATAATTTTCTTTATTTAGGGCTTATCCACACATCAAAGGAGATCTCCATCAAAATAACATGTAGCTAGATCCTTGTAGCCTATAGAAACACCTTTTTTATGTGGGGAGGTCATTAGGAGACCTAATAATCTATATTAAGTAGAGTTTTTTAGTTACCCAAGACCTATTTGCTTCAAATTAGTTCACTAGGACTATTTCTAATGTCTCTTGATTCTCTATCGAGACATCTACACTCTAAGCTAAGTACTGATAGATTCCCCTTCCTTTGATTATATTTTTTAGCCTAAATTTTACATCATATTATAATATCTTAGTGATCTAGTTGGCCCTTTTTTATATAATCTCCCCTTCCATGATGTACTTATGGACACTAGAGTGTGTTATGTACACCATAATTTTGATTCCTACCACTAGGTTCCTGAACTTCTTAAGGCCTTTGATGATGGTGAAAGATTATCTCTCTATGAAGTTGTATTTGGTTTTGTACCCATGCAACATTCTAGAGTAGAATGTAATTGGGTGTTCCTCTCTTCCTTCTTCTTCCATTTGAGTTAGCACAGTCACAAGGCTGTACTCACTCCCATAGACAGACATAATAAAATCTTAGGAAAAGTTAAGGTTAATACATATGGGTATGGTAGAATCTATGATTTTGATATCCTTAAATGATACTCTCCCTTTGGGTGTCCATTTGAAAACCTAATATTTCTTTAGAATCAAGGTGATTAGTCTAACCAATATGATAAAGTCTAATATGAATCTATTGATAAAATTGATCTTTTTGAGGAAGGATTAGACCACTTTTTTGTTTATTGGTAGAGACAAGTCTCTAATAGCCTTTATCCTCTTTGGATAAATAGTGATCCCATCTTTAGATACCATGTATCTGAATATCTTCCCCTAGAGGAATTTGAAGACACCCTTCTTGGGGTTTAAAGACACCCTAAATTCTTGGCACCTCTAGAAGAATTTTTCCAGGTGGTTGAAGCAATCTTCTTTATTTTTGGAAAATATAGTGAGATCATCTAGGTAGATGAGAATGATCTCATTAATTATCCCTTTGAAAGCTACATTCATTACTTGTTAAAAATTTACCCCAACATTAGAAAGGCCAAAAGGCATCTTCACATATGTGAAGGTTTCCTACTTCATGGGGAAAGTGGTTTTATGTTGATCATCTTCATTCACTCATACTTGGTTATACCTAAAGAAACCATCCAATGATGAAAACATATCTACTCCTAATATTTGGAAGATTTTCTCCATGGAGGGGAGAGGAAAATCATATTTTAAGGATGCCTTATTTAGATTCCAAAAATCCACACATAATCAAATTTCTTAAATTTTATTTCACATAAGAACCAGATTGGAAACCCACATAAAATGCTTGATCAAGTATATGATCTTTGAGTCAATTAGATTCCTTAGCTCCTAGAACATCAAGGACTCAATCTTTGGGTTCACTAACCTTTGTTTTTACTAAATTGTCTTGGATCCTTCTATCAGATCTATGGTTTGTTGAATGACCTCTTGGTCATATCCTTTTAGGTCATCATAGGTCCATGTGATGGAACCTTAATATTTATCAAAAAATGATACTAACCACTCCTTCTCTCTTTGAGTGACCTCCTTTCCAACCTTTAGTTTTCTTCCCCTCCCAACATTGAGCTCACAATAATCACCTTTATCCATAACAAACTTGCATTTTCCCTTCCTTGTGTCATTATAATTAAATAGATTTTCTAGGGTGATGAGACCCTTTGAGAGCTTGTTAGTTTTCAATTGTATAATATGGTATCTATAGGTTTCATCAAATTTTGGCTATAGTTGATGTATAAACTCAAATTATTACTAGAGGAACATCATAATCTAAGGATTATTTTCAAACACTTTCCAGTTTTGATCATTATTTGGGATGGCTAGTCTGACAATTACCGACACCACTTTCTCATTCATAAAAAGTGCATTGCTAGGTCAAATTGGGAGAACATTGTTGCCATCCTATTGACCTCTACATTCATGATTATTGGGATGATTTAAATATTTAAGGCCTCAAAATATTCAATTAGGTCCCATATGTGGTGGTGGTGGTAAGACCTCATATGAACATTCTTGATGGACACTACCCCTCTTGCCTATCTTATGACTAATTCAAAATCATTGAATACTCTCAATTGTTTGATGCCCATCCTCTTGGTGACGTTGAGGCCATGGATTAGGGCCTCATATTTAGCCTTGTTATTTGTAAAAGAAAATTAGAACTAAAATGCCTAGAGGGTTTCTTTTCTTGAAGGGGAGATTAGTTGGATCCTAGCTCTAGAGTTGATCTTGTATTTTGCACCATCAAATGCACAGTCTAGAAATTAGACTCATCTTCAAGTTCTTCACTCTGATCTCCTTGTTTCTTTTCAACCTCAAGTATGACCTGATGTTAATTAGGAATAACAAAAGTTATAAGACCCATGGCATCAAATTTCACAAATGGTCTATTCTTGATGAACTCATTGATTAGGGCTTCCTCTTTAAGGTTTTTGTTGTTAGCTAACTTTTCTTCTTCAAGAATTTTGATGTAATGCATATATATATTCAAGAAAGAGGTGTGTGTTACTTCAAATTTTTCCATTACTTCATCTATTATATGTTCCAAATGAATCTATTTGAATAACACCTTCTAATTTGACCCATACTTGGTCTTTATAATCAAGTGAGACTAATCTAATGATATGTATCCACCAATCTTGGCAGTAAAATCTCTTGATAGGCATACCCCCCAAAAAAGTGGGATGTCTATCACCATAATATATTGAGGCATAGTTATGCTTAGATAAGAATATAATGTGAGGGGAAGGGTTTGGATAATCCCTAAGTTATGGAATTTCTTCTCATTTAGTTACATTACCCCTTTATTTAAGGGCTCATATTTCAATTTTAGTACCTTAGCTATCTGCTTGGGCATCATCAAGGCACTTATTCTTGAGTCGATCATAGAATTATGTAGTAATCTCTTACCCATAATAAAATTCAAGTAGAATGGTGTGGGTTTTGTTTCAATAACCCCTTCCTTGGTGTTCATGAATGTGGTGGGTAGTTCAGGATGCATAGCCATGTTGGCTTCTTTCCCCTTTTCCTTTTTAGGCTCTGCAATAGGATTTCTTTGTGTGGGCTTCTCCTTCTCCTCTAAGGCATCCTATAGTAAAGTATTCTATTTGGGGATATATAGGACATCCTAAAGTGAGATTTTATCTAATGTTTTATTCAGTTATTGAACCATGCTATATGAATTTGGAGGAAGATCTTGAGGTATTTTGCCTTGCTTTGTACTACCTCACTTTGTCTCAGATAGACTATGGGTGGAGGTTGTGGTGCTAGAGTTTTTTATAAGGTTACTTTGGACCTTATGGAAGCCTTGGAGATTTTTTCCAATATTTTATTTAGAAATGTATAGTATATTTATCACACCTACAGGGATCTATACACAGGCACTTCATTCACAAAGACTACATTCTCACCTTCCATTAAAGAGAAAAACATGTGGTCTGAGACTATATTTTCCTCTTTCTCTAGGGACATACCCTACATCTATGCCATTATCACAACATCTTTGAATCCTAAGGATTGATATGTATAGGTCGAGTCTAGTACATTCCCTTATCACCTCTACTCGATGATCTTCTATTATAAGTTTCCCCTTGGACAATTTTAGGGTCCATGGGGTTTATTATAGGGGAAACACCATGAGTTAGAATCATCCACCAAGTTATTTTGGCTAGCTACCAATTCTCTATTTTCACTTTGTGACATTGTGTGAAAGGGGTTAGGGACTAGAGCCATTTGATTAGTAGATTGCATCTGATGGTTTAGAATTTGGTGATTTAGAGCCTAGTTATTTGGCTTTTGCCTTTATTAGTATTGGTTTCTCTAGTAAGAAAACCTTATTTATTGATAGTTATTGTAAGAGGGACTTAGAGGCATAACCTACTACCTCTTGAGATTAATTATCTCATTATAGAAATTCTTTAGAATGTTTTTCATATCATTCATCTCAGCTACTAATGATGATGCAATAGTACTTGCCTAAGTTGGTAGATACACATACATGAAGGGGGTGGGGTTCTTGAGGTGCTTAGGATATCTTATTATGGAGGCATACATATCTCAGGGAACATCAACATTAATAGCTGAGGAAAGAGTCTTTATATATCTATCAAGCTATTTTTATCCCTTACCATAATATTGTAGGCATCCGATAGTGTCTGGCCTTAGAGTGATTGGATCATGACCATAATATTTGAATTGAGGGCTTTGAGACAAAAAACAATGGCCATGCCTATAGGTGATTGAGCTATCAATGTGATCCTTTACTAGGTTTTTTTGAACTTGGTATTAAAATTGACCATGGCCTCTTGCAAGGCCCTCTTAATGGTTATCAATTGTTTTAGTAAGGGTGACTGGTCTACCTTGTTGTTGAAACATTAAAATAACTTTCTACCTAGGTCATCTCAAGTTCTAATCAAGTTTGTTGATAAAGACCAGTAATAGTCAAGAGCCTATACTTTGAAAAAGGTTACTAGTAGAATTAAGGCTACATTTTGTATATTGACATAGTTCATGGTACACACATTAGCTACATCTTGGAGGTGTTCAATCATCATCTTGAAATATTCTCTCAAAAATTTGGGAAATTCCTTTAGAGATTTTGTAAGGATTAGATCCCATATAGTTAGGGGTATTAGGGGTATAAGCAAGTTACTACTATCCCATGACATAAAGTTCCTTACTGGGCCTATATGTGCCATGGGCTATTATTATTTTTGTTTCATAGTGAGAAACTGTGAATATCTTTGGTGAGTGGGGGTTATCAAAGGTGGCATTAATATATTTGGATTATTTGCAATCTGTGACCTTGCTATGGGTCTATGGCTCATAAACTCATGCCTCTAGGTAATTAGACTAGCAGATTGAATCCCACTAGGCATGCTAGAAAATAGAACTATTGATACCTAAAACTCACACTTTAGGTCTAATAACCTCAATGGGAAGTTTTACAGATGTGAAACTAAGTGCAGTCTATAGAGCAACCTCTAGGATTTTAGAAGTTAGCTCTTCATTCTAATTTGGGGGTGAAAAGGGATAGAATAAAGGAAACTAATAACATGAAAAGAAAATATAGTCTAAGGTGATACATTGAGAGGTTTGAAACATTTATCAATACTTGTTGTAGACACCAAAAATCCACACACTATGATTCTGAATGTCATAAAACCCCTAGACCACCTTGGGACCCTCTAAGGACCAATCTAACCATATAACCCCTAATAGAGTTTACCTATAGTTAGTTTGGCTAAACTGACTTAACCTAACCTTTTACCCATTTTTACCTTTCAACCTCAACCATTGAAATTCAAGGTGACCACAGATGGTCACCCTAACCATCAATGATTAGGGTCCACCTCTTTAATTAAGAGTATGCAAACTCACCCACCTTGATTTTCTAAAAATAACTCATCTAATTCCTATTGTGAACCATTGTATGAATGAGTTAAATTTAGGAGGCCCAGTTTATGTGCTATTACAACTCTCTTGCCTTGCCTATAAGAGAGAGAAGTAAAGGGGTGAAATCTATCTGCAATCATGAATAAGAGATTATGCATCTAAGAGTTTTTTTTTGTAGGTCAATCACCATCAACAATCTAAAAATCTAGTAATCATATTAGAGAGTCAATTTACTATTACCTCTCCGTCAAGTTTTTAGGTACCATTACTTTGTTAGAATCAAGCTAGATTCCACCAACATGTTAACATCCTCAACCATCTACCCAATCAACTTTAGGTAAGACAAGTACTTGTTTCTTAGTATTAATTTTCTTTATTTCCATTTCACAATCAATCCAAGCCTTACCCATCGCTCGAAATCCATCTTTCGATTTCATCAATCAAACTCTTTACCAACCTAGATTTAGACATAGTAACTATCGATAGTTGACTTTACTACCAATGGTATATCCAATTACTGATGGCCACTTTAACTACTAAAAACAACCTCAACCACTGATGATCACTTTGACCATTGACAGTCACCTCAACTTCTGATGGTCAACCCAACTATTGATGGTCACTGTGGTAGTGAAAACCAATAAGCTAATTTCACCTACATCCACCCAATCAAATCTAATTTGTTATGTCCCTACCTATTCATATACCCCGTTCTAATTTTCTAAAGCATACCCTAACTCCCTAGCACTAATATTAATTAGCTTGATCACTATTTTAATCATTTATATCATATTTTTTATCAAGCATTCTTGTGTTTAATTTTAGTACCTTTAGTTTATTAATGAAAGTACTTTCTTTTCTATTGTATAAACTTAATTGTTTAAATTTTTTGGATTGACAAACCCTAAGGAAGCTCTTATTTTGGGATCTAGTTATCACTAGGCAATCAACTCAACTATTTGTCTAAAAAACAAATTTGATTTAGTGCTTTATTATTAGCAAGTCATCCTCCTAAGATAAAAAGGATCCCTTCATAATCTTTTGATTCAATACATGCATAATCAAATAGGTTTTTCAACCATACCCATACTTAGTTTCTTCTTTTCCCTTTTCCAAAATAAACAATAAATTCATTGAAACATTTTGGCACACTTGGTGGGACCCTTGTGTCCTTACTTGGGTTCTTGTTTTCTTGCATTCTATCTCTATTCTATACTCATTAATGAAATCAATTTCTTTTTTGGGCTTAAATTAAGTGCATACATTTACTACTTGAAATTTTAGTTTAAATAGCTTAAATTAAAATTAAAGTAATCTATCATAGCTTCACTCTATATTACACCCACTAAAGCAAACCATTTTCATCAATTAAACACCGAACAAACTTGAGACAAGGACCAACTAGGATTTCATCGACTAGCAGTAACCTTACACTTCCCCAATGATCCTGATTGGAGGTCATTACCAAGGGTAGGACTAACTTAGCTCTCTGATTGAGTATAATCTCTAGATATTAATATATACTAGCTAAGCACTTGATACCCTTATCATTATAGTGTGTGAAGTGAGGGGATAGGCCCCAATACCAATCCATGTATTGAATCTAATATAGATTATTTTTAAGTGTCCAAACACAACTTGAAAGCAACCTTAGACTTCCTCTCTAGTACCCACTCTACAAACCAATTTCAGTCACACATCTTCTTAAGGAATAAGCTAAAAGTGAGATTAATTAAAACTCTAGGGCTTAACATATCTTCTAGAGTGTGATTTGATTTCTCTGATCATTTCTTGTCTTCTCTTTGTTTCAATAATGAGGTTGTATGTGCTTTCTATCTCCCCTACCTCATATGGTTCTCACTCACTAGTAGTGAAGAAACCTTGCAAAGCAAAACCCATCACCAAACAAACCTACGTATTTCACCTATTCATTCATGGACTACATTTACAAACTAGTAGACTATCCTCACCCCTTGAGAAGTTGTACTTTCCCTTGAGAGGTTCCTAAAGGAGATAATTTTTTTTCTAATTTCTTAGATAGCAATCCCGTGGCCTTACAACATTATCTTACAACCACATCTTATTATATCCAAGCTTCAACTCTGATTGTAGATCTACTTGATGGCATGCCTATCCATCTCATGAGGGGTACCTCCATTTACATGGTCATAACTCAATTTTTAACTACCCAAGCCTCCTCATCAACCAAAAACCCCTTTGAGACTACTATTGAAAACCAACCAACCCAAACAACTATTGTCCTTATACCTTATACTTCTACCAACCACTCCATAATAAGAGTGCCTACCTATAACACTACCAACCTTCCTCTAGATACCTCAAACCCATCAACCACCACTCCACTTCAAATCCTTGTGGTATCCATACCCTCTACCTTGACATCAATTAGTACAAGGATCACCACCTTTCCATAGGTCACCAACTCAACTTCCACTCCTATCTAACAAGCATCCCTCAGATAAACCTTTAGATACATCCATAATCTACAATGGAATGTAACCACTAACCAAAAAAATACCTTTAACTACCCTTATGTATCTTCCACCCAACCATTGGAATCCAATTAACAATATGTGGTAGCCTCCCAACCTTCCACCTATTATCAATATGTCTCTCAACCACCAAAACAATATGCATCTCATAACCTTCTAGTTGCACAACCACAAGTAGACCTAATGAAGATGCTTATGGATAATATGATAACCTTAGAGTCATCCATTTTGGGTGCTTACAACATCTTGTCATATGACCAAATTTATAACAAACCCATCCATCCATCCATACCTATCAGGGCATATCTCCCCTAATGGAAACTTCCCAAGTTCTCTAAATTTCAAAGGAGGATCCCCAATAGCATCTTAGGGAATTTAGGCATGATTGTTATCTCATCACCTATGATGATGCCCTTATTCTTCATACCTTCCCCATGTCCCTAACTAGTCTGACATTGGATTAGTATAGTGCCATACCTAAGCACTCCCTTTTCTCTTTCACCTAACTAGCTCAAACCTTCTTAGACCATTTTTGATCAATATCTCCAAGAAAGTTTCTATCATTGAACTCTAATATATCCAATAGTTTGAGGATGAATCTATTGCCAGTTTTGTGGCTCAATGGAGGGTCCTGATTAATCAAATTTCCTTTTCCTTTCCTCAACCTGAACTCATAGAGCTCTTTACTCTAGCATGTGCCAAGCATATCTCTTCCACACTACGTGTCCAAAGCTTCTGAACCTTCAAAGAATATTTTACCATGGAATGTAAGTTATAGAACTGAGCCATTGATGAAGGGAAGTTAAAGCTCAAAAACCAAAACTCAACTTATAAAACCAATGAGGCTTCTTCTTCAAAATTAAGCAACCAACCCAATACTAATACCAAGAGCAAAAGAACTGCGAAAGTGGTTTTCCTAAAATCTACTCCACCTTTTATCAAGCAATCTAATTCCTCTATTTTCTCAAAGAAAAACTTGAGTAACCAAAAATGGAACAATCAAAGGTAATTCAATCCACTTGGAGAATGTTATGCATCTATCTTGGAAAAGTTATTGAAAGCCAACATTATTCAACTTCCTCCTATCAAACCTTGTTAACAATTTGATGCCTCTTATCCTGCACCTAGTTGGTTCAATGAGAATGATCTATGTACCTTTCATTGGGTTATAGGAAAATTTTATTAGGTGAAACACCTTTGATATCCTTATCCAATCCTTCATTGACAAGGGGAAGCTTACATTGGATAACCCTAATGCACCATTGAACCAAAACCTTGATCTATTTAGGCAACCCTTCCCAAACCATGCTCTTACCAAGAATGAGAGAAACAACATTGAATTCTCTCATGATACCCATACATTTAACATGGTTCTTAACACACTCACTAATAAAGAGCCTATTGACCAACCTATTTATTTCTCACCCTTTCTGCTTATTGAGGTAGTAAAATTACCTTTTCCTCCTTTAAAAACCCAAATCAAAGAAGCACCATATTTTCCCCATCCACTAATTGAGTTAGTGGAGTCATTAATTACCCTTTTAGCTGATATACTGGAATAATTAACCATCATTGCCTCACCTTCACCTTTGACTACCAAGAAAACCACTCCCCCTTTAGAAACCATTTTTGAGGAGAAAATCCCTATGTCTACTCCTCCCAAAAAAGAGTCACCCATCGAAGCCTAGTATCCTTTGATTGAATAATAATATGAGGTTACCATCCCAATGTCTCCACTTAGGGGCCTATCTTTTAGTTTTAAAATTCAAGGAATCACACCAACCTACAAACCATTCTCTATGGTAGTGTACAAATTGGAATTTATCTCTAACCCTGAAATAGATCAAGACACCTTTTAGTAGTAATTAGGGTTTCCTTATATCACCAAGTAATAACCTCCAACCATACCTTTAGTATACCAACCCATCATTTTAGCCATTTGAGCTTCTACCCTATCAACTACTTTTACCAATCCAAGAATCCCTCAACCATCTAAGACACGTAGGCCCCAAGCAACTGAGTCACCTTTTTAGACCAAACCAATCAAACTAATCAAAAACCTTGGTATCCTCCATACAACAAGCCTTAGTCACCCTTTGGTGAAGGTAGACCTAACTTATTCAAACCCAACTGCCAAACACCAGATCAAAGTAACCAAAGAGGTAAAACCACACAAAGGTTAGAAGACTTAAATTTCACCTCCCTCAACTTTTCCCTCCATTTTGGGGCCTCATCCCTCTACCTTAAACAAGAAGATAATTGTTTCTACCAAAATCTCACCACCTATTTTGGTTACACCTTCAAAGTTTCTCTTTGATGCACCTCTTTTCACCATGCCAACAATACATAAGCTACCTAATTTATAATCTTCCACCTCTAAATCATCAACTTCCTTGCCTAAACCAAAGCCATCAAACAAGTGTGCCAGCCTACCCAAAACACCCACCACAAAACCTATTTCTAAGTAACCTTCTACCTTAATAATTAAAGTAAATAATGCTACACCTTTACCACCTTTAGCTGAATCCTACTCGACCATTTTCCATAGGTTATTTGAAACTTATTGTTTATCCTTAACTCCCATTAGACCCTTATTTTTACCCTTTTGCTTCGAATTTAATCTAGTATAATGACCACCACATGTGTTCTTATCATAGAACACCTATTTATGATATGAAGAACTGTGAAGCTTTCCAAATCATTATCCACTAGTTTTATGATGAGGATGATCTATTTATAGATGAACCTCATATGAGCCCCATAATAATCCAACCACCAACCATACCTACCCAACACTCATCTATTCCTCTACTCTCACCTCAGAGTGAAGATGAGTATGACCAATCTAATACCTCAACCTCTCCTTCTATCCATACTATCAATGTGGTCATGAGATCATATTAGAAGGACAAAGGGAAGGATAAGGTGTTCATTCCTTGGACGTACCCTACTTCAAACTCTCGACAAACCCACTCCCAACAATCTCTGACTTTGACCAAACCCAAGGTATCTATCTTAGGTGCCTCCCAATCTAACCCTTTAGAATCCATCTGAAGATTTATCCTCAAGTAACTTCATCATACCTTGATAATAATGAGCTTGTATGATTTTATCTCTACCTCTCCCCATCACTACTAAGCACTAATAAAGGCCTTATAATCCATTGAGGTCAAACCCAAGGACCCCAACATCTAACAACCTTTATTGGTTCCCTTCAAATTTCTAACCTTATTACCTTCAAGGATTCAAAAATCCCTTCCATCCACCCTCTCATGCCTACAACTGAATCTATTTTTTAGATATTTTCATGTCTCAATCCTCAACCATCCTTTGCTCCTTCAATGATACTATGGCCACTACCTTGGGAACTATCATCCTTCATATCTATTTAGGACCCCACACTCTCCTTGAACTCTTATATGTTGTAAAAGGTGAATTTTGATAAAACATCTTGTTGGGACAACCTTGGATTTACTCTATGGGTTGCATTCCCTTTACCCTCCACCATTGCATTAAGTTTGATCATGAAGTCCAGGTCATCACCATCCAAGCTAAGCCTTTTATTACCATGCAACATGACCTATCACCCCAATGATGTCCTTCTACCCTCATCCAACACACCCTCAATAACTAAAATCTAACCTCCTATCACCAAAGTGGATATCATATCCCCTACTACCGATGAGGCATTAACTATTTCCTCTATACCTTCACACCAAATCTCCACCATAGACCCTTTGAAATCCACATTACATCACCTTTTATTATGGGAGTATCGCCTTTAGTGCTTGATGTTTTCCCTACTCCTCACAAGTATGGGAAACTTACCAACTAGCTAGGATATGACCCCAATGTCATGACTATTGTTACCTTTAGACCTCCCCATTATTAGACCCATTTTGTCTATGAGGGAATAGACAAATCCCTCAGTGCCTCTACCACCTCTCTTTCACCTTGACCATTCACTATTGATTACTCTTACCTAGATAAACTAAACTTTGCTAGGACATATCTTTATTGGTGTGCTTAGAAGGGCTTTAATCTTGGGTAGTATGAGCATGGCCCATATGAATTAGTCACCATCAAAACCAAGAAGCCACATGAGAAACATGGACTAGGTTTCATCTTACTTAATAAAAAGAAAGCCAAATATCCCATTATTACCATTATTGAGGAAGATATTCTGACCTCACCTCTACTTACATGTGAGGATGATGACATCATCTCACCTATTTTTTTCATCAACATGATCAACCTTAGACCCTTGACTTATCATAAGGAGGGGAAAATGTAACCATCCCTTTGACCCACCCTAAAATGATAGGAGAAGACTCTCTTACCATTAACACTATTCAATGCAAAGATGATGATTATATTCTCACCTACCTTGGTGCCTTGGATTCTTCAATCCACAAATCCCTTCCTCCTGAGTCTTTGACCATGTTTAAAAAATACACCTTGGATATCAACTTGGGTACTTTGAATAGCCGTCACATTGTCAAAATTGATCAATCATTAAATGCTGAGGAACTTTGGGACTTTCCCTCTTTCCTCCAAGACCAAAGCATAGCCTTTACTTGGTCTTACAATGATATTCCCTAAATTTACCCAACCATTTCTACCCATAACATAGTCACTCATCATGATGCCAAACCTATCAAGTAAAAGCTCTGATGCATGCATTCATGCATCACCCTTCTTATCAAATAAGTGATTTAGTGTCTTTTATCTATCATCTTTATTCAACCCATTGACTACCCCCAATGGGTCTCAAATTTTTTACCTATCACTAAAGCCACAAGGGGACTACACATTTATGTGAACTTTCATTACCTCAACCTCACCTACCCCAAAGACAACTTCTCTTTACTGAGCATCAACCAACTTGTTGATCTTATGGCTAACCATGAGATGTTATCTCTCATGGATAGGTTCTTGGGTTAAAATCAAATCTTAATTTCTCTTGAAGATCAACACAAAACTACCTTTACCACCCCTTAGGGAACCTTTTACTATAGAGTCATGACTTTTAGATTAAATAATGTTGGTGCAACCTACCAATGTGCCATGACTTATATCTTCTATGACCTTATCCATAAGATCATCAAGGACTATGTGGATGACTTTCTCAAAAAATCTAAACTCCAAAAAGATCACTTGGATGTTCTTAAGATCATCTTTGAATACCTTATCCATTACCATGCCTACCTAAACCCTATTATCAAAAAATATTCTTCGCTTCATTGTCTTCTTTCATGGAATCAAATTTGACCCTAAAAAAATCAAAGCAATCCTAGACATGCTTCCTCCAACCAACCTCAATTAACTCTATAGTTTACATGAGAAAGTTCAATCCATGTGTCACTTCATCTCTTAGCTCTTAGATTGATGTCAACCATTCTACCACCTCTTGAAGAAGGATGTCTCTTTTAAGTGGAATAATGATTGTCAAAAGGCTTTTAATTCTCTCAAAAAGTACCTTTTGTCTTCACCTATCCTCACCCCTCCCAAGGATGACCAACCTTTCTACCTATACATCTTTACCACCAACCATTCCCTAGGGGAAATGTTAGCTCATTAAGATGAACAACATAGAGAGAAAGACGTATACTACATTAGCCACACACTTTTAGAATATGAAACTTAGTATACCCATACTAAGAAACTTTGCTTAGATTTTGTCTTCATGGCTATCAAACTTCACCACTACCTTTCTAATCATAGTTCCTACTTTATAACCAATACCAACCCACTCAAGACATGCACTCCAAGACATACTAAAACCAATGTATGGCCAAGCGGTTCATGCTCTTAGTAAAGTTTAACCTTGATTTCCTTTAGAAAAATTTAATGAAAAGGAAATTTGTTATCGATTAATTAGTCAAATCCCCATTAGTAGATAACCAACCTCTTCCTCTTGAGTTCCCTAATGAGTCTATCATGACCTTATCTTAGGTAGACTTTACCTATCAGGTCACCATGTTCTTTGATGGTTCAAAGTGTCAGCATGGTAGGGGAGTGGGTATCATATTTATCCCCTTTGAGGGTGAACCTCTACCTTTATCCTTCAATCTTTATTTTAAATTTACCAATAATATAGATGAGTATGAAGCCCTAGTAATAGGCCTTCAAATTGCATTAGCCGTAAGAGTCAAAATTATCAATATCTTTGGTGACTTCCAACTTATGGTTAATATAATGAATGGTTATTACCAATGGAAAAATGATGTCTTGTAATAGTAAAAATGACTAGTGGATGAACTCTTAGCATCATTTAAACACTATCACATCTAATCAACCCTATGATCTACCAACAAGTTCATTGACACCATGGATTACCTCACCTCCCAAATCTTATATGCACCCTCAGAATCTATGTTGTCTATATTTATCCACAAACTTACCTAGCCATATTATGTCAAATTATATTTTCCCACCATTTTCATTGTGGAAGAAACCCAACCTAAATTTTGGTATCAATAAACCTTTGACTACTTTAACCTTGACATAGTTCCCTATGACCTCTCTAGGAATGATCAAAGATTTTTTATCCAAAGTACCTCTCGCTATACCATTATGGGAGGAATATTTTATAAATATAGCTTCAATGGTCTCCTCTTCTATTTCATACATAGTCAAGAAGCCTCTCATGCTATCAAGGAAACACACAATGGAATTCATGGTGATCACTTTAATGGCCTCACTATAGCTAAGTATATCCTTTGTCTTAGCTATTAATAGCCTAACCTTAACCAAGACTCTTATGATTATGTGAGAAAGTGTGTCAAATTTCAAGATCACACCAATTTTCATCATGTACCTAGACATAGCCTTCGATTTTCTACTGATTTCAAGTCCTTTTCATAATGGAGTCTAGATATTATTGGTGAAATCAACCCTCATTCCTCACAATGACACCATTATATTCTCACCACAACTAATTATTTTACTAAGTGGTTAGAGGTTATCCCTCTATTCTCAGCCAAAGTAGAAAATATTATTGACTTTATCAATCATCACATCATCTATCACTTCAGTGTTATTCATAATATTATCATCGACAATGGTAAATCCTTTAAGAATAAGCAAGTCTAGGGTCTATATGATGCATTTGTCATTAAGTTAAGCTTATCCTCACCTTATCACCCCCAAGTAAATGGATTGGTAGAAGTCTCTAATAAAACCCTTAATAACATGCTAACTAAAATGGTCAACACATCTAGTCTGGATTGGTATTTACAAATCTCCTTTGCCTTGTGGGTGTATGATACTAGTGTTACAACCCCTACAAGTGTTAAATTTTTTTATCTTATGTTTGAAGTAGAGGATATCTTACTTATTCAAGTACAAATCCCCTCTCTTCACATATATTTACAAGAGCTTATTTCAGAGGATGATTATCATCAACACCATTTAGCCCATCTTGAGCTACTGGATGAGCATCATTTAGTATCCTTCACCCATCTTCATAACTATCAAGAGTGTGTCAAGTGTGCCTATAAAAAATGTCTTGAAATTCAATAATTCAATATCAGATACCTCATCTTAAAGTAAAACCAACATGTCACTAATATGGAGGAAAACAAGTAGGGCAAGTTTACTTTCAATTGGCTTGGACCCTATATCATAACCCACAAGTATGGATTAGGAGATTACTAGTTGTCTTCTCTCAAAGGCCACCTAGATCTTGAGACCCTCAATGATTTGCATTTTTGGCCATTATTTTATTGAGAAGGATCAAGTCAACCTTTTGTTTCACTTAAGATCATCCCTTTTTATACACCCACATTCCATCTCCCTATTTTAGGGGAAACTGATTAAAATTGAATCATGTGATTATCTATCAATGACATAGCCTTATATTAAATAATGGATATCATGACTCTACCTATGGCATGGTTCTCATGGTACTTTCCACACCTTCATAAGATGGATTCCCATGGTCGATTTTCACGTAAACCTCTTTATACCTAATAAATCATCTTGTGCTTTTAGTTTTTCCTTAATAAAGGTTAACCCTTAAGCCTATATAAGCAAGTATATGTCAAGAAAAAAAAAGTAACAAAATTCCTATCACTAGCAATCATGGGTCATTCGTAGCATTCACAAACTACTCCCTTGAAGGACAATTATCAAAACTTTAATTAAAATTGTCAAAATGTAAGGTGGACTACTCCCACAAAGGATAGCTATAAAAAAACATTCAATAAATCATGTAAACTTAGACCACTCCCTCGAAGGATGGCTGAGTAAGCATTTTTCAAAATCATAGCAATTTCTTGGAAGCTTCCCACATCGATCAGCTTCCCATATATAAAAAGCTACAAAATACCCATTATCAAAATCACAACAAATGTAAACTAATTTTGAAGGCCATAATGAACTCTTAAGTAGCATACTAAGATGGAGGCCACAACTAGATTTCATAAGTAGACTTCCTGCATCAATTAATTTGTAGAGTTTTGACATAGGCTTGTTTATCCTAGTTTTTTAGACACATATAGAAGAGGCATTCTACTCTCATGAGAAGTTACATTCTCACCCATCTCCCCTTTACACTATATGCAATGGATTATTGATCTTACTTGACATTATATGCTCAAGATACCTTATAACCAATTATTGACTACTAATGTAAAGCGTTCAAAGGGCTTGTGTTCATTAAGCCAATCTAACTTTAGTTTTATTTTAGTCCTTATCCATGAAGAAGCATCATGCCCTTTTATTACCCTATTATGACTAGTTGTTATTTTCATGATGATGATTATCTCTCTATTATATTCTTTAGTCTCTTGTCTAGTGTTTTTGATTCATTTAACTCATGTGTTTTACCTTAAGCCAAATTCAAAACATAGAATAATCATAATCATAACCATAATCAAAGCATAAAAATAAGCATGAACATATTCATAAATTACAACAAGCATAATCAAATCATTGTATCATAATATCCATAAGCAATTTGAGCCACTAAACATTTTCCACCACATACCTAAGTCTAAAATGATGAAATCTAAATACTCATTTAAAGTTATCATGTCATAAGCAATCAAGAAACATAACCATAAATTAGATCCATATCATGCCTAACTTAGTAAGTATATATCATCATCTAGTCAACCATAACATTAACATAATACATGATCACATATACACATCACATCCAAATCATTAAACATCAACAACAAGCCATAAACCATGAACCATCAACATGACCATAAGTAACCATATCATATATAAACTCATGAGTCAAATAGCATAAAAACGTGTATAAAGTAGATGGACATGAATCTCTCTAAAAAATATACATCTCATCACAATGAATTATAGGCCAAAATTAAAATGATATACATAATGTCATAATATAGCTATGTCTATGCCCTAGGGGCACCACTTCTACCTAGAGCACCACTAGATCCTAGTGCCTACCCACCTGCTATACCTACCAATCCCCCAACTATCCCTATCTTCCTAGATATAGATGTTACCCACCAACCTAGTGTTATTACATTGACACCACTTGACAAGATGGCTCTGTACTTACCCCCTTAGGGTTCATCTAGACACTGTGTAAGTAAAATAGCCTTGTAATACCATAGATCCTCTACCATAGCTAGGTATCATGTCATGGGAGTGAAATACAATGGCATTACCTATCTTTCTATTTCTCCTCCTCTTGTTTACCTCAAAGAATCCCTCTCTTGGGTCACCAAGCCTAGAGAGGTATTAACCTGATCTCTCTCCCCTATGATGGTAGAAATCTAACCTTGTAAGGTCATAACCTGACCCTGTAGTGTGATAATCTAGTCATGCAACATGGCCACCTATCCTTGTAATATTTGTACATATCCATATGTAATGGCTAAAGCTACACCTACCTTTCATTCATGGCTCACCAAATCTATATCCATTAGCCTCACACCTTCATAATCTCCACCAATGTCTATAACTACATATATAGGTTAGTACCATGCCATTTACTCATCTACAAACCTAACATCATCTATCAGTGCCCTAGTGGGAATCTCCTCAAACTCTAGAAAAGTAGGCATGGGATGTGGCTTCTATAGTAAAATCTCAGAGTCCTCTCACTTGTACTAGGGGAATAGACCTAAGATGCCCTATACCAGGTCTAATTTTTATCATACCCTATCAAATGGGATCATCTCCACCTCCTTATATCACTTGACAAATATCCATCTATATCTATATAGTGAGATTGTCTACAACCTATAACCTAGCCATATTGGAAACTAGATGTATGGCCTCCAAGTGATGTCTCCTATCACTAGTACAACCCTGAACCACTCCATGTCATGGGCACCAGCCCTTGCACCTGATACAATAAAGTCAACCCTCCATCACATGAAGTTGATAAGGAACTCTATCTATGTAAAGCCTACCTAAGGCAACCCTACTGGCCTTAGAACCCTAATGTACTCATAAGCCTAGTAATTCAAAATTAGGTTGACATTGATACCATATCTCATGTGGGCCCTAAAACCCCATTAATCCTTATATGTATACACAATTAAAATAGGTACCCAATCAAATACCATCTATCCTAGAAATAGGTCAACCAAAACCCCTAGTAAAAGTAAAAAAATCTCCTATTGCTCAAGTTAAGAAGCCCAAAGCATGTCACAGTAATAATGAGCATGGTCAAGAGTCTCCTCTCAGCTTGAGCCCTCTGATACAAAGCACTATATCAAAACCCCCTAACATGTCATCTGACTTGGTCACTCTCATCCCCATAGAGCAGATCAATATGATAATCCTGCACCACTCACTCTATGAGGTATATCACATCACTATGAAATGGTAGTTAAGTAATCCTATGAACATCCTTAGGTAAGATAGTCATCTCACAAATCAATAATATGAAGGTGTTTGTATTAGGATCACATCTCTTAATGAGTGTTACAACCATAGATATATCTCAAGGCACATATTGATAATACCTCATCACTCCTAGCCCCACATCTTTCATATGGGCTTAATTAGCTAGGGTTATCCCTTGCTAGATCTTGACAAAGATATGTGACACTTAGTCATGCATCTATATCTACTCCCTAGCCTACACTAAGTTAGAATCATGACTTAGTCACCTACAATAATAGTTTTTATCCTAAACTTTATGTAATTGACCTATTCCCTTATCCATCTTACCCACCTACCCATTAGCTGCTAAACTTTCCCTCTAGACTTCCATCATCAACCTATCCCTAACAAGATAGCTTTCCATTTGACCTAAATTTTTAAATAACTTAGAAAAAGCTTCCCTACCCTCATCAACCATCTATGGTCATGGTGACTTTTAATGGTTCAGCATCCATATTTTCTAGGGTGTTGATCATCAATGGTTAGACTTGACTATTGATGGTCACTGTGGGCATTCTTTAGTTGGAACATCCGAACCCTATCACACTAAAAAACTACCAAATACACAAACTAAACTATAAATATATAAACCTAATTACCCTCCCACCCTAATTTAACTATCCAACCCATCAATTCCCACTTTCATCTATCCATTTACCCAAATTTCACATAAACCCTACTTAGGGCATATCAAACCTAACTTGAGTAATTTTAACCTACCCTAACCTCCTAACCCAATAAAATTACATCAAATAACATCTCATCTATCAAATATAAGACACCACCTACCTTATTTCATAACTATCATTATGGTGTCAAACATAGGCCTACTCATCCTTACCCACCCCTATATGCCCCTTAGATCTTGATTGGTCCTCAAAGTCCACCTTCTACCTCAATAATCAATCTCACCCTAAGCAATCACCCTCAACAATAAGATTCACCACTCAAAAAAAAAATTACCAAGGCTCATAGTCCAAAACATGCACAAGATAAATGATTAAAAGTAGTTTCAAATTTACTTTTACATTGTGGGATTTTAGGGTTTTCACATTGACCATCAATGGTCAAGGTGACCATCAATGGTCACCCTTGGGGAACTTGACCATCGATAGTTAGGTAACCCCACCTTTTTGGCTCTTGCCTTCTATAAGCCATCTCGTATTGGGCTTAACATTAACTCTCTTACCCCTATAATCTACCTTCTCCTGACAACCTCATCACCTTACCATTGGTCCATTTTGGCCCAACTAGTGCACATTTTGTGACACCTTTTACTCAATATTTTGAATATAGAAACAACATTTCCATGTTAACCCTTTTTTAACTTGTACCACCTTGTGCTTACTTGACTCACTAATGTGTTCTCAAGAGCACTTCCTACCTTGGATACCCATGACACTAAACCCATTTTTATTTTCACTAGGAGCACTTCCTACCTTGGATATCCATAGAAACACTAACCTTGTCTAGGAGACTAATAGGTGTACCCAACTACCATGGATAATTATGGTCATATAGTACACTAATCACTTGTCCCTTAGCATTGACATTTATTGTTTTCAACCATGACAACCTAGTTTTTACATGATCTTGGCTATCATACCTTTTGTTTCACTTTACATGCCTATTTAAGCTTTAATGACCAACCTCTCAACCACATTCATAACATTCACCTTCATCAACCTTGTCAAACCTATACCTAATTCTAATTTACCTCATTGAATCTTAATTTAAGGGGGGATACCTCCTCTATACTCAGGATGATCAATAGACCTTTGAATAGAAATTGGTTTTTGTTTTGAAACTGGTTAATTCCAAGATGCACAACAAAAAGGGACAAAATGTAAACACCAAAAATTTTCAAACTATGATTTTAAATTTCATAAAACCCCTAGACTACTTTGAGACCCTCTTAAGATTAATCTAACCTTTCAACCCCTAATAGAGCTTACCCATAATTAGTTTGGCTAAAATAACTTAACTTAACCTTTTACCCATTTTTACCTTTTACCCGTAACTGCCTATGGTTAGGTTGACCACCAATGGTCACCCTGATTGTCGATGGTCAGGGTCCACCTCTTTAACCAAGAGCATGAAAACTCACCTACCTTGATTTTCTAAAAATAACTCATCTAATTCCTATTGTGAGCCATTGCATGAATGAGTTAAATTTAGGAGGCCCAATTCATGTCCTATTGCAAATATATTGCCTTGCCTATAAGAGAGAGGAACAAAGAGGTGAAATCCATCTACAGTTATGTTTCTCTCAAAATTTAGTTTCTTTTCTTACTTTTTTTATTTTTAAAAAGAAAGAAATTAGGAATGAAGGGTGTGGAATAATACCTGTTAAAGTTCTTGCATTGAATCCAAATGATTATGGAGAACTCTTATTTGGCTAGTGAAGAATACTTGAAAATAAGAAAGCACTACTACAAAAACTTGTTTGTTAGACAAGTAGTTGGGTGGATTGCCTAGCGTGAGCTAGATCCTAGAAGTCAAAGCTTTCTAGGAGGCTGTCAATCCACCTTATTCAAAACAATTAAGTTAGAAGGATAAAAGAAGTAGATTTTGAAAAAAAATAACACATAAATGATACTAAAATATCAAATAACTAAATTTGATATAATAAAGTTAAATAATTTTCAAAATATAACTAAATGAATGCAATAGTTTAATTAATACTAATGCTAAATTTTTTTAAAGGTTATGGTTTTGGTTTGGTAAAGTGGTGAGGGTCAAAAGGATTATTTTGTTGGTTTGGGTAGATGGTCAAGGTTGAAACTATGTAAAGGGATGAATAGGTAAATGAGGCAAATACGTGAATATGGAAAAGAAAAAAGAAAGGTAAAGATGAAAAAGAGGTAAATGAGGCAAAGAGGTGAATGGGATAAATGAAATGGAAATATCCAAAGGGATTAAATCGGATGAATGGGATAAATAAGAAGAGTTTAAAGGATCAAGAGTATGGAGGTTAATAAAAGAGAAGGCCAAAATGAAATAAAGAAAGAACTAAAATTACCAAATAAGGTAAATTACCTCAATGTTGTTGAAATGGCTTGAAGATGTTGATGATGGTTGAGTGTTGATGAAGCTTGAAATAATTTTATAACAACTTCATTGCTTTGATATTTTTTCCTCCAAGATGATGATGACCTCCTCCAAAAAAACTTGTAGCAATATGCGAAGAACAAAAGACTAACTTGCCACTTAACCTTGGGTAAAGGAGAGGGGGGTATTTATATCATTTTTATGTGAATAAACATGCCAAAATAGAGGAATAGTGAAGTAATTTGAATTTATCAAAGTGGGATCATGATTTAGTCAAGGTGAGGATTCCCATGTGGGTTGGAAAGTCTTCCATTTGGGTTGGTGAGTCTCCATTTGGGATAAAAGATCAAAAATAGTTGCCCTTTGTCTTTCCTAAAGTATTAAAGAGGTAGGTATCTCTTTTTGAAGTCTAATTTCATGTGGGAAGATAAAATACATGTTGAATAATGAACCCTTAAGGGTAAATTTTCCATATTTCAAGAGGGGGCCCTTGTGATGCTTGAATGAGGTCATCAAGCACTTTGGAAAGGGTCCCAAGTGGGGTATGATGTCCCACATCAAGCCACATCACTTGCCACATCACCTCCAAATCACATGCCATGTCATCATGAATAGTTATAGTGGGTCCCATAGTGAATAGTGATGGTGAATAATACTTTCAAATAGTGATTTTGAATGATTTTTGTGACAAGGAGAATAGTGATTTAGTTGTGTTAAGGGGGATTTTTGGAAGGTTTATTCAGTTTTTATGGGATCCCAAGGCATTTAGTCCTAAAAAACTTTAAATTTGCAATTTTTTTGGTGTCTACATTTTGCCCCTTTTTGTTATGTAACTTTGAATTAACAATCTACAAAATAAAAACAAATCACTTGGTTGAGGGTCAAGATGCCCTGAGTATGGGAGGAGGTGTTCCCCCTTAAATTGAGAGTCAATGAGGAAAGGTTGAATTAGGTGTAGGTTTGATAAGCAATTTATGGGGAGGCACTAGGTGGTGCCACAAGGTAGCTGAGTACATGAAATGCCTATGGGTTCACAAAATATGACTATATACAATATTCAAGATTGAAAATGTTGATAATAAAAAAGGTTGCATTCAAATATAAATGATATGGTAACTAATCCCTAACATTGGTCATAACTGATTAGGTTAGTCTTATCAAGGTTCTTAGATAGGGTCAGTGTTAACTTAGGTATCTAGAGTAGGAAGTGCTCCCAAGAAAACATAAATGATCTAGTTTTGGATGAGGTGGTGAAATAATTTAAAAGTTTAACATGGCAAGGTTGGTCATTATGATCAAAATTTATTGTAAAAAACACCAATGTTCTGGGTAAAAAACAACTAATGTCAAGGTGGACATTGTGACAGCATGGGTGGATTGGGTATGGGTTAGAAGGGGATAGCTAAGCTAAATCTAGATGCACATTGTAAGTGGGCATTGCCTACATAGTTCCATGTATAGGAATCCAAAAAGATCATTATGCCAAATGTAGTTATTTTGAAACGAAGGGTGTTATTTAACATGGTTGTCCAAATTGGATATCATATAGGTAGGTCCAGGTCAAGGAAATTAGAGAAAAGAAAGCACTAAAGGGTGGAAAGGATGGATATCAAATAGTTTTTTATGGGTGTGATAGAAATGGTAGATGAGGTGAACTAGGATGTAATAAGATGATTGTGTCAACTATGTAAAAGGAATTTGTAGCCATGGATAAGTAGGTTTAAGTGTGAAGTTTATACCACCATCATAAAGAAAAGGAAAGGTAGAAATATGTGGTACCAAGATTTGGAAAATCTAGAACTACTCAAATTATTATAGTGATCTGATGGGTTATTTTATCACCATCTAAATAAGTTAACATTGTGCACATTCCACAATAATGTCATTAAAAATATATGGAAGGTTATTATGCAATGGTTTGGGGAATTAGAGTAGCAGAGTGGGTAAACAAGAAGTGGAAAAGATTCAAACCCTTGATCCTTGAGTTAGTGGGGCCCCAAAATAAGTAAACATAGAGATTTTGGGGGAATTTAGAGAAAGCATCTGAGGGGTTTTGGAATATGGAGTGAGGTGAATAATAATAACATTAATTAATTGAGAGAGTAGGTTGTGGATTATGGTTAAAGAGTAGGGTGATTAAAAGGTGTAAGAAAATGTAGTTTGAAAGGGACAATCAAGGGAAATTATTGGAATAAAGGTTAGGGCATGTGAGAGGGTGTAGCTATCATCCCCTTGTGGTTATCCCAAATCTTCCATTTGAAGGTAGTTTTATTTTTGATTTTAACATATTCAAAGGTTGAAGTAAAATGCATTTAAAATAGGTAAGACCAGAAGAGGTGGGGAAGGAATTTTCATCTCAATGGTTGAATGACACTTAGGTTTGTTGGTTGGTTATATGATCCCATAGTCTTAGATAATTGTGTTATAGAGCCATAGGATTGGTATATATCTTGTAGTAAACCAAAATCAAGTGGAAGACCTTAGAGGCCATATCATGCTCAAAATGGGTAGAGGGTTGAAAAGGGGAAAAACTGATAGGGAAGGTGAAGGGAGTAGTTGGAGAGGGACAAAAAAGAGAGTTCAAGCACAACATATAGAGGAATTAAAGGAATAAAGGGATGATACTAAAGTAATGAACCTGATTAGATTGCATGCATTAAGGTAAGGGTGTAGAGGATATAAGGAAGCAAATAAGGAAATGCACGTAGAAATAATACAATTAGTGACCACACTCTAAAGAGGTGGAGGTGAAATTAGAGAACATAAGGGAGATCCAATAAAGGATGAGGTAAAGGTGGACCAGGAGATAGATGAAGAGAAAAAAATGAAGTCGTAGATAAAGAAGAAGGTGGAAAAGGATGTAAGAAGCTAGGCATGGTCATATAGGTCAAGAAGATCAAGGAAGGGCATCAAGGGAGATGAAAAAAATGAAATGAAATAGAGAAAAGAGAATAAAAATAAAAGGTAGAATATTAAGGGTGAGAGATGCACTAAAGAATGATAGATTGGAGAATTGAAAAGGATGGGGAGAGAAGTGTAACAATAATGAAGGGTAAAGGGAGAATGAGGTATATGGGTAGCTATGAAAGGTTTATAAACAAGTCTGAAAAAGACAAAAGAGAAAATAGTTTGGTGATGAAAATGAAAAACAAGGAAAAAAATGGAAAAAAAGGAAACATGAGAGAAAAATGAGTGAAAAGAGGACACAAAGAGGATGATGGGAGAGGGAAAAAGTAGGTGGTATCTTGACCAAGTAAGCATGGGTGATGATATGCAAGGAGATGAATAACGAAGCAAAGAAGATGGTGGTTTTGGAGATGAGAATGAGATGGAAAATGGGAAAGTGGTGAAGAATGAGGGGAAGCAAAGGATGGGTAGATAATAATTTGAAGAGAGATGGTAGGTTTTAATCATCTTGTTAGAAGATATTAACAAGCTGAAGAGGTGATTAGAAGAGATTGACAAGCTAAAAAAATGGTGAGGTGGTGAAAAAATAAGGGGATGCAATGAAAGGGAGTGAGATGAAACTAAGGGATGAAGATTAGAAATGATAAGAACAAAAAAGAAGAATTGAAGTAGGGATACAAAGCATGGATACTCACATAGATGCAAAAGATAAGTGAGTATCAAGATGAAAAGAGGAAAAGGGGAATGTAAAAATGGCCATAGGAAAGCCTTAATTAACCTTAAAATATTAAATTCTAAATTTCCTTTCTTGACTTCACACTTTGGGGTTTTGATTGCTCATAAGGTCAATCACAGTTAGTTGGTTGTGTATTGTTTTTTCTACAAAATGGTATAAATAGATAAAATGTGATACAATTAAATTATTTGGTGGTATATAACATTTTTTCAAGCTTAGAAATGTAGGGTAACCTACAAAAAAAGAAAATGGAAATTATGTAAGGATTCTCAAAGGATAAATACCCATGGAGAACCTAGTTGTTGAGGAAAAAAAGAAGACAAAAAGGATGGGGAAAAAAATAAGAAGAATGGAAAATGGTAAAGGTGGGAAGAGTGGTGGAATTGTAGAGAGTGGTGGTACACGTAAAGAAAAAGTGCAGCAATAGAAGAACCAAAAATATTTCAAGATGCACAGTATGATATGGAATGGGTGAGGAAAAGAGAGTGATAAAGGGGGTATGGCAAATAGCCAAGGGCGAGGGGAGATGATGAGGATAGAGAATGAAGTTGAAGTTGAGAAAGGGAAAGGTTGGTAATAAGGTGAAAGAGAGGCAAACAAATGCAAAAGGTGTGTGGAGAAGTGGTTCATGAAGCATGCACAAAAAAATATGATGGAGAGGCCAATGAAGTAGAGTAGGAAGTGGCTTTATGAGAGGTAAGGGGGGCCAATGGGAAATGTTGTCAACCCTTGTGTTAAAAGAGATTGACAAGCTATAAAAGTGATTTAAAGAGATTGATAGGTTGGAGTTATGGAGATGATTAAGAGATAGGTAGAGAAGTGGAGGAAGATATTTTAGGTGAGAAGAGAAAATAAAGTAAAGGAAGTGGTCAAGCTGACCTCAATTACTAAGCACTACCTATATAGTCCAAAAAGACCTTAGGCCAATTTAGTTCTCCCAATAATGGGGGAAAGACTTAAAAGGAAGTTTTAGATGGTGTTAAAACATAATGATGTTGAAAAAATAATTCAAAGCTTCCTTGATGTAGGGAGCCGTAAGTAAGAGGGTGTTGTTAGTAGTGGAAATGAGTGAGAAGAAAAAAATAGGATGAAAATTAGTTTTAAGAGGGTGTTATTAGCAGTGGAAATGAGTGAGAAGAAAAAAAGGAGGATGAAAATTAGTTTTTAGTGGCCGAGCTACCCCTAGAGCAGTACCTACATAGTTTGTGGACATCAAGCAAATGTAGTTAAATAAGGTTTGGATGAGTGGTGTTCAAATTGGCTACCCCAATTTAGTGGACCATATGGGCTAGTTTGGGTTGAGGGAGAAGGTTTGGTAAAATAATAGTTTTGGGTTTTGGTAAAGGTGTTGATGAAATTGAATGGGGTAGGTTGGTAAATAGTTATCACAATTATCCCACATTTAGTAGGATGGGAGATATGAATGGGAAAGGTAGGATAAATTATAAAGGAACACAATGTGAAGTATGATAAATAATCTTCAATAGATATAATCCCAAAAAGAGGTGCTTTTATGAAGAGGTTACACATTCTAAAATTGTGTGAGGTTAGGATTTTGGAGATAGTGTTTACCGGTACGAGCCAAGTTTTAGGAGATGGGGGTCTATCTAGATCTAAAGAGTCACTATGGCCAAGGTTCACCATTGCTACAAGCCAAGTTTTAAGGGTAGTAGTGAAGTGATGACCTATAAATAATTTATTTGATGGTCAAGGAGATTTTACAAGTAATGAAGTTAGAATCATGGTGAGCAATAGAGGATGGAACTTACCTAACCTAAGAGCTGCATGGGTAGGCTAGACAAATGGTGGCCATATCTATATCTTGTGCCCTAATTTCTTGGAACCACAGATGTGGGGTCCCATTTAAAAGAGGTCTTGGTATCAGGGAACTATGTGGTCTAGGATATTGGTGATATAATTGGATTAAATAGTCATTCCCCTACTATGGATGGAATCTCAGTTGCTACAAAAGAAAATATTGCCATGTTCAAGCAGACATCACCAATGGTTTGGGTTTGATGTTTAGAGCTTGTGGAAATGGGATGGTAGGAATAGGAGGGTAATGTGTTGGATAATTTTTTTTGAATGTTATTATGCTTGAGGTTGTGTGGATACTTATGAATGTTATGGTTATGGTTATGTTTGTTGTAATCTCACTTAATGTAAAAGAAATGACCATTTTTGTTGCAATGTTGGATGGTACAAGTCATGGTGAAAACATCAACCATGCACATTAAGATAAGAATAAGGCTTGATGCTTTGTTTTTGAAAAGGAATAAAAATAGATCCAAAGTGAGATCAACTTAATGAATATAAGCCCTTCAAATGTTGTGTATGAGTTGTAGTTAGTTGATAAAAAAAGGTTTCATGATCATAGGGTGTCAAGTAAGCTCTAAATCCCTTAACTTATAGATAATCAAAAGGGAAGATGGGTGATAGGTGGTGTGAAGGGTCATAGGTGATATGTATAATAACCTTATGTGAATTAGTTTTCCCCTTCTATAGGTGGCCTAAGAATGGTAATAGACAAGTCCATGTCATATGCTAGATGTAGAACGAATAATGTAGGAAGTCTACATGTGAAAGTTGATTGTAGCTGTAGATTTTTTTTGGTAGTGGGTATTTTGATTTATTGTTGTATATGAGAAGCTAATCGATGTGGGAAGCTTCCATGAAATTGCTCTACTTTTGAAAAAATTAAATCAACCATCCTTTGAGGGATTTGTCTAAGTTTATTGGCTTTGTTTTAATGTTCTTGATAGTTTTCCTTCAAGGGAGAAGTCTACCTTACATGTGGCAATTTTTATTTTGTTTTTGGGTAGCTATCCTTCAAGGTAGTAGTCTGTAATGCTTAAGATATTGACCCAATTAATTTTTTCAAGATGAAATGTGTTTAGACATGGACCATTATAATTAGGTTTAGAGGTTTACTTTTATGAGGGCAAACTTTACACAAGAAGGTCAATGATATGTGAAAGGGTGTGGTTTTGAGAGACAATGACCATGGGATTCCATCATGTTAGAGATTAAAAGCATCTATGAGAGCCATGCTATGGGTAGATATTTGGTACCCATATTTAGGATTAGGCCATGACTATGATGGTTAATCACATGGTTCTATGTTGTAATCAATTGTCCTCAAGAGGGGAGGACGAAGGTGGGTGAAGGTTAAAATCTTATAATGAAGGGATAAGCCTAAGTTAGATAAACATGTGAGGTTGATCCTTCTTTAATAGAAAAATAGATGCAAATGTGAAGCATTGAAAGGCTCACGTTATGGTTTGAATTTAAAATAGGATAAATGATAAGCTCCTGATCCATAATTATGGGTGATGATGTAGGGTCCAAGCCAATTGAAAGAAAACTTGCCTCATTTACTCTTCTCCATGTTGGTCACATCTTGGTTTTATTTTAGGATGAGATCTCCAATATTGAATTATCATTGTTTGAGGTAAATTTAGTTAGGTTTGATGGAGAAGGGTAATTTTCAATGCTTTGGTGGGAGAATTTGAATCCCAAATAGGTCAGGTGGTGTCCAAATGCATTCCCATAATTTGGTATACCACTTAGTTCAATCTGGGTTGATGGATATGTTTGGTCGATAGGTTGAGGCAAAAAAGCCAAGGGTTATTTTAGTTAATGGTTAAGGTATGGTTTAATTTAATAAATTGTTAAAGCTTTATGGAAGGAAAGTTCCCCCAATTTACTCTTTGCATGGGTGGGAAAAAGATCCTAAAGTGAAGGTGTTTTTGGTTGGGTTTGGTTAGAATGTTGAGGGTTTAAAGGGTATGTTCATGGAATGGACATTTTAACCTTTACCTTATCTTTTTGTTGTAATTGAGAGTAGCTAACCATACAGATGGTATGGATAAAAGGAAGTATTGGTTTAGCTTGTTGTTTTAGTTCCTCTTTACTCTTAGGTGAGAATGGGGGAATAGGTAAGTGTTGGGTAGGTTTGGTTGATGGTTGGGTTGGAAATGGGCTCAAAATAGGTTAATTTAATAACATATTATCCTTACCATAAATTTGGTGGATAATATTTTTAAGATCCTTGCAATGTTTTGTATCATGGCCAAGTATCCTATGGTAGGAGCACACATGGTGGTCATTATACCCTGACAGTTTTGGGCATGAAGGGTTGAAAGTTTTGATAGGGTTAAAAGATTTGATAAGTGGCAAGGTTAAGGAATAGGATTACAATAACCTTTGTAAAATGGTTGAATAGGATTCATGCAAAGGTGTTAGAGGTGATAGGTTTTTACTTTTGGGATCCTTCCTAAAATTAGTTTTTACTACAAAAGTTATGGCTGGTGGGGTAGTTTTAGTTTGTCAATTAGGTTGGGATGGCTTGGTTAAGGGAGGTTCATCTGATAAGATATTATCCTCATATAAGTTTTGGATGAGTGCTTGGAGATATTTGCAATGTTTTGTGTCATATACAGATGTCTTATGGTATGCATAGACTAAGATGGCATTAAACCATTTTGGTTGAGGATGTGAAGGGTCAATTTTTTGACAGGTTGGAAACATTTGAGAGGTGGTTAGGTTAAGGAGGAGGTTTTCAATAACCTTTGTAAAATGGTTGAATAGGATTCAAGTAAAGGCATTGGGGGTGATGGATTTTTAGGCTTTGGAGTGGGATTCTTCTTGCGAGTAAGATTTACCCTAGAAGTTTTTAGTTGTGGAATGGTTTTAGTAGATTGGTTAGGTTGGGGTTTCTTGAATAGTTTAGAAGTAAAAGATTTAAGAGAAGTGGGGGCCATGGGTCTATTTTGAGATGGTTTAGGGGATTCCACCCTTTTAATAGGTTTAGTCAAAGTTTTATTTGATGGAATTGATGGAGTTAGGTCCATTTTCAAATATTAGTGAGTTATGTTAGGAATAATAAATATTCCTAGATTATTGATGGGTTTGGTCAAAGAGGTGTAAGGGTATTTAACAATTTTAGATGGAAGTGGGTTAGATGGTTCCCTTATGGTTTTGAAGGATTGAATATATGAGGATGGGGTTGAGTTAGTGATAGGTTTGAGGATGGATTCAAGTGAAGCTAAGGGTTCTTTTTTGTTTTGTTAAGGGAGGCCAAGATGATGCCAGAAAGTGGCTCTATTGAGATTGGGTTGAGAAGTGAACTCTAGGCTTTGTACTAGCCTATAAAAGGGCTTGTAGATATATTTGGTTCCTTGATCATTGATCTCAAATCTTAAACTCTTGGGTGGATAAGAGGAAATGGTTTCCCCATCTATGTTTTTAGTGGAAGGTTCAAAATTTAGAGAAGATGTTTCTTCCATAGATGGAGTGGATAAGGTGACCACTTCTAAAGGAATGATTTCCAAAGGAAGAGTAGGTGAGTCTATGGTAGGGGAGGAATGTTTAATGACATCAAGTGAAAGTAAGGGAGTGGTTTCTTCCTTTGTTTGGTCATCCAAAGGAATGGGAAGTGATTCCTCCACTTCAATAAGTGGGGTGGAAGAAGTAGTAGTAATAAGTTTATCAATAACAACATTGATTGTGTGTACCTCACAAGTGTCAAACGATTCTGGTTGGCTTTAATTCACTAAAAGGGGAAGTTTAAAATATTATTTGGTTTACTAAATTAAGTTTTGTAAGGAAATTTGTAAAGGTTATACTTAGTCAACAATTGGATTGGTTAAGGTTGGTGTTATTATAGTTTCTCCAGTTGTAGGTTTACTAAGGGCCAAAAGAGGGTGTACCAATGCCTCAATTATCACATTAAGTTGTGAAACTATTTGTAAGTTATTTGGTTGGCTTGAAGAGGCTAATTAGTTTGATAGGTTAACAAGTTGGTTGGGTTGATAGGTTGGCTGATCAGTTAAGGGTGGTGAAATTGATTGGGTTAACAAAGTGGGTTGAGGTTGATATGATGGTTAGGGGAAATTGCCTAAGCTTTAACAAGGTTAGGGTGATTGAGATGATATATGTTGATAGGGTATTTTTTAGGAATGATAATAATTAAATTATTGATGATAGGCCATTGGTTGGTTGTAAGTGAGGTTTGATTGATCATGGATATTTAAAATAGATGGCCTAAGTTTTGACTCTAATCTAGCTATCCAGTCTGTTATCATTACAATAAACTCTGGTGGTAGTTTAGGTAAAGGTTGATAGTTTTTGGGTTAGTTGAAGTTGTAATTTGATGAGTTATAGGTAAGGTTAGGTTGATTTTATACAAGATTGGGTTGGTTATAGGCAAGGTTGGGTTGTTTGTAGATAGGATTGGGTTGGTTGTAGACAAGGTTGGGTTGATTTTTGGTAAGGAAGGGAGCATAAGCTGATTGTGATGCAAGTTACCACTTTAAGGAAAATGGATTATTATCCAAGATCTTAGAAAAGTTAGGATCTCTAGGAGAGAAAATAAGAAAGACATCTATTGAATAAAATATTAGAGATGAGGTATTGTAAAATGGGTTCTTGGTTGGTTTGATTCTTCAATTTGTAATCTGGTAAAGACTATGTGAATATTGGAGAGAAACGAAACTCACACCTCAAACAAAAAGTAAGAAAAATAAAACATTCAAGGTAGCCAAAGCATACACTAAGATATGTTAAATCCTAGACTTTTAATTATCTCTCTTTTAGGTTATGCCTTAGAAAGTATAAAGGGAAATCTAGTTTGATATAGGTACTAAAAAGGCAAGCTATGGTTGGTTTTGGGTTGTTTAGGCACTCCAAAGAAAGATATATGTTAAACTCTAGTATGTGGCTTGGTATGTGGTCATACCACCTCACTTCACAATCTCATAGTGATAAGAGTGATGGGTGCTTAGCCAAGGTATACCAAGTCTAGAGTTTATACTCAACCAGAGAGCTGAGTTTGTTCTCCCCTTGGTGGTGAAATCCAAGTGGGATAGCCGAGAGGGGGTAAGGTTGCCATTAGGTGAAGAAATCCCAGTTAGTCCTTGTCTAAAATATTGTTTTGATGTTTTTATTATTTAGTATTTTTGCTTAGTGTGTGAAGACAAGTGAAATCTATGATAAAATTATTGTTCCTCCTAGTTACTAGATGAACTAAGACCAACAAGCAATTCAATGGATGCAAAGTGTTTATTTTAAACCCAAAATAATATTTTAGATTTATTTAAATGCATAAAAAATCTCTAAATTAAATATGAAAATGCAAGTCCTAATCCTAAGATGATTTTTATTTTTATTTCTTTTAAAGATGCAAGGAAAATAAACTTTAACTTTTCTAAAAAAAAATTAAAACTTGTGTTTTTTAAAAATTATTAAGAAAGAAAACTTAATTTTCCTATAATGCAAATAAATGAATTTCACTAATGAAATTATAAATTTCCTAAAACATATATGAACCCAAGATAATTCAAGGGTCCCACTAGGCATGCCAAAATATTTCTCTCAATTGTTTTTTGCTTTTCTTACTTTTTTTATTTTCGAAAAGAAAGAAACTAGGAATGAAGGGTGGGGAAGAATTCTTGTTAAAGTGCATGGATTGAATCCAAATGATTATGGATAACTCTTCTTTAGATAGGGAAGAATACCTAAAAATAAGAAAACACTACCACAAATTTTTTTTGTTAGACAAGTAGTTGGGTGGATTGCCTAGCGTGAGCTAGATCCTAGAAGTGAAAGCTTTTGAGGAGGCTATCAATCCACCTTAAAACTTAAGTTGGAATGATTAAAGAAGTATATTTTGCATAAAAATAATAAATAAATGATACTAAAACAATAAATATCTAAATTTTATATAATAAAGTTAAATGCTTTGCAAAAGATAGTTAAATGAACACAATAGTTTACTTAATACTAATGCCAAAAATTGGTAAAGGTTATGGTTCTGGTTTGGTAAAGTGGTGAGGGTAAAAGGATTGTTTTGTTGGTTTGGGTAGATGGTCAAGGATGAAAATATACAAAGGTATGAATATATAAATGAGGCAAATAATTAAATATGGTAAATTAAAAATAACGTTAAAGATGGCAAAGAGGTGAATGGGATAAATGAAATGGAAATAGAAAAATGGATTAAATAGGATGAATGGGATAAAGAGGAAGAGTTTAAGGGATCAAGAGCATGGAGGTTAATATGATATAAGGACAAAGGGAAATAAAGAAAGAATTAAAATTACAAAACAAAGTAAATTACAACAATGTTGTTGAAGTGGCTTGAAGATGTTGATGATGCTTAAATGTTGATGAAGCTTGAATAAATTTTAGTAGAGATTCATTGATTTGATATTTTCTCCTACAAGATGATGATGACCTCCTCCAAAAAAACCTATAGCAATATGTTAAGAATACAAGACTAACTTGCCACTTAACCTTGGGTGAAGGAGAGGGGGTCTTTATAGAATTTTTATGTGAAGAAACATGCCAAAATAGAGGAATAGTGAAGAAATTAAAATTTCTCCAAGTGGGATCATGATTTATTCAAGGTGAGGTGGGTGAGGATTTCCATGTGGGTTGGAAAGTCTCCCATTTGGGTTGGTGAGCCTCATTTGGGCTAATAGGTCAAAAATAGGTGCCCTTTGTCTTTCCCAAAGTCTTAAAGAGGTAGGTATGTCTTTTTAAAGTCTAATTTCATGTGGGGAGACAAAATACATATTGAATAATGACCCCTTAAGGGGAAATTCACCACATTTCAAGGGGGGCCTTGTGATGCTTGAATGAGGTCAATTAAGCACTTTGGGAATGGTCCCAAGTGGGGTATGATGTCCCACATCAAGCCACATCACTTCTAAGCCATGCCACTTACCATATCACCTCCAAATCACATACCATGTCAATTTTCAAGTCATCATGCCATGTCATCATGAATAGTGAGTGTGTCCCATAGTGAATAGTACTTTTGAATAGTGATTTTGAATGATATTTGTGACAAGGAGAATAGTGATTTAGTTAACTTAAGGGGGGTTTTGGGAAGGTTTAATAAGTTTTTAGGGGATATTGAGGCATTTAGTCCTCAAAAACTATAAATGTGCAATTTTCTAGTGTCTAAAAGTTGTGATCAAGAGCTTGTAAATATAGGAGTTTCTTTTTATAGGTCAATCACCATTACTAGTCCACAAATCTAAAAATCATAGTAGAGAATTAATTTGTCACTATCTCTCCAGCAAATTTTTAGGTACCATTACTCTATTAGAATCAAGATAGATTCTACCAATAGGTTAGATACCTTAACCACACATCCAATCAACTTTTGTTAAGATAAGTACTTGTTTCTCAGTATACATTTACTTTATTTCCATTTCACAATTAATCCAAGCCTTACCCATCTCTCAGAATCCACCTTTGGATTTTGTCAATCAAACTCTTTACCAACCCAGATCTCGACATAGTACTCGTTGATGGTTGACTCCACCATCAATGGTCATTTTGACCACCAACAATCACTTTGACCACCAACGGTCATTGTGGTAGTGAAAACTAGAAAGCTAATTTCACCTACCTACACCCAATCAAACCTAATTTTCTGTGTTCCTACATGTTCACAGACCCCTTTCTATTTTTTTTGAATCATACCCCAACTCCCTAGGACTAGTATGAATTATCTTAATCAATATTTTAATCATTTATAACATATTTGTTAACAAACATTCTTGTGTTTAATTTGTTTACCTTTAGTTTATTGATGCAAGTAATTTCCTTTTTATTTTATAAGCTTAATTGTTTAAAACATGTGGATTGATAACCTGTAAGGAATCTCCCACTTCCAAGATATATCTATTTCTAGGCAATCCACTCAACTATCTACCTAACAAACAAATTTTCTTTAGTGCTTTCTTATCTTTAGGTCATCCTCCCAAGACAAAGAAGAGCTCTTCATAATCTTTTGATTCAATGCATGCATAATCAAATAGGTTTTTAAACCATACTTTTACTTGGTTTCTTATTTTCCCTTTTCAAAAATAAGCAAGAAATTCACTAAAATGCTTGAAAAAATTAACATAAACCTTTAGCACTATAGAGAATAAAGGATCTTGAAGAAAGAATTAAGATCTACAATGTGAGAAAATATCTACATTATAGAAGTAGAAGAACAAAAATAGTAGACAGAGACAATTTTCCACTCAAAATTAACACAAATCATCACATATTCTTCATTGATATATGGGGAAAAAAAATAGAAGGCCACAATGGGAACATACAAAGTGTTCACTAATATCTATGAGGTGCACCTACTAAGGTTTTCGAATAAGAAAATACTATCTAGTCTATTACAATGGCTATAAAAACAAGAATGTGAAAAATAAAGTCATCACCAACCCCTTCTAATAAGAAAGAGCTATGAATAAATAGGCCAAGTCAATGTCTAGAGAAGAGATACCTAGATATTCCTTCTACCCATAATGGAACCATTACAAATGAAAGGAAGTCTCAGGTTCATGAGTGGAGGTGTCCTTCAGATCTTCGATATAGCACAAATGCATCATTCTATTGTGACCACTATGCTTGGGAGAAATGGGGTGGCACCATGTGTATTATTCAAGAGATGTCCCACCTATGTTGCTCTCAAGAAATTTAGTTATCTCAACAATCAAAACCTCTACTCAAAAAAGGGGCTCACACCATCATCTAATGGTGATCCTTTTCACACTATCAAACTAACACTACTCCTGGGTGAGCATAAAGGTGACATGCTTGTGAATAGTGCTTTTTCAAAGAGGCTAGGGCCTTCTTTGGTAAGGTTAAGCATGGGGGTATCATGTGTCAAATAAACATGTCACTATAAAACATTTTGTGGGGCCCATTTTTGTTATCACCCAATGGCACTACTTGGAGGCTTGACTCAAAATAAAAAATATTTAGAGAGCATGGGGCCACTATGTGTCAAGCTCACACTCCACCTGAGTAGAATAAAGTGTCATCGAGTTGGATAAACATTATGTTACCAAGTGTTGAAAGCATATGAAGGATGGGACTTAGGAAAAATTGAGAAAAGTGGCCTAAAAAAAAGACCCAAAAGGGGATCTATCAAAAGATACCAAAGAACTATGTATTTGTAGAGAAAGCCTAAATAAAGAGATGGATTCTCCTTGATATCAAATGTGGATTACTGATCCACATCAACTTTTGAATTCTATAGTAACTTCTTAAGAAACAAGCCTATAACTCAACATTTTCTCTCTCCTCTCTCTAACAAATGCCACCTAGAGGTACATGGGAGAATCCACTAAAATATCCAATAGATTAATTAAAAATACAAATCCATTATGGGAACTTTTGATCAATATCTTCAACATTGGGTCTTTATTAGGGTTTTAAGAGAGTTTAAACTTGTTTCTATTCTTAATGATCATTCATAAAGCACAGTCCTTCAATCTAAATACTAATGCCTAAAATTTTGATCTAGGACCTTTATCCATCTACCATCAACTGATTAGGTTCCCTTTCAAAGGTTTAATGAGCTATTAATCACAAGAAAATCCTTTTTAGGTTGATAACCCTTCATTCTATGTACTTGAGAGATCTAAAAACCACCTTTCATACCTTGTTCTTCAAATTAGAACATCAAAATTTATACACATATCTAAAATATATTGAATCACCTTTATCAATGGTTACATGAGCTCAATAACCTTGAAATATTATCATGACCATTCCTTAGGCCACACTCTCTATCTTTGTTGTTTAGACTTTAAAATAAAAACCACATTATGCCTTAAAATTGATCTTCATGTCTCTTTTCATGCACTCTCCACCTCACTCACATACTCAAACAACCTATCTCATGATCAAACATTGATATATATCCTTCACATGCCTTGGCAATAGATCATGATGCCTCATTAAGCCAGGTAGGGTGTAGAAGTGTGTCATGTCCCCTTTTTAATTGACATGTTCTGAGTTCATGGTTAGCCTATTATGCGACCTTCATAGGCTAATAGGATGGATAGAGGGTCATAATGGAGCTTGGCCTGACTTTGATTCACAAGATTTCTGCATTTGATTTTCATTTAGGGTATTTCAGACACATTTGGCCTAAGCTCCTACTTTTTAGGGATATTTGATATGCAGCAGAGCACCTTTATTGTGGTATGGTTATGTGCGGAATCACTCCCTGATTCACTAGCTTCGATCGGTTCGTGGATCCGACATGTATTGAGGGAGATATTAATATTTGATTGATTTAATCAAATATTAATTATTTAGCCTATTTTTAATTAGAAACCCTAATTCTAATTTAAGAAACCCTAATTAGGGCAAGCATATCTTTTTGAGGGTATAAGGGTTTCTCATGGAGGCCATTATTCATTAGCTATTGATTATTGATATTGATTTTGAGAATTTCTTCTATGAAGACTGAGCCTAGGGTTCAAGGATTCCATTTGCATTGGAGAACGTTCCCTCTTCAGTGTGTGCAATTAAGAGGTTGTGGAATATCAGCTGATCTATTGCCAAAGTGAGAGATAGCTTCATCCAGAAGTTATCACAGAATTTCAGGTTTGAGGGATAACTTTACACAGAAGTTATTACAGATATTCCAGGTATTTCTTTATTCTTGTTTTGATTCAATAAATTATACAGCTAGAGATCTTCTGTGCTAGAAACGTATATTTTTAGATCAAGGGTTGAAAATAGGGAAGCGTGCTTAATTGGCAGCCATACAAAGTCCGTATAGGTCCATATAGATCAACTCAGGAACCGACCTCGGCAGACAGAGGGCTTCCAGTGACCGACATCGGTCGACTGAAGACCGACGTCGGCAGAAAGCTGACCTGCAGTGACCGACATCGACAGTTTATCGACCGACACCAGCGACTGTGTGTTTGACACAGCAGGCTGAGACCTTCCAGAATCCAATTTTTGCTTCCAGTTTTGCTAAGTCAGGGTTTTTAAGACTGTATTTCATATTTATATGCATGAGAAAGGACTGCAATTGTAATAGTTTAGAAGGACAAGTGATACAATCTGTAATTTGCTATTAAGAGACTATATTATTGTGATCTTTCTGAATTTATTCAACAGTGGTTATATCTTGTTTAGAGTTTTTTGTGTTGCTATATTCCTATTTTGGAGGGGATATTACAATGGTATCATAGCTAAATCTTGCCAGCCTGAGGGTGTATAGATCTTATGCAGCCACAAGAGTTGGGACCACACAAGTATAACACACGCAGCCGAGCCTTGCTTGAAGGTACTTAGGTGTTAAATCAGCCACCGACCATCATGAGTGACAGACGTGAGGGCAGCCCACCCAGGGGCCATAGGTATGATGCTGATTAGGGCACCAGAGAATTTCAGCGTGCTATGATGACAAGCCAACAGCAGATGGCTCAGACACTACAGGCACTTATGACTATGATAGAGAGAATGAACACACCTGATGGACAGAATGGGGACCAAAGAGATGACAGGAGTGCTACGGTTAATTAGAGGCCATAGCAGACTCACTCTAGAACAGCTGATAGACCTACACGTCCTAATTTTGTTCAAGAAGAACCAGAGGCACCAGCAGAGGAAGCAGGAAATAACCCATTTGTAGATGTTTACATGGCTGCAAATGATGAGTGGGACTTATTACCTCTTCATGTCCAAGAGAGGATGACCTTTGATCATTTTTTCAATCTTAAGAGAGAGCACTACAGATTGGTTAGATAGGACAGGAAGCCTAGAGTTCAATTCAGTGAGCTGCAGAAGGCTACTGGTAAGCTTTCTTTAACTACTTTTGACGGCAGCGGTAAGATGACAGCTCAAGCTTGGGTTCATAAGCTTGACACCCTTTTGGCATTGAGACCAATGTCAGAGATAGATGCCATCAAATACGCCACTTTGCACTTGGATGGAGTAGCACATGATTGGTGGTACCATGGTATGGTAACACTTCAGCATAATCAGGTAACAGAGTACCAAGACTTTGTGGATAGATTGGTTGAGCGGTTTGACAAGAAAGATCCTGAGGTTTACTTTTGAGATCTAGCATAGTTGAGACAAACAAGTAACTTGGAGTCCTTCATTGGTGAGTTTCAGAGATTGGCAGTCATGGTGCCCAATATTTCAGAGCGTAGATTGGTAGTTCTCTTCATAGAGGGATTGTCAGAGCCATTGAGAGGTTGGATCAAAGCCTTTGATCCTCCTTCATTATAGGTAGCTATGAAGAAGGCACATGATATGGAGATGGCAGCCCCATCCAATAAATTTAATGCCAGAGGTACTTCTTCTAGAGACCATAAGCACTCCCACGAGGATACGGAGAGACCAGATTTTAACATAGATAAATCCAGGGTAAAAAATGATTCAAAGGCCAATCCGGCAGCACCACCTTTGGATCGTGAGGTGCTTAATGATTTACGCAGGAAGAAGCTTTGCTTCTACTACAAAGGACCATATGATATCCATCACGATTGTCCTTTGAGGCCTAAGGGCAAGGCGAATCGTATGATGTGGGTATACTATGAGGATTCAGATTCTGAGGATTCTGAGCAGCAAAATAGTTCTGAGGGGGGCAGAGACAGAGGCTTCAGGGCCTAATGCAAAAGCAGAGTTAGAGCTTCACATTCAGGAGGCACACATATCTAGTATTCAGTCAGATGAGTCATTCAGAATCCGGGGAGTTTTGGCAGGGCAGAAGGTTATCACCCTTCTTGATACAGGAGCCACACATAATTTCATAGATGCTAGATTTGTGGAGAAGTGTGGGCTCACTACCATAGATTTTGAGGGCATCAGTGTTAAGGTAGCCGATGGTCACACTCTTAAGTGTGAGCATATGATTAGAGACCTCCCATTGCGCTTGAACAATTATGAGTTCAAGGCTGATTATTATGTGGTATATATGGGGGATATAGATTTAGTCTTGGGTATGAAGTGGCTTCATTCTTTTGAGGAAGTTACTCTTCATCTCAAAGACATGGAGGTTCTCTTTAATGTTGATGGGAAGACACATATTCTTAAGGCAATACGGGGCAGCAGCTTCAGATATGTGTTTTTTCATCAGATGGAGGTACCTATACCACATGACGTGATAGAGGGTGATGACGAGTGCACATTGGCACTAACATAGGAAAGGTATGAGGACGAGCTCAGTCTTGAGGTGACTTCAGTTCAGGAGTTGTCACATGTGGTGAGGACTCAACTTGATGATGATATGACTATTTCTAGCTTTCACAATCCAATTTTAGCTATTATTCAGGTAAGGAGTTTGCTTTCTGATTTTCATTTATGGATTGGATGTTGGAGTGCTTATCTTAGTACTAGAGATGATGTGATGCCATTACATGAGAGTTGGGATGGACATAGCATGGGGTTCATGTTAATTGATAGTGGTGGAGATCAAAACTATATTTGGGATCCAGGTGGATTGATTGATTTGTCATTCAATGATTGCTTGAGGGCAAGCAATTTCAGGAAGGGCAGATTGTCATGTCCCCTTTTTAATTGACATGTTCTGAGTTCATGGTTAGCCTATTATGCGACCTTCGTAGGCTAATAGGATGGATAGAGGGTCATAATGGAGCTTGGCCTGAATTTGATTCACAAGATTTCTGCATTTGATTTTCATTCAGGGTATTTCGGACACATTTGGCCTGAGCTCCTACTTTTTAGGGATATTTGATATGCAGCGGAGTGCCTTTATTGTGGTATGGTTATGTGCGGAATCACTCCCTGATTCACTAGCTTCGATCGGTTCGTGGATCCGACATGTATTGAGGGAGATATTAATATTTGATTGATTTAATCAAATATTAATTATTTAACCTGTTTTTAATTAGAAACCCTAATTCTAATTTAAGAAACCCTAATTAGGGCAAGCATATCTTTTTGAGGGTATAAGGGTTTCTCATGGAGGCCATTATTCATTAGCTATTGATTATTGATATTGATTTTGAGAATTTCTTCTGTGAAGACTGAGCCTAGGGTTCAAGGATTCCATTTGCATTGGAGAATGTTCCCTCTTCAATGTGTGCAATTAAGAGGTTATGGAATATCAGCTGATCTATTGCCAAAGTGAGAGATAGCTTCATCCAGAAGTTATCACAAAATTTCAGGTTTGAGGGATAACTTCACACAAAAGTTATTACAGATATTCCAGGTATTTCTTTATTCTTGTTTTGATTCAATAAATTATACAGGTAGAGATCTTCTGTGCTAGAAACGTATATTTTCAGATCAAGGGTTGAAAATAGGGAAGCATGCTTAATTGGCGGCCGTACAAAGTCCGTACAGGTCCGTACAGATCAACTCAAGAACCGACCTCGGCAGACAGAGGGCTTCCAGTGACCGACATCGGTCGACTGAAGATCGACGTCGGCAGAAAGCTGACCTGCAGTGACCGACGTCGGCAGTTTATCGACCGACGCCAGTGACTGTGTGTTCGACACAGCAAGCTGAGACCTTCCAGAATCCAATTTTCGCTTCTAGTTTTGCTAAGTCAGGGTTTTTAAGACTGTATTTCATATTTATATGCATGAGAAAGGACTGCAATTGTAATAGTTTAGAAGGACAAGTGATACGATCTATAATTTGCTATTAAGAGACTATATTATTGTGATCTTTTTGAATTTATTCAACAGTGGTTATATCTTGTTCAGAGTTTTTTGTGTTGCTATATTCCTATTTTGGAGGGGATATTACAAAGTGATCTAGGTGCAAACTTAATTTGAAGGTCCTACCCTTGTAGGCTCACCTTTAAACTCTCATGAGTGTTCTAAAGCTACACATACATGATAAAAAAACCTCATACAACCACTCATGCCTATGTACACTCATCTCACAAAGCCACCATGCTCATACCTTCTCAAAAGGTCTCTTCATTTCATGACTAGGCTTAGGATACTTAAAGCCTTGTACCTTCATGCAACCATAAGGCATTAGTTACCTTCAAATTATCTTTCATGATAAAATTCTTCAATGACAAAACCCCATCAATTTCCATTATTATTTATTTTAATTTTTTCTCATTTCTTAATTTAGGAAGTGTTAGTAGTTTGACCTATCAAGGCCAAATTACTACCCCTATCATTCAAAACTTTCCTAAAACTAGTCATTAGCCCTTTGTAGCTGGTCAACTAGTCAATTGTGACCTAAGAATGTAATTTTTGAGTAAAACTATCAAAATTGGGATTTAAAAGGTCATTAAATTATCCAATTCATCTTTATTCATGTTAAAAAATGTGAAAATAGCCTATGTTTAAAGTTAGTCATAAAAAGGTCATTTGATATGTCTTATAAGCCAAAAAGGGCCCTTTTTCACCCCACACATGACAAATTTGCAAATTTGAAATATGGAAGTCTAATTTTTAATTATATAAAATGTAATCCTTCTTAAAATATCTATTTCAAGTGGTGAATAGCTTTACTTGGCTTTAAAAGGTAAGATATGGCTCTTTTCCCTTTATTTTCAAGCAATGGTACAAAATTCATACATAATCCATACATCCAAGGTAGGAAGAGTCAATTTAAAGGCATAATAAAGCTTCATGAGGAGTTTCATGGCCATATAGTCCCTAAATTAGCCTTCTTTTGTTACTTTTCTTATTAGCACAAAGGGACCTACATGTAGGTTTTTTGATGGTACGATCTGCTGGAGGAGAGTAAATGTATAAAATTTGGGGTGAATAAACTAGAATTAGAGGTATTTATGATGGTCTAAGTGGTTTATAAATTGGATTCTATTGGATCATTAACCATTTAGTTGAAAACAAGTCAAATCGTACTACCTTACAACTAGGAAGGTCACTATTTTTCTCCATTTTCTCCTCACTTGGGCAGAGTTTAAAGGAAATTTAAATTGGTCAAAGATCTTAGGGACTTGTTCTAATTTTATATGGCCTCATTAAAGTGTTATTAATCTAATTAAAGGTCAAAAAATAGTCATAAACTCATCTAGTCAATTTTTAGTTAGTATGAGGTTACAAAGAGAAGTTGTACGATCCTTTAAGACGAAGGTAACCTCAAATTATCAATATTTTGTGATTTATAGGGTTTTCATCAAGTTTTATTGGGTTTAATGCATAAATCTTAGATATTCTTCAAGTTTCATGGCTATAAAATCCCATATCCATGTTTTCAAAGTGTTCCAAGAGGCTAATTTAGCATGAATTAAGGTGTCTTTGCTAATTTTAAGGTTTTTTGATAAAATCTGGTTACATTTTGACACCTTTCTCTCCTTTAATGGTCTTTATTTTGATATGTCATTATTATATTGTGTCCAATTTTGTCCATAACTCCTTGGCTTGGTCCTGTCATGCTTACAATGCTTATTTTCCACCTCATCCACTTTATCACTACATCACTACCATTCTTAGAGTTCCCCACTATATTTTGTGCCTCATTTCACCTTCTATCATGCCCTCTTCATCATATTTCCACCTCACCCATTCTCACCCATACATATATTCCATAAGTTCCATAGTCAAGGAGTAAGATTTGATAGGAAAGTATCATAAAAAATGATCAAGGGGAATATAAACCTTTAAAATCATAGGTACAATCATGATAAACAAACACCTACAACATGCTTAGAAATAACATAAATCCAAGTAGATGAGTTGAGTAGTTGGAGACCTAGTCTTGGTTAGAAGAAGAATATGAGTGAAATATTGATATAAGAATTTCAAGAATGACCCTAGGGGTTTTATATACAAGTGGTACTCAAAATACACCTATAGTCCCTTGTCTGTACAAAGGTTAATAAGTATGAAAACACAATCAGTGTATCTAATACAAAGTCTATGATCAAAAGGAGTAGGCAATAAGGATAGTGGTTTTGCTCAGGTAAATGTTTCAAGGGAACAAGTTTTTAAGATATCAATATCTTTTGAGGATAACCAAATGGGTACCTACAATATGCTTAAGACTGATACACACTTCCAACTAACACAAAACATGCCTATTCTCAAGTTTCTAGAGTTTTAAGGAGCTAAGGCCTAGAGTGAGGTTTATTCTTAAAAGGATGTTATAATGAAATATATCTTTTTTTAATCTAAATTTATGATCTCATAAACATAATTAACTCTCAGTTAAGGTTTACATCAAATGATAATCCATAACCATCATCAATCATAATTCATAACCTAACAGAGTACACCTATAGGTAGGTAGGTGAATGTAATCCAATGGAGATATTTTACAAGGTTTTGAGGTAAGGGTTTTATATTAAAATAAATTGGATGATGATGAACATGATCATTGTGGTCTGGTCTAGTATGAGATGCAAAAGTAACCTATAGGAATTATACAACATCACTTATAGTCAAAGGTTTGGTCCCCAATCAAACATTCCAAGACACATAGGGAACATACCTCAGTAAAGGGTTTTAAATCCATCATATGTGGGTCTTAATATACAATAAACATGAAAATGATACCTAAAAATCTCCTATAGTATCTAAAAATTACCCTACAGGCCTGTGCCTTGTGGGGAGGCTTAATTGCATATGATTTGGACCTTAGAGGGCTCTTAGAAGTGAGTTTAGATTAGAAAAGACAGACTCATTTTTGAAGGAGACTTCTACATGAATAAACAAAAATAAAAATGATCTTAAAGTTTTAATGAGGATCCATTAATGAACAAAAATAATCATATGCCTGCAAAAGTACACCTACAACCATAGTAGCCCCTCATAACCTTCTACTTGTAGGCATAACTCAAAGCATCTATGGGTTGGAAGGTGATTATATTTTTGGGATGGATTATTCTATTAAAATAAATTAAAAATAACATTATCAAGACCCTAATTAAAACTACTAAGAATCATTTCCAACTCAAGAGTGAGGATGACAGTACAAGTGCATTATACGGATTATACATAGGGTAGAGTCCTAAAACTTTGCTTAAAGGAATCAAATAGCTACAAGAAAGTGAATTGGGATACTCAAATGATATAAATTGTAGTAAGTGACCTATTTAGGATAGAATGGACAATCATATTCTCATACTACATCAACATCCATCTTTGAAATAAAAAACAAAGTCATTTTGAAGCCTAAATGCATTGTTTGAGGGTCTTGATGTGCTTGAAAATAGGGGTAGAGGAATTTTACAAAATCTTGAAGGAAATATTAAGATAATTTAATATTTTTTGACCTTGAAAACATATCAGACACCATGAAATTAGTCCTAAAATATCAAAATTATAGTCATGTATGCAAACAACCCATGCACAGGGGTCATTTTTGAGGCAAAATTGAGGATTTTGGGAGTTACATGTTGTTTCAGGACCTAAAATTTTGCACACATGGTAATCAAGGCTTGAATAATAATATGAAAAATTTTGAATTTCATTTGAAAAGTGGAGTTACTCTCTATTTTATCACAGTCCTCAGCATTCCTGTTTGAGGTCACCATTAGAGTGGTTAGTGTTCTAGAGTGCCACATAAGTTTATAAGTCCATGTGAAAGTTTAAAAATCATGGGATGATGTTATTAAATAATAATAATACATTTAAAGATATTTAAAAACTCTAAATTTTATGCAAACCATGCTTATATAGGCTTTTGTAGGCAAACATGAATATAGGCCAAAAAGAGATTTTTTGACTTCTCAATAAAAATATGATTTTAGAGTGTTTTGATAGCATGGTAAAGGTCATAAGATGATTTTTTAAATATTTGTGAAGTAGGGGAAGAGTTATTTTAATTTTGGTGAAGTTTTTTTCACTTTTGTAGTTCTAGACACCCTTTTAAACCTCCTGTTTAGACGCTCGTATTATTCACCACATGTGGAGTTTGGCCAAATGATGTTTTTATGTTTTTAGGAAAACTATGTAATTATAATTAATGAAAAATTGAGATTATTTTATGGGCTGTGATTTATGAAAAATCATTAAGAGTGTAGGCAGCCTATAACATTTTAAAACATTTTAAAATATTAAGAAAACTTAGAGAGGATTCTATAAATACCAATTTTATGCATGGATCTATACGGATGAGGGCAGAAATCATATTTTTTAATGGAAAAAAGCATGAAGAATGAATTACAGGGTATTTCAATGAAATCTAACCAATGAATCTTGAAGACTGGGACTTTTTATTCATCTTAAAATATTCATTTGGTCATAAATAATCCTATAAGTATTCTTACTAACTTAATAAAAATGGCCAGTCTGTAGAAAAATGGAGCAAAATAGGCCTAATCAACCTTGTTGACTAAATGGTAAGAGTTTTCTCATAAAAATCGCATATATTGTGATGAAAAAAGTTGTCCCAAGTATAATTTCATTATTTTTCAAGTTTCATGGTGTCTTTTTATAGGTTTCATAGAATCCAAGTGCTCAGTTTATCTTTTAGGCCTATTTGGCCTAATAGGCCTAGTTGGTCAAATGGTCAGGTTTGAGATTTGGGTTGAATTGGCTATCAAGGAGTTAAAAATGAGTTAAAAATATTATTACATACTATTCCATGGAGATATCATGCATAATTCATATTTCAAGATCCATTTCATGCAAGTGAAGGCTAAAAAGGCAGTTAACTAGGTCTTAAAGAGCCTTGACTCTAAGTTGACAAATTGACATCATCATGTACCTATCATTGGTTAACATGTTAATCAGAGATTTCAAACACTTTCAATCTCTTCAATCTTGAGTTAAGACATCAAAAGCTGGTGTAGAATTTCATGCAAAGGATTTTTGACTTTTCAACATGGGCCCACCACCTCCATTCTACACCAAGTTTGAAGTTTCATGCATGATTTGTGGAGTTTCAAGTTTTGAAGACTTATTTTAATATTTGAAAAGGATAAAGTCTTCAGTTAACTAACCAAGACTAATCCTTCTCTCAATTATACTCCACATTGGTGGGAAGTTTTCTTTTTGAAACATATATATTAGCTTTTTCAAATCCATTTTTGATTTTTTCTTAAAGGCAAAGGAGAAATTATAATTCACACCAATTTTATAAATAAAGAAGATCTTTTGCATATGATTTTGAATTATATTATAGTGTAATTTTATTATATACCAGCATATAAATGGTATCTACTTTCTCTTTTTGCAGGTCCTTTCCACACCTACTGTGAAAATCTCATCCTCTACAGGTCATTAGAAGAGCAGGATCAAAAATTTGCTTTGCAAACTTCTTTTAGGGCTCTTTTTTGAAACACTATTGTTTAAGTTTGAATTCAAAGTTTTATTTCATATTCATATGTCTATCTTATTTAGTTTCAAATAGATATTAGAGAATACAAATCATTCAGGTGCATCACCCCATTAGATATGATTTCCCATTTCAGTTTCTTTTTCCCTTTTCATCCAAAAAAATTAAAAGTAGATTAGTTTTAGAGGTAGATCTTAAGGGAACCATCCCTCTCTAGAGGTTCTTCTCAATACAGAGTCACCCACACTCTGAGAAAATCCAATTATATTAGCTAGAGAGAAGGTGTGCCTTATACATCTTCAATCAGGGTGCACTCCATAGTGATAATAGGAAGGAGATAAGAAACTAGTAATAAAGGTGTGGTAGAAGAACCCAGTTGCTATGTACACGTGATCTAGATGAGTGTGGAGATCTCCTTTTTATCTTAGAAGGAATAACCTATAAATAAGAAAACACTAACAAAAGGGGTTGTTAGCAATATATTTAGGTGGACTACCTAGCATGAGTTAGATCTAATAAGCATGAGCTTGATTGGAGGCTATCAATCCACTCTATGATAATAATTAAGTTTAAAGAGATAAAATTAAGATACTTGCATTAAATAATATAAAGTACTCAATTGAATTATAAGAATAAAATGAATGCTTATTAGATAAAATAACTAATTATAGTAAAAGTGGGTCAATACTGATTCTAAAATGGATTGGGTTAGGTTCATAAAATCAAATAGGGGTCTATGAAAAGGTAGGGACATAAAAAGTCAAATTTGGTTGGAGGTAAAAAGTTAGAAATAACTTGATATTATTTCTTACCAAAATGACCATTGGTTGTCAGGGTAATCGTCAATGGTTGTAAGTGACCATCAGTGGTTGAGTAATCATCGATGGTTGTAGGTGACTATTGAAAATTGTGTTAACCATCAATATTTGTCTATGGAATTCTAAAAGTGTTCAAAAAAGTAGTTGTAGAATGGGTTAATGATTAGGTCAAGGTCTGGGAGGTAGAGTTCAAGATGCAAAAAAATTATGATGGGGGAGAGAGGTTAGAATCCATAATAACAAAACTAAAGTATAAATATACCTATTGCTTGATAAATGGCTAATGGTTGATGGTTGGAGCAATTTTGGTAGAGTAACAATACTTTGCCTCAAGAACAATTTTGTTAAAGATTAAAATCTCTATTGATGTTGTTGAATTGATGAAAGAATACTGAAAGACTAGAAGCTTGAATACTCATGAGCTAGAATGCTTATGATAATTCCCCTTTTCACCTCCTACTCCCCTCCTTTTATAGGTAAAGAGAGATGGAGGATAGAAGGTTCCCTAGGAGGTTGTCTTGCTACTTTTGATGCTTGGGAGTTTGTTATCAATGGGTAAGGTGGATATATTTAATTATGCCATGTTAGCTTGCATAGTTAGTATTTATGTAAGAATGAGGAAGACCTAACCATAGATGCTAAGCCTAATTTTTGATGATCAATCTGACTGTCAACTATCAACTGTCTAAAGGAAAAGGGGTCAAGAAGGGTTAGGTGATCCTTAAGGGGTCCTAAGGCATTTTGACATATAGAACCATTATGTGTTGTTTTCTAGTGTCTACATTTCCCCCTTTTTGGTATGTGGCTTTGAATCAATAAGCTAAAAAATAAAAACATTTTTTTGGTCAAAGGTCTGATTACCTTGAGTATGGGAAGGGATGTTCCCCCTCAAACTGAGAGTCGATGAGGTGAAACCAAAATTGAGTTAGGGTTTGATAAGTAGTTTATAATGAGTCATGAGGTTGGTGACAAGGGTGGTTGGGCATTTGAAATGAAAACATGTGCACAAAATGTGACTAAGTATGATATCTAAGATCATGCAAAGACTAAGATTACCATAATAAGGTCAGTTTTAGAAGGACTAGTGATGAAGTAATTGGGTTATAATAATAGGCATAGTTGATTGGGTTATTCCTATCAAAGTTTCCTAAACATGGTTGGTGTTTCCATAAGTATCTAAGGTAGGAAGTTATCCTTTAAAAAACATAAATGGTCTTGTTGTGCACTAGGTGGTGCAAATTCAAATATTCAACATGGCAAGGTTAGTTGGTGCAAACAAAGAGGACCAAGGCAAGGTTGTCATAAAAATATGCAAAAATTTGGGTAAAAAAATAGCCAATGTCAAGATGGATGTGGTCTAATGGTTGGTTGGAGAATGGTAATCTTCAAAAGTTTAGGTGGGAGAAGTATAAATCTCCAAAAAAAAGAGGCACTTAGGTTTGGGTGCCTAAATTTTTTTAAATGTGGGTTTCTTGATTGTCAATGGTCAGGGGTCCCAAGATCAACCGTCGATGGTTACCTTGACTATTGATGGTCATGGGGAAGCCCTAAAAACATGGAATATAAAAAGTGAAAATGAAATTTCATTCTCACTTTTTGTAATTTGACTTTCATTCTTTCCATGCATTTTCATAATTTGGTATTTTGTGTAAGAGGGTTGATTGAGCATTTTTCTAACTTGGTGATTGTTGATAGGTTGGAGTCATGTGTTGAGGTGATCTATTGGGACTGAGATGTAGGGTGGATGAGGATGTGACTGATTAGTAGGATGTGAGCTTCATCCTCGATAGTGATTGAGAAATGAGGTAGGTAGTGTTTTAAATTGATAGATTAGTTGATTTGGTTGGATTTGAAGTTGAATTTAGGTAGTTTGTGGTTGTGTTGGATAGGGTTTTAGGGGTTTGACCTAGATTTAGGTTTTGTTTGTGATTGGAAAAATTAGTTGATGAAATTTTAAATTGAGGGAGTATTTGGGTTGGGGTAGGGTATAAGATAGAATTAGGTCATTGATTTATTGAAATTTTGTTGTTTTATTAGATTTTAGGAAGGTAAGGTTTGGAGGTTTGCCATTGGTGGTCATATACAGTGACTAGTAATGGTTAGACCTGACCATCAATGATCAAAATTGGCCATCAAAAATCAATTACCAAAGGAAAAAGGTCATTTGATTGTTAGTGGTCGATCGATTGAGGAAGGTATGTTTTAATACAAAGATATAACAAATGTTTTAAAATGTTTGAATAGGTGTGGAAATGCCAAGTGTAAGTTAGGCTAGTGCAATTGTCAAGTAGGATTAATGTGTTTAAATGGTTGTTGGTTAGAGTTAGGTGTTGATTAAAGAGGTTTAGGGAAGGTTTTGAAATTGTTGTGAGGTTAGGGTAGAGGTTTTTTAATAAAAGAGTTAGATGTTCAGTTTGATGGGTTAGGTTAGGTATTGAATTGTTTGTGGTTAGTGTAGTATGAGAATAGGTTGATTTAGGTGGGTTTAGGTTGATATAGAGGTTGATGTAAGTATAATGAATGAAATAAATGGAAATGAGCAATGCCAATGGAAAATTAAGTGTGTGTGTTAACTTTGATTTTTTTTATGGGCATGAGATCATATCTACATGAGGGATCAGGTTCCTATGATCTTTATGGAAATCCATGGAGGGATGACTAAGGACAATTAGACATAAATGGGGGAAGTTGGACAGGGATGACTAAGGACAATTAGACATAAATGGGGGAAGTTGGCCTTGAGGTTATGAGATACTATCAAAACTTGTTGTAAGATGTGGTGATAATCATAGACCTCATCAAGAGATGGGTTCTAGCCCTGAATACCTTCCTCTTGTCAATAGGAGAGATGATCATCTTATTAAAAGATGTTCATAGGATTACATAGCTTCCCATTAAATGGGAGTAAATTTACCATATTAAGAGTGAGGAGAGGGATAAATAGATGGAGATCCTATATGGTGAGGATTGGCCCCTTGCCAAATGGCATGCTAATGGTTTTGGTTATGGGCCATTGTATAAGAGGGTTCCAAATGAGAGGCATTTGATGATGATAGTGTCATATTTTGCATTACCTAATCTCAGTGGTGGGTGGTTTCCTTATCTACTATTAGGAGTGTTGGTGGAGATGTTGTTTGGTAGGATAGTGTTTGGGTGGGAAACAATTTTACTAGTTTAGATATATAGGAAGTTTTGGGCATTTTGAGCTCATAGGAGATATGGGATCAACATTGGGTTTGTGCTCCATTATTGGGCATCTGAGCATATTAGGGTTATGAGACCATTGGGGTTACCATGGGAGGGATACAGTTAGATTAATTTTAGAGTGGGTTTCATATAGTGGAGGGGAGATTACACCCTCATAGGAGTTGGAGGAGGTGCAAGAGATATTGACTAGTTTAGAGATGCACTTGAGGGCTTGGTTGTGAGAGATGTTGTTTGAAGGTTGTATGTCTCATTTTCAAGGTGGGACCTTTACCACTATCATACATTATCATTGAAGAACTAGAGATGGATCTATGGGAAGAGAGAGGGTGAGACTAAGATCATCCCATTTGACAAAGTTTGGAGGTAGTTCAGTCTATTACAAGAGATTTTAGGTCTATTCCTAAGATATAGGAAGGAGGATGCTAAGTTTTTATATCCCAAACCATAACTAGAGGAGATGGTCCTAGATTGTGAGGATCTACCTATTAGAATAGGGGTTGATGATTATAATTTTTTTGAAGGATATGTGGCATGGTACTAGGCCCTTTATGCAATGGCCAATTTTGGATGGGATGTTGGGGGCTGATAGACCATGGATGTGGATCCAGCTAGTGGAGTTCCATAGGTACAAGTATAGTCTAAAGAGGTAGGAGCAATACTAGCTACTACATAGGCATAGATTAAAATGTTATAAGGATAAGTGGCCACATTATAAGGCCAAATTGTGACATTATAGGTTTAGGTTGCTATCATTATAGGTGAGAGAGATTAGGCTAGGATCTCACTAGGCTTGGTGACCCAAGAAAGGGATACCTTGAGATAGAGGGTGGGAATAGAAACAATACCAATAAGAACACTAGGTACCATTCCTAAAGTGCATTGATTGGCCATAGTGGAGGATTTGAGGTAATTATGAGGCCATAGTGCTAGCACAATATCCTGAATAACCCCGATGGGGTGAGGACAAAGCCAATTTAGTTGGTAGGGTAGCTATGGTGTCTCTACATCAGTGTGCCACTTTAGTGGGTGGATAGGTAGGCATCTTAGGAGGATTAACACCAAATGGTAGTGGTAGTACAGGTAGGGCTAGTGTTAGTGATTCCCCAAAAGCATGATATGATGTGTTGTATAGATATAGATGCACATGATTTTGATACCAGCCTGCATGTTGATGTAGCAAGATGTACATGGTTTGAGAGAGAGATTATACATTATTACTTGTATTATTTATTTTGATGACATGATTTATATGATGTTTGTGATGATGTATAGATGTGATTTATGGTTCATGATTTACATGTTTTGTTTTTTTATGGTTTATGCTTATGAGATGTGGACTCAGTAGCTTAGACATGAGATGATTATGGATGATGTTTTGTTTTTGTTCATGGATATGTGTTTGATGATCATATGTTGTCTACTTATGGTTATTGATGGGTTTTATGATATGATGTTATATGATGTGATTTATTTCATTTGATTATGGATGTGATGTGATGTTTTAAATATGATATTGATGTTAGCACATAAAGTAAGTTAGATGAGAATCATGAGACATATGTCTGCATGAACTAATGATAAGAAGGTAAGAAAAAAACATGATGCTTTTCATTGGTAAGGACAAAATAAAAACCAAAGCTAGATTGGCTTAGTGAACATAAGCCTTTTGAATGCTTTGCATTTTCATGCTTTGGTTGATAAAAAGGTGTCTTGATCACATTGTGTCAAGTAAGCTTAAAATCCCTTGATCTATGAATGGCATAAAGGGGAGATAGGTGGTAGGTGAAGGATAAATGGGTGAAAGGTAAGGTAACCCTATGTGGGTTAGTTTATCCCTTCTATAGGTGACCTAAGAACCATGTTAGACAAGTTGATGTCTTTATGCAAGGTGCAGATTAAACGATGCAAGAAGTTTACTAATGCTAGATATGAAAGTTGATTGCATCTTCCCTAGGATAACTTATTCTAATTTTAATATAGGGTCTTTTATTTGTTTTTTTGATAAGTTTGTGAATTTGATCGATATGGGAAGCTTTAAATGATTCTTTTAACAAATTTGACTTAGCCATAATTCAAGGGAGTGGTCTAAGTTTGGGTTTATTTATTTGGTAGCTATCCTTCAAGGAAGTAGTCTATCTTTTTAAGCAATTTAGTTTTTTGGACAGTTGTCCTTCAAGGGAGCAATCTGCAAGGATAGAGACATTTGACCCAAGAAATATTTTGGTATCCCAAGTTGTTTTGATTTTAGGCATAGACAAGGACAAGTTTACATAGACTTAGAGGTTTACCTTTATGAGGGAAAAACTTTAGTATAAAAGGTTAATGATAGGTGAATAGGGTGGTTTTGAGAGATAATGACCATAGGATTCCATCTAATTAGAGACAAAAAGTATCCATGAGAACCATGTTATAGGTAGAGTTGGGGTACCCATATTTAGGATTAAGCTATAATTGTGACAGCTAATTACATGGTTCTATGTTGTGATCAGTTGTCCTTAAAGGGATAGTGATAGGTAAGTGAAGGTGAAAATATCATAAATCAAGGGATGAGCCTAAGTTAGACAAGAAGGTGAATTTGATCCTTGTTTAACAAAAGAATGGATGCAGATGTGAAGCATCAAGAGGCTCAAGTTTTGGTTTACCTTTGGGAGAGGATAAATGGTAAGCTCCTAATCCATATTTATGGGTTATGATATAGGGTCTAAGCCAATTGAAATCAAACTTGCCTCTTTTGATTTTCTCTATATTGGTTACATGTTAGTTTTCCTTTAAGATGAGGTCTTTAATATTGATAGGTGTGCTTGATTCTCTCTTGGTAGACACAAACATGGTTAAGCATTGTAAGGTGCTAGATATTATTGATGATAGTCACTCTCAGAAATGATGTCTTGTAAGGTATGCGAAGAGAAGGAATTTGGACTTTCAAAGGCAAGACAACCTCTACTCTAAAGACTAGAGAGAAAGGTGTAGCACATGTAGAGGTTTGAATGTTAGTGTGAGAGGCCCATAAAGTGAAGGGGATGTGAAAGTGTTAATCCCAACCTGAAGTACTAATTACTTTGGTTAACATATTGTTAAGGGTTTTGTTAGAGGCTTCTGCATGTCTAGTTGTTTATGGATGGTAAGGCAAAGAAAAGCTTAACTTGATGCCAAATGTATCACAAAGACCTTGGACTTGATTTTTTTAGAAAGATTTGACATTATCAATAATGATATTATGGGTAACACTAAAATAATAGATGACATGATCATTGATGAAGTTGACTATCTTGTCAACTTTGGTCGAGATGAGAGGAATAGCCTCTACCCATTTGGTAAAATACTTGGTGGTGGTGATGATGGATTGATTCCACTATGAAGAATGATGATTTATATCCCCAATGAGATTGAGTCACCATTTTGAGAAGGGCTAATATTATTTGGATACTTGAAGTCCATAGGTAAGTGCGTGATGTAAATTAGTATGCTGTTGACATTTAATACACTTTTTTACATAATCACAAAATTCCTAATTGAGGGTGAGCCCATAGTAGCCAAGGTGAAGGATAAATTTAGTGATATACAAACCATAAAAGTGTCTCCCATAGATTCCATCATGTATTTGATTTATATCATGGGAAGCCTCATGAATATGTAGACAATAGAAAAGGAGTTTATCAAAACCATACTTGTAAAGGAATCCCTCTAGTATGGTATAACAAGAGATACTCTGAATAAAGGATCTTCAAGAATTCCTTGAGAATTTGGGAAGAATGATGTTGAGGTTTAGGTATTTTAAGGTTTTATCATACCATATGTATGATAGAGATGATTTTTAGTAATTTGACCTATCAAGGCCAAATTACTACACCTATCATATAAAACTTCCTAAATCTCACCAATATCCCTTTGTAGTAGGTTAAACTAATCAATTGTGGCTTGAAAACATTAATTTTGGTAAAAAAATTTAAAAAATAGATTGTAAATGGGTCATTATCATTTCAAAATAACATTTCCATTTTCAAATATGTAGACCATCCATGCATAAGGATCAATTTTGAGAGAAAATTAAGGATTTTGAGAGCTTTAGGTGGTTTCAAGACCTAAAATTTTGTACATAGGGTCATCATGGTTTGGAAAAACTTTTTTAAAATTTTCATGTCCATTAGATTAATGGAGATACTCATTATTTTGTAACAGTCCTCAGCATGTCTGTTGGAGATCACCATTACAGTAGGCATTGTTCTAGAGTGCTACAGAGGTTTCCAAGTCCAGGTAAAAATATGAGAAGAATGTGATGATGTTTTTACATTATAATAATACCTTTAAATATTTTTAAAACTCTAAATTTTAAACATACCATGCTCATACAAGTTTTAAAGCAAACGGACATAAAGGCCAAAAGGTTTTTTTTTGACTTTTCAAAGAAAATGTGCTTTTAGAGTGTTTTGATGGCATGTTACAGACCCCATGATGATTTTTTTAGGAATTGGGAAGAATGTGAATACTTATTTTAATTTTTTTGAAATTTTCATTTTTTCAGTTCTAGACACCCTTCCTAGCCTCCTGTTCAAATGCTCATAACTCTCACCATGTGTGGATTTTAGATGAGAAATATTAGTATATTTTGATTAATAATATGTAATTATAGTTCATGTAAAATTGAGAAAATTTTAGTGGTTTTAATTTATGAACAATCATTAAGAGAGTAGGCAGCTCAGAATGTAGTCAAAACCCCACAAACAATTTTCTCCACATGGTAACTTTTTATATATATTTTGAATGGGAGACCAATATTTTTAGATATGTTGGGAGGTTGGTATTATAAAAAAATATTGGGATTTGGAGGTTTTTACTTCATGAACCATCATTTTGAAAATTTAGCTTCAAAGCCCACCTAAACCCTCAAAAAACTAGTTTTAAAAAAGTAGATTTTATTGAAATAAAATCAGCATGGATCAACCTAGAACATTTTAAAACATAAATTAAACTCTAAAATTATTATATAAATGTAAATTTAATGCATATAGATGTATAGATGAGGGTAAAAATCACATTTTTTATGGAAAAAACATGTAGATTGAGGTATAGGGCAAATTACTGTAGGAGGGGGCTAAGAATACATCATTCTTCTTCAACTCGATCAAAGCCAGGCAGCATGGGAACACGATATCCACTTTGGTTTTGGACAATGGAGAGATCATCTCATCTACCAGGGAGATATGAAATGAAGTAGCTCAGGATTTCACTACTTTTTTCAAGGAGGAAGGGAGGAGGGAAGCAGATGTAGAGGAGCACATATTGTCTTGTATTCCCACTCTGGTATCTCAGGAGATGAAGGAGCAACTAATGCATCTAATTTATATGGAAGAACTCTAGCGGGTTGTTTTCACTATGAAAAAAGGTAAGGCGCTAGGCCCTGATGGTTTTTTGATTGAATTTTTTAGGAATTTTGGGAAATTATCAAAGAGGATTTGTTGGTTGTTGTTCAAGAATCCCAGAGTAGCAGGCAAATGCTTGGAGCCCTAAATTTGACTTTTTTGGCTCTCATTCCTAAGGGGGAAGGGGCTGATTGACTAAATCAGTTTCAACCCATTTCCTTATATAATGTGGTCTACAAAATTATATCTAAGCTTCTTGCAGAAATGCTGAAGAAGTCGTTGAGTATGTTGATCTCAGAGGAACAAAGCGGCTTCATGGAGGGGTGTCATATTCTGGATGGTATTGTGGTGGTAACTGAGGCTATCCACTCCATGTCCAAATCCTAGGAGAAGGCTATGCTTATGAAATTAGACATGTCTAAGGCATATGACAGGGTTCAATGGTCCTCTCTTCAGAATATTTTGGAAGCCTTTGGGTTTGAGGAGGATTGGATCAGGTGGGTAATGAGCTGTGTGAACTCGACTTCATTTTTTGTCTTGGTTAATGGGGAGCACTCTCACCTCTTTAGGGCCACACGCTAATTGCGGCAAGGGGATCCCTTATCCCCTTACCTATTTCTACTTTTGGTAGAAGGTTTGGGGTGATTGATAAGGAAGAAAACCTCGAAAGGTGATATTCAGGGTTGGAGGTGGGGAGGTGACCTTTTGGTTCTCTCTCATCTACAGTTTGTGGATGATGTGGGTCTGATGGGCATGGCTAATAAGAGGGAGGCCACCAATATTCACAGTGGAGTAGATGCTTACCTGGCAGCCACAAGTAAGGTAATTAATGAGGATGTCTTTCATTTTCTTCTTTAACACTCCTCTGGCCATCCAGCGTAGAGTGGCTGATATTCTTTGGTTTCAAATTGGTAGCCTCTCAATTCTTTATTTAGGGATCCCTATAATAGCTGGGAGATAGGCTAAGGAATTATGGCAGGGGATTCTAGACAAGTTCAGGGGTAAGGTGAATCATTAGACCAATAGGTGGTTATCCTTTACTGGTTGGGCCCAACTAATTCAATCAGTGGTTCAAGCGCTTCTTATTTACAGATGCATGCTTCAGGTGGCACAAGTGAGATTTGTCAAGGAACTTGATTCCTTGGTAAGATAGTTTCTTTGGGTAGGTAACCTGGCTTTGACAAAGTGGAGCTTGATTAGATGGGAGGTGGTGTGTAGCCCAAAAAGGTTTGGGGGCCTAGGATTGTGGCAGTCTATTCTAGTAGGGATGGCCCTGGTAGCAAAATTGTATTGGAGATGGTGCAAGGAACATGAATGCGTGTGGGCCAAGATTTTATCCCATAAGTATTTTTTTGGGGTCTCTGGGAAGGATATTCCTAGATATAGCTTGTCTAGAGTTGGGTCGGTGATCTAGACCACTCTAAAGAAGGGCACATCATTGGTTAAGAGAGGTCTTTTCTAGATTTGTAGAGGAGGGATTGAGGCACAATTCTGGCATGATTTGTGGGATGGCTTTCCCCCTCTGGTTGCTCAATATCCTCATCTGAAGGATCTGGCATAGAGATTTAGTGAGGCTGGGTGGAATAGGGTGTGTGACTACAAAATTTTATTCCTTAGGGGCCAGTTGATAGAAGTGATATGGACTGTGCCAGAGGAGTGGCCGATTAATGGTATGGCTGATGAGTGCACTGAGCTAAATCACATCCTAGCTAGGCGTAGCTACTATGCACTTAGTGAGCATGACATGCTAGCTTGGTCCCCCCATCCCAAAGGGAAATACATAGTCATGGCAAGGTATCAGGAATTGATTATGCAGTAATGTGAGGGAAGAGGGGAAGTTTCATGGTGGAAAAGAGTCTAGAGCAATTTCTCCTAGCTGAAATGTAATTGTTTTACCTAGATGTTGGCCTGGAATCATTGCCTATCTTGGGAGAACATTAGGAAGAGGGGATTTGCTGGGCCTTCACACTGCATCCTATGTTTGGAGGTAGAGGAGGAGTCGACACACTTATTCTTCAGTTGCCCTTTTACTCTTCACTTGTGGCACGCTTGGTGGGATGCATGGAGATGTCGCTGCTTGCATGCCTCCTCCCTAGTTGATTTTTGGTCTAGATTGGGCAGACCACCCTTTGATGCTCATTTCTTGTAGGAGGCATGGTATGCTAGACCAATCTTTCTATTGTGGCAAGTATGGCTAGAGAGAAATTGTAGAATTTTTAAGGAAGATAAATTGGCACTCCAAAAGGTTTGGGGTAGAATAATTGGTATGATCCAGGGGATGGTGGTAGCTAATAGTGAAATCATATTGCCTCTAGAGAAGGGAGATGCAGAGCTGGCTGAGAGATTGGGCTTATAGGATATCTCTCTAGCCTCTGCTTGCATCAGACACGGCTAGAGTGGGAAGCAAAAAATTCATAGGCAAGGGAAATGGATGCCACCCACCATAGGATTTTTAAAAATTAATACTGACAAATCTTCTAGAGGTAATCCTGTCCCAGCCAAGATTGGGGGAGTTGGTCAGGACTCCTCTAGATCTATTATTTTTATTTTTTTGTTCTATATGGGAGAGCAGACGGTTAACAGGATGGAGGGACTTGCTATTTTGTATGCCTTGATGAGAGCTTATGAGTTAGGCTAGTGAAAGGTACAATGCGAAGCTGACTCACAAATTTTTATCAATATGCTCCTGGAAAGGAGAATTACCAATGTGAGCTGGCAACTATCCCTGATGGTGTAGCAGATATTTCAAGTTAGTGTACTTATGGAGTCCATGTCTTTTGTGCACATTCCCAGGGAATGGAACAGAGCGACAAATTGCCTTGCAAAATGGGCTTTGGAGGAAAATGTTGGGATGAAGGTGGATGAGTGGGTGTTGCTGCCCAATGAGGTGTGTCAGAGGTTGGAGCAGATTCTTAGAGAGGACAAAGATGGGGATGGAGAGTGATGGTTGTTGTTGGTATGTTTTGTAGTTTTTCTTGTTTTTCTCTATTTTTGGTGGTTTTCAGTGGAGTTACTGTGTTGTAAATTGGCTTTTTCTAATCAATAAAGTTTTTACCCCTTTTATTAAAAAAAAAGTATAGGGAAAATTAATAGAATATAATAATTGAATATCAAAGATTAGAAATTTTTATTCATATTAAAATATTTATTTTGTCATAAATAATCTCTTATGTGCTCCTATTATCTCAATAAAAATGGCCAATCTGCTTGAAATTTGTGCAAAATTGACCTAGTCAAGTATATTGACTAAATGGTGAAGTTTTTCTCATCAAAATCACAATTTTGGTGATGATTAATTGTTTTTAAGGTGTAATTTTTTATTTTTAAAGGTTTCATGTCATATTTTTCAGGTTTTATAGGTTTCATGTCATATTAATTTTAGAGTTACCACTTAAAATATATATTTTTTAAATGGAAATATAATTTCTAAGTCAATACACAAGTTTCAATTCATACAAGCTGAGTTAACTAGTCTTTAAGGGTCAAATCTCTTTGGTTGACTAGTTTGACTAGTTTCATGCATCTCCCATGCTTTTCATGCAAGCTAAAGACTTTCAAGAAATTAAAGCTCAATTTAAAGATGGAGTTATATTCTAATTTATATCATTATTTTTATGTAATGAAGGTTGACAAGTCAACATGGGCCCACCACTTGTCAATTTTATGCCAAAAATGAAGAACATGCAATTTTTAAAGAATTAGAAGATTTTAAAGCTTTTATTTATAATTGCAAAAGGATTTTAGTCTTATTTTAACTCAAAAAAGACTAGTAATTCTATTTTCCACATGAATTTGGATTTAGTTAATGTTTTAGACTTATATATTGGCTTTTTGAAGCCATTTTCCAAGAATTCCTGAAGCAAAGCAAAAATTGTAATTGACACCATTTATCAAATAAAGAAGATTTTTTGCATATATTTTTTTGGATCAAAATAGAGTGTATTTTTTGATTGTGTACTAACATATAAGTGAGATCTATATCCCCTTTTTTGAGGTCCTTTCCTCACCTAATTTTAAAATCTTATCCTCTACAGGTCATTTGAAGAGCTAGGAATAGAATTTGCCTTGCAATCTTCTTTTAGGCCTTCTTTTGAAACACTTATGTTCAGGATTGAATGTAGAGTTTTATTTCAAATTCATTTGTCTATCTTACTCAATTTCAAAAATATTTCAGAGAATATCAATCATTTAGGTGCATCAACCCATTTAGATAGGATTTCCCATTTCAATTTCTTTCTCCATTTTCATCCCCAAAAATCAAAATAGTTTAGTTTTTAGAGATAAATCTTAAGGGAACCAACCCTCTCTAGAGGTTCTTCTCAATATAGAGCCACCCAAACTCTGAGAAGTTCCCATTGTATCATATGGAGAGAGGGTGTGTTAAAAATATTCAATTAGTGTGCACTCTAAAGTGATAACAATTTTGGGCATGACCAGTGGGACCCGAGTTCAACTATTGGAGACAAGTGCAATAGATCAAGAATCTTCATTTGACTCTATCTAAAAGGTAGAAATTTATGATCAAAATGTTTTAAATAGTAAGAATAATGATGAATTTCATGTCCTTTAAATTGATCATGATGAAGAGGATTTTTGGGATGACTTAGAGAGTTTTTGTGAAAAGTTTTATAGTCCATCTTCACCCCAAGTGGAGATTGATGAATGTCTTGCAAAGATTATTGTTGAAGTTGTTCATTAGGAAGAAATTAAAGTTATATTACAACCATGTTTGAATACCTATAAAAATTCTAAAGAATTTTATAAATTATCACTTAAAATGGATTCAAATGAAGACATCAATCTAGGTATACTAGCTGAATTATCAATATAATCGTTGAATGAGAATGTGTCAAATCATGATCAGCCTATGAATGAGGCAAAGATAACACTTTTGATACAACAAAGAAGAATATAAAAGGAGGATGATTGGATCTTAGATCGGTATATTAAATCCATACACATAAGAATGGAATTTGGAAGCCTATCTGCATCATCCATAACATATAAACATTTAAGTGATCCCATTTGCAGAAGAGAGCTATCAAAAGGAAGCAAATACGTTTCAAAGTTCCATAATGCATCAAATAGCTTTCTATTTGATTTAGGAGGACCAAAAAGGTGGAGGTTATTTTGTACATAATAGAATTATTATTGTTGATTTCCTCTAAGTTCATATTTGTACATGATTTTAGTTGTTTTTTTTTCTTTTCCTGCCATTGTTGTCTATTCCTCTAAGTGCACACATGCACTTGTTGTTTGTGTCAGTTGTCTTATTGTGTCTTTGTCTACAAAAATATTCCTATTTTAGTGTATATACAAGTTTATCATAACAAAAATTTATAATTTCTTTGAACTTCAGGTTTTTCAACCCCCTAAAGTTGCCAAAATTGGTAGTAATTTGACCTATTAAGGCCAAATTACTACTCCTATCAAACAAAACTTTCCTAAATCTCACCAATACCCCTTTGCAATAGGTCAAACTAATCAATTATGTCCTTAAATTATTAATTTTGGTAAAAAATGGAATGTAAATGGGTCATTATCATTTCAAAATAATATTGTCATGTTCAAATATGTAGACAATCCATGCACAGGGATCAATTTTGAAAGAAATTTGAGGATTCTAAGAGCTTCAAGTGGTTTCAAGACCTAAAATTTTGTACACAAATTCATCAAGGGTTGGAGAAAATTTTTAAAATTTTTAATGGATATTGGATGAGTGGATATACTTGTTTCTTTGTAACAGTCCTTACCATGTTCGTTGGAGATCACCATTGGAGCAGGCATTATTTTGGAGTGCTACAGAGGTTTATAAGTCTAGATAAAAGTAAAAAAACATGGAATAGTGTTTTAAAATAATAATAATACCTTTAAAGAGTGTTAAAACTCTAAATTTTGAACAAACCATGCTCATACAAGCTTTTGCAAGTAAATAGGCATAAAGGCCAAAAAGGGGTTTTTTGACTTTTCAAGGAAAATGTGATTTTAGAGTGTTTTGATAGAATCATACAGATCCCATGATTATTTTTAAGTAATTTGGAATAATTTGAAGAGTTATTTTCATTTTGGTGAAATTTTTATTTTTTAGTTCTAGACACCCTTGCTATCCTCCTGCTGAGATGCTCATATCTTTCACGACATATGGAGTTTAGATGAAGGATATTAGTATGTTTTTATTAATCATATATAATTATAATTAATTAAAAATTGAGACCATTTGAGTGGTTTTTATTTATGAATAATCATTAAGAGTGTAGGCAGTTCATAATGTAGTCAAAACCCCATAGACAAATTTCTCCACATGGTAACTTTTTATATATTTTGAATGGGAACCAAAATTTTTTAGGGATGTTGGGGAGGTAATTTTTATACACATAAATGTAAAATTTTTGGTATTTAGTGGTTTGTACTTTATAAACCATCATTTTGAAAATTTAGCTTCAAAGCCCGCCTAAACCCTCAAAAAACAAGTTTTTTAAAAAATGGATTTTATTGCAATCAAATCACCATGGATAAACCTAATTTTTTTTCAAAAATAAATTAAAATCTGATAGGATTATATAACTATAAATTTAATGCATATAGATGTATAGATGAGGGAATAAATCACATTTTTTATGGAAAAAAGTGTGTAGATTAAAGTTTATGGAAATTTAATAGAATATAATAATTGGAGCTCAAACATTAGAAAATTTTATTCATCTTAAAATATTAAATTTTTCATAAAAATTCCTTTACGTTCTCCTATAATCTCAAGCAAAATGGCCAGTTTGTTGGAAATTTGTGCAAAATTGGCCTAGTCAAGCATGTTGACTAAATGGCAAAGTTTTTCACATCAAAATCACAATTTTGGTGATGAATTATTTTTAAGTTTCAATTTTTTTGTTTTTGTGGGTTTTATGGCATATTTTTTCAGGTTTAATGGAGTCTAAATGCAAGAATATGGGCTATTAGGCCTAATTGACCTAATAGGTTTAATTGGTCAATCAAGCAAGTAAATAATGGTGTTAAAAATATATCAAATGAATTAATTTTGGAGTTAACACATGGAATATATGTTTTTTAAGTGGATATATAATTCTCAATTTAATCCACAAGTTTCAATTCATAAATTTTGAGCTCATGTTAAGTTAACTAGTCCTTAAGGGTCAAATCTCTTCCGTTAACAAGTTTGACTAGTTTCATGCATCTCCCATGCTTTTCATGTAAGATAAATACTTTAAATAGCTTAAAATAACTTTCAATATGAACTTATATTATAATTTATATCATTATTTGTTTGACTAGTTTAATGCATCTCACATGGAATATATGTTTTTTAAGTGGATATATAATTCTCAATTTAATCCACAAGTTTCAATTCATAAAAGTTGAGCTCATGTTAAGTTAACTAGTCCTTAAGGGTCAAATCTCTTCTGTTAATGAGTTTGACTAGTTTCATGCATCTCCCTTGCTTTTCATGTAAGATACATACTTTAAATAGCTTAAAATAACTTTCAATATGAACTTATATTATAATTTATATCATTATTTGTTTGACTAGTTTAATGCATCTCACATGGAATATATGTTTTTTAAGTGGATATATAATTCTCAATTTAATCCACAATTTTCAATTCATAAAAGTTGAGCTCATGTTAATTTAACTAGTCCTTAAGGGTCAAATCTCTTCTGTTAACGAGTTTGACTAGTTTCATGCATCTCCCATGCTTCACATGTAAGATAAATACATTAAATAGCTAAAAATAACTTTCAATATGAACTTATATTATAATTTATATCATTATTTTCATGCAAGTAAGGTTGATAAGTCAACATGGGCCCACCACTTCTCAATTTTATTGCAAAAATGAACATGCAATTTTTAAAAAATTTGAAGATTTTAAAGCTTTTATTTAATATTTTAAAGGGATTTTAGTCTTCTTTTAACTAAAATAAGACTAATAATTATATTTTACACATGAATTTGGCTTTATTTAAGGTTTTATAGTTATATATTGGCTTTTTGAAGCCATTTTTCAAGAATTCCTAAAGCAGAGCAAAAATTGTAATTGACACCATTTATCAAATAAAGAAAAAAAATCATATGTTTTTTTGAATCAGAATAGAGTTTTTTATTTTATTTTATAATATAATATAAGTGAGATATATAAACCATTTTTTTAGGTCCTTTCCTCACCTATCGTTAAAATCTCATCCTCTACAGGTCATTTGAAGAGCTAGGAATAGAATTTGCTTTGCAAGCTTCTTTCAAGCCTTCTTTTGAAAGACTTATGTTCAGGATTGAATGTAGAGTTTTCTTTCAGATTTATATTTGTATCTTACTCAATTTTATAAATCTTTCATAGAATATCAATCATTTAGGTGCATCACCCCATTTAGATAGGATTTCCCATTTTAGTTTCTTTCTCCGTTTTCATCCCCAAAAATAAAAATAGTTTAGTTTTTAAAGATAAATATTAAGGGAACCAACCCTCTCTAGAGTTTATTCTCAATACAGAGTCACCCACACTCTGAGAATTTCTCATTGTATCAGCTAAAGAGAGGGTGTGCTTGCAAATCTTCAAGTAAGGTCCACTCTAGAGTGATAATAATGATTCCACACTAAAAATGGTAAGAAGGTCAGAATGGATATAAGAGGGTGTGATAAAGTGATGGATGGTAACAAAAAGTTTAGAATTAGTAGGTGTGGATGAGATTTGGGAAGTAATGGAAGCCATCGTATCTACAAACTTGTTGGTAGATCATGAAATAGACTAGATGAGATAATGATCAAATGATGCTAAGAGTACATCTACAAGTTGTTTATACTTCTTAAAGACATCATTTTTACATTGGTAGGATCCATTAACCTAGTTGACCACAAGTTGGGAATTGGTAAAGACACTAATCATCTTAACTCCTAAGGCTAGAGAAGTTTAGAGACCTATTACTAAGGCTTCATACTCAGCCACGTTATTGGTGCACTCAAAATCAAGTTTAAAAGAAAGGGCAAGAGGTTCACCATTAGGTGGAATGAGAATAACTATATCATCCCCATTGTATTGTAATTTCAAGCCATCAAATAACATGGTCATTTGATGGATGGGGTCCTCTTGAGAAAGAGTCATGATGGACTCATCCATAAATTCAAGAGGAAGTAGTTGGTTGTCTAGTAAAGAATATTAGACCAATTAGTTAGCAATGACTTGCTCTTTAATTGAATATTATTAGAGGAAATAAAGGTCAAACTCAAATAAAAGCATGAGCCACTTAGCCATACACTGGTTTTGGTATGTTTTATAGTGCATGTACTTAAGTGGGTCAATGTTAGTGATGATGAAAATTTTGTGATTAAGAAGGTAATGACAAAGTATGAAATTTATAAAGACTAGGATGAGGAATTTTTTTTCATAATGGATGTATTGAGTCTCATACTCTATAAGTGTTTGACTTAAGTAGTAGATAGTTTGTTCTTTATTTTTTTCATCATGGTGAATGAGCATTGCCCATAAGGAATGGTCAATGGAAAATATATAAAGGTAAAAGGTTTGATCCTCTTTAGGAGGGGTAAGAATGAATAGAGAAAGGAGGTACTCCTTGAGTGAATCAAAGGATAGTTGGTATTATTTAGTCCACTTAAAATATGTATCTTTCTTGAGAAGATGGTGAAAAGGTTGACATATATTCGATAACTGAGAGATAAAGTGACAGATGGATTGAAGCTTCCCCTATAGGTTTTAGAGTTATTTAAGGTGGTTTAGAGGTGGAATATCTAAAATTATGCTAAATTTCATAGGGTCTACCTTGATTCCTTGAAGAAAGATGATAAAGCCAAGAAGCTTTCCAAATAGGACCCCAAAAATACATTTTTCAAGGTTGAGTTGGACATGGAAATGGATTAAGCATTAAAATATGATTGTGAGAACATCTAGATGATCCTTGTGATGTTTGGATTTCCCAAAGAGATCATTTACATAGTCTATGATTTTATGGATGAGATCATGGAAGATGTAGGTGATCACATGCTAGTAAGTTGCTCTAGCATTCTTTAGATCAAATGGCATGACCTTGTAGTAGAAGGTTCCCCATGGGGTGATGAAATAAGTTTTATGCTAATACTTGAGGGTAATCAATATTTGATTATATCTTGAGAAACTATCTATGAGAGATAACATCTCATGGCTAGCTGTAAGATCAACAAGTTGGTCAATGTTAGGCAAAGGGAAGTCATCCTTTAGACAAGCAAGGTTAAGTTCATGAAAGTCAATATAGAGGCAAAGTCCCCCTATAGGATTAGTGATGGGAATGATGTTATAAACCTATTTTAGATAGTCAATGGGTTGAATTAAACTAATAGACAAGAGACACTAAAGCTCTTTTTTGACTAGAAAAGTAATAAAAGGTGCATCCTATGAAGCTTTTATTGAACAGGGTAATCATCAGGATTGTGATAATGTTATAGAAGGATATCGAAGGGTAAATTATAGGAATATCCTAATTAAACAAATAAAATTATATGCTTCGATCATGAAGGAAAGGAGGGTAATATTATTTCTCTATGGAATCTAAGGATCGACCAATCTTGATAATGTGAGGGTTATACTAAGTACCCAATTTGACATTGATAGTGGATTTGTTTAACATGGTTTGGTTCTCAAGAGGAAGAGATTTATGGATAGAAAAATCCCCTATATTGAGGTAGGTAATAATGTAATCATCATCCTAATTTTGGATTGTGTTTATGGTAGGAGAATCATTTTCTACCATTTCAAGATGAATGAGAGGAAATGTTTTAGTTTGGTTACTTTTTTGATAGGTTAGGGGGCCTGAACTAACAGTATTGACTAAAAAATAATTAGGAGGAATGATTTTGAATTATTCAAACTTTAAAGGAGATTATGTTGGTGAGGATGGGATGTTTTACTCAATGGTGGCAATGGGTTTTGGTGAATCAATAGGTTCTTCTGGTGGCATGAACTCAAGGCCAAATAACTCACAAGGTTTTTGAATTTTGATGGAAAGTAACTCATGAGGGCCATGTTCATAAAAATTTAGGCCAAATACATTCTAGGCACACCTATGAAGGTATAATTTGAAAAATGTTAGTTTTTCAAGATAGGAGAAGTTAGAGAAAAATGATCGGATAGAAGAGGTGGTGGTGGAAGAAATAAGTGGATGATCAAGTCCCCCATAGATTAAATTAGTTTGATGGTTGGGATGCCCAAAAGGAATGATGGTTTCAATGTTGGGGTCATAAATAGGATCATGGTTTAGGTTTCCATAGTCTTGAAGAGTAGGGAAAGTATCTAAGGTTAAAAAATGATACTCCCCTAGTGAGAGATGTTGGAACATGTGTTCCAAGGGGTCCTCTATAAGGATCTAAGAAAAAGGGATAGATGATCTAGTTTAAGCTTCATCAATGGTAGGGGTGTAGTTTTTATTGGTTGGTTGTGAGGTGGATGAGGTATGAATAATAATTTCATTGGGTTTATATGTCATGTTGCAATATGTGAAAGGACTAGGGTCAGATTTTATGGTAACAACTTGACGTTCATGTTCAAACTTGACACATTAGTGTAAGGTAGATGGGACATAACTCATGGAATGAATCCAAGGTCATCCAATTAATATTTTGTATTTTAACTCACCTTGTAAGCTTAAAATATTTATGGAATTATTTGGGGTCCTAAGTGGATGTAGAGGATGGCTATCCCTAAGTTAGTGGCCATAATATCATTGAAGGGGTCGAGGACCACTATAGTTTTTGACATGATATTCTTAGGTAATAAGAGTTGGTCATAGGTAAGTAAGGAGATAATTTTAATACTATCTCCTCTATAAATAATCACCTTTTTGATGCAATTTTTATTTATGTATGCAGTGATGAAGGGGGGATGATCAGGATCTTTAGAATGAATAGAAGCTATTTCTAAATCCTAGAATGTTATAAATGTCAAAAGTTGAAGGGCTCTAACAAAGGATGCAATAGGTTTAGGGTCTTTTAGTTGAACCTATATTGATTTTAGGTCCTCTATAAATTATTGGTGGTGATGGGTTAGGGTGTTGATTAGTTTTTAAAGTATCATCTTCACCAATGTCTAGTGAAGTTATTTTAGAACCCCTCACTAGATGGATAGAGAAGGGTTAGAGGAAGAGGCACCCAAAATGGATATTTTGGGTTTTGGTGAAGGTGAAGGTAAAGGTGAGGGTGCTTGGGTTGGGTTGCTATGTTGAGGGGTAGAATGGTATGTCTATGGTATGGACACTTTGGATTTTCCCTTATCCTTTTTTTGGGCCCAATATTGGGTAACCAGATGGATAGAGTGGATTAGGGGAGGTATTGAGCTAGATGGTTTATTTGGTTCTTCCTCACTTTGAAATGAGAGTGGAGGAGTAGGTAAGTGTTGGATGGGTTCATTTATTGGTTAGGTTGGTAATGGGTTCAAAGGAGGTTCATCTGATAATAGATCATCTTCATCTCATAAGCTATGAACAAGTGTTTGGAGAGATTTGAAATTCTCCATGTCATGGTATAAATAGATCAAAATTTCATTGAACCATGTTGGTTTAGGATGTGAATGGTTAAAAGGTTTGATAGGTGGTAGGTTTAAGAAAGAAATTTGAAATAACATTTGTATATGGTTGAATAATATTAGAGTAAAGGTGTGGGAGGTAATAGGTTTTTGGTGAGCCTTCTTACAAGTAGGCTTCACCACAAAAATTGTAGTTGGTGGAATGGTTTTGGTAGGTGGTTTTGGTTGGGATTGATTGGTTGTGGTTGGTTTTGAGGTGGAAGATTCAGAGGTGGATGACAAAGGTTTGTAAATAGGTGGGAAGGTAGATGTAGATAGGTTAGTTAAGAACAATGGGGAGTTTGATGATTTTGTGGAGGTAGGTGTAGGTAGAGAAAAAGGAGAAGGTTTACTAGATGAGGAATAGGTAGTTATGGTAGGGTTCACTTTCTTGGTAGAAGGATGAGCTTACGAGATGGTAGGTGGATGGGTTCCTAAGATAGATGGTAAGAGGGAAGGAGGTTATATAGGTCTAGTTTTAGGTGGTTTGGGTGGTTTTACTTTTTTGATAGGTTCAATTAAGATTTTATTTTGTGGATTAGATGGGGTTAAGTCCAACTAAAAAAGTAGGTGAGCAAGGCTAGGTGTATGAAGTATTCCTAGATTCTTGATGGGTTTGGCTAGAGAGGTATAAGGTGATTTTAAAATTTTGTATGGAGGTGGTTTAGATGGTTCTCATATAATTTTAGAGGAAGAAGTGTTTAAAGATGGGGTTGAGGTATTGATAGGTTTGATGGTGGATGTAAGTGAGGTTAAATTTTTAGGTTTTTTCGATAGGGGAGCCCAAGACAATGCCAAAATATGGCTCTATCTAGATTAGGTTGAGAAGTGAACTCTAGACTTTGGACCAATCTAGAGAAAGGTTTGTACATGGGTTTAATCCATTGGTCATTGGTTTCAAATATTAAGCCCATGCTTTCTTCACCTTTGACCTTGATGGAAGGTTTAAAGATTTAGGAAGATGTCTCCTCCATGGAAGGAGTAGGTAAGGTGATCTCTTCTTTTATGATGGCTCCCAAAGAGATAATGGGTGGTTCTATGAAAGGGGAGGAATATGTGATGTCCTTAAGTGAATGAATGGAGATGGTTATTTCTTTTGTTTGTGTTTCCAAAGTAATGGTGGGTAATTCCACCACTTCAATAAGTGGAGTTGGGGAAGAGGTAGTTAAAGTAATGGTTACCTCATTTGGTATTTATATCAAAAGAGATGTGGATATGTCTATAGTCTCATTAAGTAAAGAAAGAGGGGTGGTTGCTTCCTATGTTTGGTGTCTAAAGGAATAGAGGGTGATTCTAAAACTGTATGGACCTCAATGGTAGGTTCAGTGATAATTAAGGTAATGGTCTCCTCAATGATAGGTTCAGTGATAATGACATTAACTGTATGGACCTCACGAGCATGAGATGATTCTAGTTTATTGTCATCATAGTTGGTAGAAGGGGCATGATTGGAAAAAAGGTTTATGAAAGATGTTAAGGGACTGATTTGAGGGTATATTAGGATTATAAAATATAATTTCTCCCTTATCAATCATGTTTTGGGAAATAGTTTTGAAGGTGTTACACCTACTAATATCATGTCCACTAACACAATGGAAAGCACATAGATCATTCTTATTGTACCAAACAAGTGTAGGGCGAGAAGCATAAAATTATTGGTGAGGTTTTATGGGAGGAATTTTTATGATGTTTGATTTGATAAATTTTTCCAAAATTAAATCATAAGGATCCCCTATCAGATTCTATTATTTTGGGGTAGCTCAATTTTGGTTTTGATTTTATTGGTTGGAAGAGTTAGAGGAGTTAGTTTGGTTGGGTTAGTTTATAGTTGGTGGTGAAGTGGTTTTAAGGATAACCAAGTTGATGGATGCCTTGGGTTTGGTATTGGGATGGTTAGATTGATTAGTGGTTTTGGATGAGGAAGGATCATTAGATTTAAATCTAGAATTTTTGTTCCTTAGTTTCAATTTTCTGTCATCAATGGCTCTAGTTTCTAATTTTCATGCCATGGTAAAATCTTCATAAAAAGTCCTAAAAGTTTGAAATTTAAGAGTAGGGGAAATATGTTTGACATAACCCAAAGTTAAAATTTCAATCAATTTTACTTGGGGTAAAGGGAAAGAGAGATGGTTAATAAGACCTCTCCATCTAACCACAAAATTGGCAATTGATTCATCATCAAATTGCCTAATAGAGTAAAGGTTAGTAATAGAGACATTTTTAGATAAATTGATTGATAAATGATATAAAAAGATTTGGGAAAGTTGGGAAAAGGAAAAGATGGAGTGCTTGGTGAGAGCACTATACCAATCTAAGCCTAGCTTAGATAAGGACATGAGAAAGGTGCGAAAGATAAGAGCATCATCATATGTAATCAAATATAAAGAATGGAAAAATGTTCTTAAGTGTTGTTGGGGGTCCTCCTTGATTTGAAACTTGAAAAACTTGGGTAGTTCTTGTTGAAGAGGGTAAGATCAAATAAGAACAGATGGATGGATAGGTTCATTATAGATTTGATCATAAGATAAAAGGTTATGAGCCCTAGAGATAAAAGGTTATGAGCCCTAGAGATAGGTGACTCTAGGTTAGTGATTTTGTCCATTAACACTTTGACCAAATCTATTTAAAGTTTGAAAGATCCATAATTATTTGGTAAGTTTGTTTGAGGTTGGGTGGTAAAAATATATGGATAAGTGGTAGAAGGTTGGGAAGATGATACATATTGGTATGTGTTGATTGAAGGTTGGGATGGTGCCACATAAAGGTTAATGGGCACACAATGTTGGGTAGAAGATGGTATGTATCCTTGTGATTAATCATGAACATATTGGTAGATTGTTAGGGGTAACTATTGAGGGATTGATATGGTTTGAGGGGTTGAGTGGTAAATATTGTGCTAATAGGTGGAAGGGTAAGAGGTATGGAAAGTACCAAATTTTGAAGTGGGGTAGAAATTGGTGGGTTGGTAGTGATAAAGGGAATGATTGAAATATGGGTAGAACATACCCCCATTATGGATGAGGTATGGGTAATAAGAGTTGATGTTACCCCTATGTTGGATGTATTGGTTGGTTTAGGGGGTGTTTGGCTATTGGTTGGGATGTTGGATTGAATTTGGGTAGTGGTAGTGGATGGGACATTAGTGGAAGAAAAGGCTTGGGTGATCATAGGTTGGGTAGAGGTAGAACCAACCATAATATGGGGAGGCATACCATAAGGTGGATCCATAAGAAGAACCAAAACAATAAGGTGTATGATGAGCTAAGTTGTTGAGGTAATGTTAGAGGTCCATAGGGTTGTTATCAAGGAAGGTAGTAAAATACACATCACCCTCAATAACTATTTGAGGTATGGTGAGAGGGGGAGAAAGATGAGGAGAACTCTCAACATCAGAAGTATACTCCATGGAATAAGAGTAAGATAAAGATGGTTCTTGGTTGGTTTGGTTCCTCAACTATTGTCTAGTAAAGACCTTGTAAGGAATAGAAAAGAAAATATGAAAAGCTCACAACTCAAACACAAAGAAAGTAAAAGAAAAAGATCTCAAGGAAATCAAAGCATACACAGAGTGCATTTAAAACTTAGGATTATTTTTAGATTGCTTTTGACTTATGCCTTAGAAAGTTTGAATAGGAAATTTGGTTTGTAGATCAGGTACTAAAGAGGAAGTCTAAGGTTGTTTTTAGGTGTTAAAGGCTCTAAAAAAGAGTCTATATTGAAAGTCAGTATGTGGCTTGATATATGGGCCTACCCCCTCACTTCACACACTATAGTGATAAGGGTGTTATGTGCTTAGCCAAGATATACTAAATTTTAGAGTTTATACTCAACCAAAGAGCTGAGTTGGTTCTCCCCTTAGTAATAACCTCCAAGAGGGATTGTCAAGAAAGGGTAACATTACTACTAGGTAATGAAATCCTGGTCAATCCTTGTCTTAAGTTTGTTTTGATGTGTTGGTTGAATATGTGGTTTGGTAAAGTGTTTAATAACAAGAGTGAAACTACAATTAATTACTTTAATTTTAAGTTACTAAATAAACTAAAACAAGCATGCAATCAATGTATGCAAGGTTTATTTTAAGCCCAAAATAAATTTTAGATTTTTCTTTATTAGCATAAAATAAAGGAATAAATGGGCACCTACATGATGCTAGGGTCTCACTAGGCATGCCAAAATGTTTCTCTTATTTTTTGTTCATTTCTTAATTTAGGAAGAAGATAAGAAACTAGTAATAAGGGTGTGGTAGAAGAACTTGGTTGATATGTATGCATGATCTAGATGAGTGTGGAGAGATCCTCTTTGTTTTAGAAGGAATAACTTGTAGATAAGAAAACACTAACAAAAGGGGGTTTTAGCAAGATAGTTAGGTGGACTACCTAGCATGAGCTATATCTAAGAAGCATGAGCTTACTAGGAGGTTGTCAATCCACTCTATGATAATAATTAAGTTTAAAGAGTAAAAGTAAGATACTTTCATAAAATAATAGAAAGTAATGAAATCAATTACAAGAATAAAATGAATTCTTGTTAGAGAAAATAACTAATTATAGAAAAAGTGGGTCGATAATAATGCTAAAATGGATTAGGTCAGTTTCATAAAATCAGGTATAGGTCTATGGATAGGTAGGGTCATAGAAAGTTAGATTTGGTTGGAGGTAAGGGGTTAGAAATAACTTAATATTATTTCTTACCACAGTGACCATCAATGGCCAAGGTGACCATTGGAAATTTCAGGTGATCATCAGTGGTTGGGTAACCATTCGTGGTTTTAGGTGACCATCTATATTTATGCTAACCATCGGTGGTTTCCTGTGGAATTCTAGAAGTGTTCAAAAAAGGAGTTGTAGAATGGGATAATGATTAATTCATGGTATATTAAGGGTCTGGGAAGTAGAGAGCAAGATGCAAAAAAGGTCTAATGGGGGTGACAGGTGAGAATCCAAAATAACAAAACTAAAGTATAAATATACTTATTTCTTTTTAAATGGTTGATGGTTGATGGGTGGAGTAATTTTGGTAGAGTAATGGTACTTTTCCTCAAGAGAAATTTTGGTAGAGGTTTGAATCTTTGTTGTTGTTGTTGTTGTTGTTGAATTGATAGAAGAAGACTAGTTGACTAGAAGCTTGAATACCTATGAACTATAATGATTTTGATGATTCCCCTTTTCACCTGTTACTCCCCTCCTTTTATAGGCAAAGTGAGATGGAGGATAGAAGATTCCCTAGGAGGTTGGATTGCTAATTTTTATGCTTGGTAGTTCATTAGCAATGAAAAAGGTGGATATATTTAATTTTCCAATGTTATCTTAAACAATTGGTATTTTTGTAAGAAAAAAGTAAGACATGACCATCAACAGGTATCCTAACTATCGATTATTAAGCTAATCATCAACGATTAATTGTTTGAAGGAAAAGGCATCAAGGTGGGTTAAAAGGGGGTTGTATTAATGGTTGAGTTAGTGGATTAATGAGTTTAGTTAGAATAGTAGCTAACTAGACTCATGGTTTGATGGGTTAGTTAGTGGTTCAAGAAGGGTTAGGTGATCCTTAAGGGGTCCTTGAGGTGTTTTGACATTTAGAACCATTGTGTGTGGTTTTCTAGTGTCTACACTTATCACATCAACATAATGCCAACTAATGACACTCTCTAAATTAAATAAAACTAATACAAGATGAAACTTTGACATGAATTACAATACTCAATAATGATGACCACCTTTTTATCTCTTCACACTCTTATCCCTCTCAAACTGCCTTATAGGCTTCTTCACTCAACTAGGTCTCTTCAAGACTAATTAGGTCATATAACATTGATATTCATACACAAAAATATCATTATATCCTCATTATTTTTTTTATAAAAACATTTTATGGTATATAATACCTTCTTCTATTTTTCAATCTTCTATTTCATTTGCTTCCTCTTTACTTGCTTAAATAGGCCCAAAACTGCCTTGTATATATACAAGCCTCTTAATTATACACCTCTTGTTATACCATATACACTTGGAAATTTATATTGGCCACAAAATAGGATTTAATAAATTTTTTAATTAATAATAAATCATTACATTAGGTCATAGATAACTCAAATAGACCAAATCCTTCTTTAGGTCTCTTGGAGACCTAATTCCATTAGGCCTACTTTAGGACATGTTACACTTTTAATTTCTTGTAACAATTTAAAACTATACACATGGTAAGAAAATATCATATAAAAATAAAATAATCCTTATCCAAAATCATTTGAGGACCATGACACTTTTTAGGTTCAATCACCACTTGAAACACTCCATTAGCACTGTTCACGTTAGGCCTTTAAACACACAAAAAGTTCTATCTCAAACAAATAAAGATAACTCATAATTTAGCCACATAAAAATGATAATAAATCACTTATAATGATCTTAAAATACCTAAAAAATATAACTATATGAATTAGACACTTCAATTCAGGGTATGGAGCCTCGAAAACACCTTTATAACTCACTCATTTAGAATTGCCAATTTTCTTCAAAACACAATCAAGGTGATTTAGACCTCCAATACCTATATAGAAATTTTCAATGAATTATGATGCATAAAAATTATCCTATAACATCTCTAGACCATATTTAAATATAAACATCATATGATCTAATGGTAATTATTGGTCTTATAGACTAATTTGTTGACCTTGCTATACACAAACCTCACTGAGTCAGACAAGCCATTTCGGCTTCATCATTTTCACCAATATACCTAACTTACATGATATTTAAAAATAATTAATATTACATAAAAATCTCAAACAAAATCTCCATGCACTTGGTTTAATCATTATATCATGAAAACATATTCTAATTCATCTTCTCACCATTTCCTGGGGTTTTCACTATTTGCACCATTTGGCTTATTAACAACTAGCTAACATAGATGACCGGTTTAGAAAAATTAAAGGATATAACATATATATAAACTTTTATGGACATGAAACATGAGTCTCTAACTCATTCCTCCATCTATTTGCTTATTATGTCCAATGCAACATTTGACTTCTATAATAACTTCTTCAAAAATAAGCCTGTAACTTAACATTTTCTCTCTCCTCTCTCTAACCAATATCACCTAGAGGTACTTGGGAGAGTCAAATACAAGATAAAATATCTTACATTATCATACTAATCTATTTTGGGCACTTTTGATCAACATATTTAACATCAGGTCTTTATTAGGGTTCTAAGAGGGTTTAAACCCATTTCCACTCTTAACGATCATTCATAAAGCATTGCCTATAAAATAAAAAACTAATTCCTATAATTTTTATTTAGGAACCTTACCCATATACCATTAACAAATTATGTTCCCTTTTAAAGGTTTTATGAGATGATGATCATAAGAAAATCCTTCTCAAGTAGAGAACCCTTCATTCTGAGCTCTTGATAGACCTCCAAATAACTTTTCATGCCTTATCCTTAAAACTAGAACCTCAAAATATATTAAAAAACTTTAGACAAAATAAATCACCTATGAAAATTCTTACATGATATCAAACACCTTTAAATCTGATCATGACCCTTCATTAGGTCACATTCTCTCTCTTTGCTCTCTAGACCTTGACCTACAAACCACATTAAGTCTTAAAACTTACCTTTATGATTCTTTCCATGAACTATACACCTCACTCACATACTCAAAAAACATATCTTATGCTTAAACATTTTCATACATCCTTCACATGCCTTGACAATAGATCATGATACCTCATTAGGCTAGGTAGGGTCTACGAGTGTTCTAAGTGTAGATTATGTATGAAGGTCCTACCCCTATAGGATCACCCTAAGAATATAATGAGTTATCAAATGACTCAAATACATTATAAAAAAACCTCATACAACCACTCATGCATATGTGCAATCATCTCACCAAGCCACCACGCTCAAACCTTATCACAAGGTATCTTCATGCTATGACTAAGCTTAGGATACTTAAGCATTTAACCTCAAATATTTGTACCTTCATGTATTTATCAACAACAGAAATAATAAAATAAAACTCATAACCACTAAAATATTATATTTCACACTACATACATTTAATTTTTTATAATCTTGTCACAACACACATTGTCAACTTCCCTTACAACAACACTCTTACATACGTATTTGTCATCATACCTTCACAATAACATTCAATGAAAACATTGACAACTATAAGATGACCTAAAACTTGACATCAACCAACATAAAATACAATTCTCAATGATCTCTCCTTGTCATATCATTTACATACCTCTTCATGTCACGACTAGGATCATGACTAGGCTTCTTATGCAACTTGACATCAATGACTTGTACCTTCATGCAACCATAAGGCATTAGTTTCCTTAAAATTCTCTATTGACTTCAAATTATCTCTTTCCTTCGAATTATCTCTTGAATTAAATTCTCTCTTACCTTAAAATACATCTTATCACATGGTTAACTTGTCACATCAAACTCACAAGCTCATACCTCAAAGACCACTCACTGTGTATATTCCCCAGATACACCTTTATATCAATGACATCAAAATTGACATAAATGATAACACTTCTCAACATTTATATATTTTGGATGCACATATTGTTTCATTAGGAATAACCAAATAACTAATATGATTAATTAGTTGATTAATCTAAATTTTATTTTGGTGGTATTTAGATGGGATTGATTTGTTATGTGTAGGGGGATTAATTAATTAGGGGTAGAATAGTGTGGTACAATGCAAATAAGATAAGGATGGTTGAATGGTATGAATAGGGTTATGGAATAAAAATACAATTAGTTTTACGTGATGTTAAATTAGATTGGCATTTGAATATTGATGAATAAAGATGAATAAGGGAAGAATAGTGATGATTGTGAAGTGGCAAAAGTATCAAAAGTGTCGAAAGTGGGGTGTTGAAAGAGGTGAAAATAGAGTGTATGCAACCACCATAGTCCAACTAACATTATTTTATTGGTGGTAGATTCTCCCATATTATGGCCTCCTACTATTTCATCATACACATTCTTCATTATGCCTCCTCTCTAGTCCAATTTTGCTACATCTCTTCCCATTTCAAATAGGGCTTCCTATATAAGTGTAAACACAAAATCTTTTACTATTAATCTCTTTCATTCAAATTTTCCATACCATTATGGAAATTCCCTTGTTGCTAGTATTTTTTTAATATTTTCCATGTGCTTTAGAATTACATTAATGCATAATAGATGAGCTCTAAGGAACTCATACTTGATTTGCCCCACATCTTCTCTAATAGTAATTTTTGACAAGTAGTCTAGTCAGTTATTTATTTAGTTATATTTCATTTTAATGTTAAAATCAAACTCGTGGAAAAACATCAACCAATGAAATATCCTTCCCTTTATTATAGGTATAATTATTAAATATTTCAATGGCACATAATCAATGAAGATTATGAATGGTGTAATAAGTAAGTAACCATTGCTAATGTTTCTATTTATATCATTGAGTAATTTTTATTCCTTTTATAGTTTACAAATTGAAAATTAAATAGGGTGATGAATATTACCATGAGGTTGTGATAGTACTACCTCTATGGATATCTCCTATGCATAAAAAATGTACATGGAAGGGTACCCTCTAATTTAGAAAAATTAATATCAATGCATCAAATATTTTATTTTTCAATTTATTAAATGCTTCTTGATATTTTATCATCCATTAAATTACATGGTTGTTATTTATTTTCATTTATTATTCTATTAGGGCACATATTACCCTATGGTTCTAAATAAACTTGCAGTGATAGCTCATATACCCTAGTATTGTCCTCACCTCTTTCTATGTTTTTGGGGGTGATAGATTTAAAATTTTAATAGTTTTAAATAGATATACAATTATTATTTACGTACAAATAATATTTCCTAACAGTGATCTAAATGGAGTTGTGATTTTTTTAATTTTTTTAATGAGATGTTGAATTGTCTACACTATTGAACATTAGCTTTAATGCCTATACATGATCCTTTAACAACATGTATACCATCCAATCATATAAAATAACTCTAAAAATAAAATAATAATTTTACTAAATTAATATACCATGATACATCTAAATACCGTCAGTGCATTCTTTAATCCAAACATATTATTGTATATATAAACTGCCCCCATTTTCCTACAATCATGTTTTTTGGTGCAATATTAACTTGGTGATAACTGAATAATCCATCTATAAAAATGTATACCTCTCTACCTACCACACTTTCTAGGATTTACTTGGTGAAGGGTGTGGGGAATAAATCATGTAACCATGCCTTATTGATTTCTGTATAGTCAACATAGATCCAAATCATTTTTTCCTAGTTTGAATTACCATTGGAATTATAAATTTTGTATCTTGTATTGGTGTAATGTTATTATTGAAAAAATATATAATTAAATATTAAATTTATCTTTGACATTTGGGTTGAGATGGTACATTTTTTTCCTTGATGTGTTTGTGTTTTCTTTCACCTAGATTTTCATGGTTCTGACTTCTTCCTTAATTCATTTTAATTATGTAAAAGTTCATGAAAAAAAAATCACATCCTATTATCAATTAAATAATATTATCTACTTCTTCCTCCCTCTAGTAATCTCTTATCTTCACTATTTTAGGATATCATTATGTTTTCTCCTCTAATCTTCATGGGTTTATATAAGTACTATGTTCTACCTTCCTAGTTTTAATTATCTATCTATCTCCTATTATTTCATTTTGTATTATCTTCATTATATAGTTTTTATTTATCTATTTTTTATATAATATGATTTTTTTTTGAGTTCTTCTTTATTGGTTATATCTTATGTTCTTTTTTGTACTTATCTAGTAATGGTCCTAATTAGTTCCCAATCATCCATATGCCCCATTATTGATTTTTAATACTATTATTCTAATGAATTTATGTTTTGTGATATTATTTGGCATAAAGATTAATGTTTTTACTCTCCATATAGATCAACATATTCTTGTATCAGGGTCCCAAAAATTAAATTTATCAACAAACATTAGTTTTTAGTTCCTCCCATTTACAAGTCCTTCTCTAGATCTCTTGGTGCATGTAACATGTCCTTGAGTGTGATTTGAGATTAAAATAAAATAATTGCACCTAAATACTTTTTTTAGATTCACATTTTTTGATCTACAATGTTTCTAAATTCAAAATATGTATACTGGGGTTATGTATGCATGTATATTGTGGTATTTTTTCAAAGCATCATTCTTATTTAACAAACCTTATTTTTAGTACAATACTAAAGGATTTATAGTTCAAGATTGTATTTTTGTGAGTATTCTATCACCTTGTGGAAGTTAAAATCATTGTATAGTTTATAGCCTTCTTTCTCATATTTTCTTAAGGAAATACTCTTGTCATTTATTCTAGGTAATTTTTTTCATCTATTATTCCCCTAAATTTTGGTAGTTTGACATGCGAAGCTTTTATCTCAATGTGGTATAATATTCCTATCAAAACTATCATGTTACTCTCTAAGGTAATCTCTTTTTTGGGGGGTCATAATTTCATCATATGATGATATTTTCTAACCCTTGTTTTTGGCTCTTTATATAGCTAGGATATAATGTCTTTGTTAGATGATGTTTCTACCTCTTCAATTTATATCACTACCTCTCATTCATAATTTGTATCATGATCATACTCAATATTTATTGTTTTCTATAATTTATAAACTATGGATAGTTTATCAAAGTTGTTCTCCCGTTCATCTAACCATGCATTTCCCATTCTATTTATAATGAGAAACATATTGGTAATCCATTTCCTTCAAATGTAATTTATTCCTAATCATAGTATAATGTTCCATTACAATCAAAAAACCATTCTAAATTAAACACTATAAGGTATCCTATGTCATACATATAAATGAATTCAAAATCAACCTTCTATTTATGCCCCTAAAGTTAATCCATATATTTTGAAGCATACCTATAGGAGATCTTGGTGTCCTGTCAACCATATAAATATCATATATTTGTAGATAGAAATATGGTTTTATTAGTGATTCCAAAGTACTATAAGGAAGGACATTCATGTCCACCCCTATGTCTAGTAAAATCTTTTTAAATTCATAGACATTGATTTTAATGTCTAAAATGATTGTGGTATTTTTTTATTTCCTACTAGTTCAAAAAACATTTTTTTATACCATTATTACCAAATGCTATATATCTTGTTTATTCTAATAATTATAAAATTACATTAGTTTTTCTAATAATCCTTGATTCTTGACTAGTTTTGGCATTTGTTTCAAGTTCTTAGTTTTTGCTTTATCAAAATAAGTCATCTTGGTTCATCCTTATCCTATTTTTCCTAAAAAATCTTCCTACTTTTTTTTTATAATATCCTATCATGCTCAAATGTGTTGGGATAATATACTTCACTATCATCTTCTGATTGCTCCTTTAAATTAGTTACTTTTTCCTTTCTTTTCCTAGTTTTGGTTCACTCTAAGTGGTTATCATAACCCTTCATTTTAGGTCTTCAATGATTATTATTGGTTGTTTAATTTTTGGGATTCTCAATATGTTACTTCATCAAAAATATAAATTACATTATATTATCTAAAATACATGTATGTTTATTGGATCACTCTCCTTCCTCTTTGATTTTAACACATCTTACTTCATTGCATATTTTATTTGTCTCTTAGATATTTTATACTTTATATAAATGATTCACATGATTTTGTGGTGGGATGTTACTAATTAATATATTTTTATAAAATTATGCCACTTTAGGAAAATAAAATGAGTTATGGTTTCCTTTCTCATGGCAAAACCCACATTCTACCTGTGGGTCCTCCATAAAATTACTCTTGATGTGTTCAAGTTTTCCATAATTATAACAAGTAGGGGGAGGTATATTTTGGTTGTACCCATAATTATACCCTTGGTTGTAACCTCTTCCCCATGATAGGTCCTATTGGCCAATTTTTGTCCCACATACCAAATTTACCTGAATGAAGTGTAGTTTCTCGAGGGTCAAGTATGGAGCAAGGTTTGGATAGGATTTTTGGATGAAATTAATGGGCCAAAGGGATATTATAAATTTTAGGGATTTTGAAACATGTTGAGCTTTTTTTAAAAGTGTATCTTGCCAAATTATAAGGGATTGGTCTATAGTTTTGAAGAGTAGGTATCTGAACATATTTTCATAATGTCTGAGCCTTTAAAGGCCAAGCTACAATTGAAGCCTTTTCGAGTAAATAATTATTTTGGAGATATTTTGGGCTTCCTTTTGCTAAGTTCATTTTTTATGATCTTTTATTTGGCTAAGTGTTATTTCTTTTGGATGTTTTATTTTGGGCCTTTTGGGATAAGTGTTGATAATTATTTTGGACATTTTGTTCAAAACAAAAAACTTGAAGGATGATCTCTCACAAAGTCTACCAAATAAAAGTATGAAGGGTCTTTTTTAGACAAAGTGGTCCATTAAAAAACCTTGAAGGATATTTTAAAAATCTAAGTGTAATATTTCATTTAGGAAAATTATCCACACAATTTTACTAAAGGCATATTTCTTCCGGGGAAAATGTTTGACAAAAGTTCCAAAGGGCACTTCTACAGGAAAATGGTCCAATACAAAATTCTTGAAGGGAAATTTTCAAGTAAAGTGTCATTTTCAAAAATTCCTTATAAAAATGTCCTATGTACTTTTTTTGAAGGATATATTTTTAGGTAGAGTGGCAAAGACAATTTTCTTGAAGGGTACTTTTTTTGGGAAAATAGTCCAATATAGAAATCTTGAAAGGCCAATTTATTGGGCAAGTGTCCTCTACATTTTACTGAAAGATTTTTATTTCATAAAAGTATCCCAAACACTTTTTATAAAGGGTAATTTTCTTTGCCAAAAGGTCTAGTGTAATTTTCCTGAAGGGTCATTCTTGAGAAAATGGTTTAGTTCAAGGTTTTTGAAGGGTCTTTATCTTTTGGGAAAGGGTACAATGTAGAAGTTTCAAAGGACATTTCCAAAGGGAAAAGGGATATTTTGAAAAGGCTGAAGGTCCATTATAAGAAAATAATTCCTTCAATAAATTTTTTTAGGATAATTTCCCTGAAGGTAGATTTCTTTTAGAGCTTTTGTCCTGAAGAAAAAACTAAGGTAAAAATCTTTCAAAAATTTTATCCAAAAGAATTTCTCATCGAAAAGATACAATAAGTTATTTCATTTGGAGGAAGTGGCTAGGACACTAACCCTAAATACAAGGTACCAAATGTAAAGAGGAGTTCAAGATCTCTATTTGCTCACAAAGCCTTTTAAGACACTTTGGTTTCATTTAAAGTGTAAATTGTCATTTGTTAGAGATAGGACCAAATTTGCATAGCCCCCATGGTAGGGTTCATTTTAAGAGGCCCTAATGGAAAACATATTGTAAATTTTTGGTGAATTTATGAAAATTTGATTTTTAGTTGTGGTAAATCCTCTATGGGAGATGGAAAATCTATAGGTTGGACCGAATGGATAAACTAAATAGATTTAAATTTTAAATGTAACAAATAAGAAATAAAAAAACTTCCTAAAACCTAAATACTATTACATATTTGGATTCCTCTCAAAGAGATATGTAATTTTAAAAAACAATAACCACAATCTAGGTCCCTATGCAAAAATTATGGCCTCTAAAAGTTATGGTTCGGTCGTGTCATATGATTGTCATTTGGTTGTGTTGTATGACATAATCAAATGACATGATTGTATGACATGACTGAATAATCAACTAAATGATGCAATCAAATGACAAATTTTGGAGGCCATAACTTTTGCATACATACTCAGATTACGATGTTTTTTTTAAAATTGCATAACTCTTTAAGAAGAATCCAAATATGAAATAATATTTAGGTTTTGGGAATTTTTTAATTTTAAGCTCTATTGTTTGACATTATCATTTAGCACTATCATTCAACACTATCAATTAAATTAATCTATTTGACACTATCATTTAGCACTGTCATTTAACAATGTTATTTAGTACTATCATTTGACACTATCATTCAGTTCCTCCATTGGGCATTGTTGTTTAGTTCCTCCATTTAGCATTGTAATTCAGTAATGTGGTCTTCTAATTTTGGTTCTATTCATTAGTTTGTTTGATATCAAGGGGTGGTTGTACTATATATATGCAATGAATTAAAGTGTAATCTTATAGCCTATTGTAAAGAGTTGGTGATCTGACCCTAAAAAAATATATCCCTAAAATTTTGATAATTTAGTCTCATTTGCCAACCCTAAAAAATTGACAAAACCAAAATCTTAAAAATAGAATATTCATGAATTAACAAATATTCCTCACTAAAAAAAACCCTTCCCCATGGGATGCTAATATTTTTGGAATGGTTTAGAAGTGTATGGGATCCATATAGTTCTTTATTATGTTTATTGAGATGCTTGTGCCTAGTAATGAAATTTTGAGTAGGCACATTGTTGGTATCACCATTGCCACATGTGGATGAGTCAGTGAGATTTGATCAAATGGGTCTATTCAATTTTGAGACTAGAATATATGCACTAAGTTTTGGGTCCTTTGATGAAACACAAAGGAAGATATGCAAGTCCAAAGTTGGATTCTCAATCACTTTCTATGTGTTTTTCCCATACTTAGCCATTTTCAACAATTTCTAGTAGAGCTGAGTGAGCATCTTCACAAAGCTATATCTCACACATGTGATAATTATAGGGGAAATTAGTCACATAGGTTTCTTCATATTGGTCCCTAGTTGTTATGCACTAATTACAGATCCTATGATGAAGTGTGATAGGAGTTATGCATGTTCAAAGTTAAATCCTCAAATAGAATTCACCAAGTTTACATACTTAGCCATTTTTGAGCCAAGACGTCATGCAGGATCACATGGACTAGCCAACTTATGCATTTAATATCTTCACATAGAAGGCTCCTAGGACCAGTTGATCATGTGGGTTTACTTTTCTTAGTATCAAGAACATCTCCTAAAATATTGGTGCCTTCATGAAATTCATGCTTCAATATCCAAGCCTTCAAAGTTGGTCAAAATCATAAGACATTCACACTAACATCAAATTAAAGCTTGGGAAAAAATCTATTTGTGCTTAAATTTGATGGTCCATGAGATGTCATTTACATCTATGAGACAATAATGAAGGTCAATTGGATGTAAAATTTAAATACAAATTAAGACAAATCCATCGAGCTTAAATTTGATAGCCATGCAACTGTTAATGATGATCACATGAATGTCATTTGATGGGAGCAAGGATGATGATTTTAAGATCATAAATTAGCCATTGGATTTAAAATAGTGGGTTTCAATAGATCAATAGTTGACATTTGATCAAGCACTTAGATCTAATAACAAGTGGAGGTAAAATATTTAGCAAATCTCAAAAGTTAATGTGGGCATGACAAGTGTCAACAACATGTTCAACTAGTAGAGGATTGATGGCTGACACTTGATCATATAGATTGAAATAATTGAAGTGAGATGGTTAATGTGTTAATGAGATTAGTTAGATTTTGATGGCCAATCAGAATAAAGGTGAGCCCAGGTTACTTAGATAGAGGTTAGGGAGTCAGTTTTTAACCAAGGTAAGCAAGCATACATAAAATTGAGCTTGAATACAATATGAGTTGGACTAGATTGCATAAATAAGGGTCAAGTATTGCTAGAAGGGTTATAAAAAGATAGGTTAGGTATTTTAAACCTAATATAGACTAGACATCAATAAAATTATGGATAATGATAGGAAAACCAATGACCTTAGATTGGTTTTTCATCTATAGGATAGGCCTATGTTCTAGATATCAAAGTGGAGTAGACATGTGACTAATGTAAAGGGTTTTAATCCTTTAGCATGGCCATAATATTGATAATAAATTGACTAAAAATCATGAAGCCATGATTTAGTAGATCCATGAGTATGAGGTTTTGTTCTCAAGTGAGGGATAACATGAAGGATCAAAGAAAAGGTCCAGTGATGGGAACTACAACTAGGAGCATTCAATGCATCCTCAAAACCTTTGGGAATTTTCTCACTCAATAAGCCAAGGGTAGTGTCTTAATTGATCAAAAAAGTGGAAAGGTTTTCATTGATTAAGATGCAAAGGTGGTGGCTCAGGTTTAATTAATGACCTAGGAAAAGTGTTCTTTTCTAGTAGCATGTTTGCACATATTTTATTTCTATCTCTCTTCCCCTATATATCCTAGTCTCATTCCCATTGAAGGGGTTCTAAGATTTTAGAATTTAACATTTTATTTTCTGAGACAAGGATAATCATTGAGACTCTTGTGAGAGTGTGCTCAATTTATATGGTCAAACCCTATCAAAATATTATAAGAAATACCTTTTAAATTAATAAGATCGACTCTTTGCCTATATCTTATCTTTAATTAGTGCTTAGTATGCTTGTGCATGGTAAATTTGTGAAGGAGATTATTTCTAGTTTGTTGTCCTTCTACTTGCCTCTTTGAAGGTGTTTTCAAACTAACTACTAGGTCTAGACTAATGTTCCATTTGGAACTTCTTCTATGAAATATTTATGCAGCTAGTGATATTGTGAGATTAAGTAAGCCATAAATGTCTTTTGCTGATCTAGTGTGTGTTCAAGCTTATGTGAGTGTCCATTCAAATTTGATGTATCACCATTTTAGATTTCTTAGGAGACATTAAACATATTTCTAACCATTTTCCCTATGAATAATTCATTTAAAGTTAGTTTAGGTGAGAATCAAGAGGAAGCCATCCTTCTCTAGAGGTTCAACCCCAACATAAGTTACCCACAGCCTTGGGTTATCCCAATATTATAGGTTAGTTGGAGAGAGCCTAAATAACCCTATCTAAGGGTGAAAATTAAGTATATAATAGGTCCCTCTTATATTTTGGTACCCTTCTTTGTAACAACCTTGTTCCCTTCCTCTATAACAACTTTGATTATTATTTTAATATTCATTTTATGGTGTTAAATATGGTATTTTTTGGGGGTATTGGTATTATGGTTCAAGGTGAGATATGTTTTGGTTTACCATTATTGGTGGCATTGGTGTAATTTTATAAGCTAATGAAGCTTGTATTATGTTCCATTGTATAAATATTCCATTATATCTTGTCCTGGTAAGGTATGGTTGTAGTGATTAAATAATCCACATGTGGTATAATACATGAGTTGATTCATTAGTGGTGTTATCTCCATCATGGGACATAATTTTTGTGGATGTTGATTGTAAATCTAACATATACCATAGTATATCCTATCTTCATATATAGGTTGTTAGATTAGGGGTGAAATACACACTGGTGGTTGTGATGATATTACCATTGCTGCTCATTTCACCATTTCCTGATGTGGGTACTTGATTCATGAATATCCTTATGTAAAAAAAATATTACACCATATTATACACTGTAGAGGTTTTTTATTATTTTAAAAAACTAAAACTATCAAATTTTATCTGGGTTTTTTATTTTAATGTAATTGTGGTAATTCCTATTGTAATATTTTTATATTATCTTTCAATGAAGAATCTATTTCTCTTTTTTAGGATTGAAATTATTATATTGATGCCATATCCAGGGTATTTAAAAATTTGTTGAAAATTATTCCATCCATATTTTCTCTTATATATGGTATTAATCAGAAAATAAACTATTTTAATTATATGTTTCTCATTCATGGTTCTTCAAATTCTCACATTATTGCTTTGAATCATTGACCATAATGATTTACTATCTCTTTATATTTCTATATAAGTTCCCATATTCTATTAACATTTTTTGTTGGCATATATTAGTAATGAAAATATATTTGTAATGTAATATGTATGTTGGCACATGAATTATTATGTCGTGCATTCATTTTCATGTACAATTTCAATCTGTCATCATTTAATATTCTAAAAAAATAAAAAAACATCACTTTCTCATCAATAATGTTATGTATTTTCCCATAAGAATATAATAAAAATAAATTTTCATTGTATCTTTGTTGAACAAAGGAAATTTCATCCTATTTTGTGTCATTTTTGAAGTGTTTCAGTGTGTACTCACATTATTACTATTTCAATTACTTGAGGCACTTGTTCATAAATTAATAATTTAGATTCTCTATTGGTTATCTCTTTATTGTCTTAATAATGTTATAATTATTCATTTGTCTCTTTTTACTTCTCCTTGAATATACCTTTTTCTTAATATCTCTACTTGGTTGGCTAGAAACTCATTTCAACACTCTAGTTCATTTCTAAAACTATGATAACTATTCTTAACTTATTTTCCTATAATAATTTACTCTTGGATTTGGTATGGGTGCTCTCATTGAGCATGAAGTGACATGAGGGATTAAATTTGGTATAAATGGTTCTTTTACTATTGGGGTATCTTTTTGTTGGGGATTTGAAGGAGGGTGCCACTTCTATTTTCTCATTCTTGATCATTTATCCCTATGTTATATTATTCCCTAATGTTGTCACTATCTAATTCTTCTTCTTCTAGTAATACAATCAATTCCTTCTCTCTTTCTCTTGTCTCCTTTGCATTACTATGGATGTTGGCCTCAAATATGTTATCTTTCCTTATGTCAATGTCTCTTCCTACATTAGTTTGTTCTTCTAATACATGCCTATGTATTATATTCTCTTGGTTATTTACATTTACATTTCCTTCGAATTATAAAAAAAAATTTGTCTATCCCATTTCAGAACTATCTTTTAATATTAAATTTTTATTTTTATCTTTTATCATATTCATATATCTTCTCATTACTCCTTATGCCTTGTCCACTTTGGGTGGTACTTATCATCACTATTTTGTCTTCCACTCCCAGGGTTTTGAAAAGTTCTAGGGTTCCCACAAGTGTGGCTAAATATGAAATACCCTTCCATGGCATTCATATTTTTTTATGCAAGAAGTAAAACATTTAGTCTACCCTAGTTAAATCTTCCATGCCTTCAAGTGGTACTAATGCTATATTGTTTGTTTTAGTTAGAGGATTGTCATATTGATTTTAAACATAGAGATCTCCACTAGTATAATATGTATTTTAATTATATAGTCCTAGTTATTTGTAGTATTTTATATTATAGCTCTTTACTATTCTTGAATATAATTCTCTCTTGCTATATCTATTTATTCAAATCCTCATTTGCCATTTTTTTCTTGTACAAATTTTTAGTCTATTTGATCACTATCATCCTCTTATATCTCTTAACTAAACTATCTATAGTTTGAAATGTATAATTATATATCCATACATATTGTTTATCCTACCAAAATTATTTATAAAAAATATTCAAATAAGTCACATCTTTATAGGATCTCCCTTTTGAACACCATCCCATAGGTGCCTAGTGTTGTTACTTGCACAACATGTCCCATTTTCGATCTAAAAATAGGGACCCCCTTTTTTTTGCTTTGGATTATGGTATTATAGATTTTAGGAGTTAATTATGGTTACTTGTTTGAATTGTCCTTCTTGGGAGTAAATTCTACTATACGTGAATATTTAAATCTAAATGTGCTTTATTATTTTAGCCAAGCCTACAAAATTACTCTGCATTATAAAACACTTGGCATAAAAATTCACATCTTGGGTTGCTTTGATTTTCATATATGAATTTTAATAAGTTTGATAAGTCTTAGTTCTATTGTTTGATTATGTTTTAAAACACATTTTATAGCTCCTTTTTAGCCTATTTCACCTAAGGTTTATGCAAACTAATTTGATTTTTTTGAGAATATTGAAGTATTATTCTTAATTTAGTTGAGTGTCTAAAATAAGCTAAATAAATAAAATATATTGAAATAAATAGAGTAATAATTTGTATAATTTGATTGTAATTTAAACCTTTCTAAAAATAGTAATAAGTGAGGAGAAATGCAACTTAGCTTAAACAAGACTGAGATGGTTGAGATAGAAGTTGGTCTAGCTATGCAGGACTGGGACGCTATTGTAAATCAGGATCTAGATTTCATTTAGTGAAAGGATAGGAGTGATAAAAAAAGACACTTCAGGGTTTGGTGTTATATTCTAGGTTCTACTACTATTGTCCAATCTAGTCACACAAATATAAGTTTTTTGGGTTTTGTCCACTATCCCTATACTAGTCTATTTGTGAAATTTAAAGTCTTGAATGTTGATGAAGATCTTTGTAGAGATGATTTAAAATAAAACCCCATATCTTCCTTATGATTGAACTTGAATGAAAACTTAGAGAAAAATGGGGGTTAGTGTGTATAATATGCACTGAACATGTATCCACACCCCTTATGTGGGCACAATTCCTACATACCAATACTCTAAAGAGGGATCAAGACATATGTAGTTCTAAAACATGGTGTGCTTTGTGAAATAGTGTAATGAAGATGCAAAATGTCTAAATTGGGTGTGTTTGAGGTGGCTAGGGACTGGTGTGAAGCTTTGAATATGTTGGTGACTATATTTGGCTGGTTGTATGTAGTGAATAGGGAAGTTTTCCTTAGTGGCTTTTCTTATATTCTTTCTTGTTTTTGAAATAATTTCCAACCCATTCTAAATGAACTTTGAATAGGTTTTTATAGAGATATATTGGTCATGGGTTAGATGCATTCATGCTAGGTTGACATAATGAGGAAGAGGAATCAAGAGAAAATGGTCATCTGGGCTCAAAAGGTGATTGGATAGGAGTGTTGGAAATGGTACACCCTAGGGTATATCACTATATTCCAACTTGGGTGCTATTTTACTAAGGGTATGGGACATAGGGGGATGGATTTATCATAGGAAAAGTAGCCTAGCTAAGCTAAAATTAAGTCTCAAAATTTTATCGATGACTAAGAATCAATGAAAAGGTGGATAAAAGGGTCATGAGAGCATGCAAGAGAGACCTATGGGTAGGGTATCACAAACCACACCCAAGCAACCAATTTTCACATTTTATATGACTACATTTTCCCCTCTTTTATTCTAGAGATGTAGTAAAGTAGAATACTAGGATGAAGGAAAAATAGAAAGAGTACCTAAGCTTACCTACAAGGGTGAAGCCCATGAAACTATGTGATGTTGTATGTGCATAGAGATAGAACATTGTAAAGTGTAAATATACAAAATAAAATTAGGAGTAGATCATTTCTTAATAGATATGTTATGTCTAGAATAAGAATGTACACATCTACGTAAGAGAGAGAGGAAGAGAAAGGAATGAATGCACCTCACTAGGTACACAAAATAATATAGAACCTATTATGATGCTGAGTGATGTTGGATGATACTAAGTAATAATAGGTATGTGTTATATCAAGAGTAATATCATGATTGGAATTGAGTGCTCAATTACCCAAGAGTGGTTCAAGAATGCAAAGTCTATCCATTTGGCTCCATCATCACCTACTGAGTGAAGTTATGTGGTCATGTGTGCGCTAATCAATGTTTGGACTATGTGTCCAATCCTTTTGAGTAGGTGGTTCAAGAATATAAAGGCTAGCTAAACCTTTGGCTCTATTATTTCCCCATGAAGTGAAGCTATAAATTGATACTAGTATAAATGTGTGTTATATGAGGTGGCTCCTGAAGCCCATGAATGCTCTAAGATCTTGATAATGTGGTGTGGATATCCAAATGTGTACTAGAAACTAGGCTAATCTTTTCCAACTTGAAAAAAATGTGGAGATTAGGCTTGTATGAAAGCCACTCCAAAACTGGGACATAGGATTATATGAAAGTCACTTAGAAATGTAGAGGTTAGACTTGTATGAAATCCACTTCAAAATGATGCCAAATACCTATAGATAGAGTAAGGCATACAACTACTGAGAATGCCTAGGTAATATGTTGAACTTGGAAAGAAAAGAATGCCAATGTGTTGTGCATATTGCCCCCCAATCATTAGTGTCTGTAATATGGATTCTAATCTATAAATTATACCAACTACCTAATCTAAAAATGGAAGTGAGAGCCATTATGTCATGCATGATGCCCCCTATATCTAGATTTTTTGAGAAAAAGTATACTAAAACTATTGAATTTGAACTAGTTTATATGTGTAAAACTATAACTAACCTTACATTTCTACTAGTTTCTAGAAAATATAGGTTTTTTACTATTTAGATAAGAGTGCCAAAAATAGGACACCCTAGTGTTTGGTGATATTGTCCATGTCTGACATTATTGTCTTTTTCTAAAACTAAAGACTTTTTTTGAATTGTCACTATTTTTTAGGTCTATTCAGCCTAGTTTAACCTCTGATTTCTATTCTAAGTGTTTTGGAAACTAATTTTTTAATCAATAGGAGCACTGATCTCTATGAAAAAACAATTTTTTATTTTCCCCTCTTGTAAGGGTAGGAATTAAGACCCTAAAATGAGTAATCTCAAAAGAAAGAGCCTTGAAAGTGTGTTATGTTATGAAATACATGATATAGTAATGATAATAAAAAATATGTCTCAAGATATATCATAGTTTGTATTGGAGATTATTAGATCAATAGGGGTATGCCTAGATAGATATAACAATGTAATAACATGTGTAATGTACTGAATTGAAAGTGGAAATGTTAGTTGTTATTTTTCATGGAAGGATGGAGCATGATGTCCATCATGACATCTAAGAAAGTAAAAGAATACATGATGTGGATCATAGAATTGTAAATAGTGAGAAGAAAATAAGAAAAAAACACACAAGGCAAGAAGTAAGAAGCACAAAAAAGTAGTGAAGGGTCCAAGCAAACAAGGGACATGGGCACATGTCATTCAAACTAAAAAGTGGGAATATAAAGCATGTTTAAATTTTGTATATATAGACAATTGAAAACAAGCAAGGTTGGCATGAGGCCCACAAGCACATGTAAGAGTACAAGAAAAAGACATTGGCAAATGTCCTAAGGCACATACAGGAGACAAAATAGGAACTGAGAAATGTAATCACATCTAACTATGCAAATCAAGGAAGGGAAACATGTAATATACTTGAAAATACAATCACATCTAAATAATCAAAGCAAGAAGTGAAAGTATGCAAAACATGTAGTACAGTACTAGGTAGATGCTAAGAGATACATAAGTGCTATATACTAGTGAGTATTGATAGAGTAATCTATGTAAACTAGTAAGTAATTTACATCAACATGATAACTAGAGTGTGTGGTGTAGGAATGACATAGCCTGGATGGTGTAGTCATGTAGAAGATGCCCCTAGTGGGTAAATATACTGATGTGTGTCTCAAATGTATGAAGTAGTATGCCCCCTCAATGGATAGAGTGAAACAATAAAGGATCTAGATGCCACTACACACACTAAAAAAAGATCAAGTGAAGCATGGTAATATAGATAAATCAATAAGAAATACCATAGAATAGTAATGTAAGTCTAGCATGGTAGTTAAAAATGTAAAGCATAGATAATGCATAAAATTGAAATGTTTTTGTGTTTTTGAGTTATTTGAATGTTTTTGGTATTTTAAAATATATTTGAATGTTTTTGGTATTTTGGAATATATTTTAATGTTTTTGGTATTTTTGATATGATATATGTACAATCAATCATAAAGAGACTATGTACAATAAATACTGAGAAGATATGTACAATTAATCAAAAATAAAATATGTACAAGTAACTGAAAGGTAGCTATATACAAGTAAATTTGAAAATTATGTACAATATAATGTGTGAAATGAAATGCTAGACATGAAGTCTATGTAGATGCATAATATTTATTATATTTTGATTTTTTTTCTTTCAAGTGAGGCTAGATGATACACTTTAGGGCTAAGCTTTTTGGTAATAATGTATGGACATAGCCAATTTAGTTTGAATTTTCCTTTGGTTTCTTCTTTAACATTGACATTGAGAAGATTTTATTTAAGAACAAGATCATTAACTTAGAATTAGTTAGTGTGAACTCATTTATTGTAGGACCATTGTATACATTGTTGGTAGATTTTTAAATGTTCAACTACTTGAATACGTGTATGGTCTAACCGCTTGAATTGATGTAGATGCTTTTCACAGTACTAGTCATCAGTGAGGATAACTTTAAGGGATATATGAAGAGATGTCATTTCTAATTCAAATTGTAAAACTAATTTTGTGCCATAGATAAATGAAAAAGGAGTGGCTCTTATGGGTGTATGAATACTTGTGTAATAAGTCTTTAATTCAAAAATTAGGTGATTGTGCTAATCATCTTCAAATTTGGTCACTGTTTTACACAGATTTCTATTGATGATTTTATTGGTAGCCTCTGCTTGACCATTTCCTTATGGGTAATAACCAGCAGAGAATGTGTGTTTAATCTTATATTTTTTGCAAATTTTCTTGATAGTTTTATTCTTGAATGATGTTCCATTATTAGAAATGATGGTTGCAAGTAAGTCGAAGTGTGAAATAATGAGTCATGAGGAAGTTACAAATATCCTCCCCTATGGTAGATTGGAGTGGAATGGATTCCACCCACTTGGTAAAATATTTTGTAGTTGTGATAATGAATTTATTCGCATCAATAGATTTGAGGTTAATTTTTCCAATAAGATCAAATTCACATAGCATAAATGGCCATGGAGAGTCAATAGGTTATAATTATTGTGATGGTGCATGTTGTAGGTTATTGTGTCATTGGCATTTATCACATAGCTTTGTGTATTGTGAAGATTCATATTCCATTATGGGCCAATAGTATCCTTGTCAAAGAAATTTATGTGACATGGCCTTTCCACTGAAGTGACCACCACACTCACTATCATGTATCTATGTAAGAGCAATTTTGGCTTCTGCTGAAGTAAAACATCGAAGTAATTATCTATCAAAGGATTATTTAAAAAGGTCTCCACCAATGATTACATAATGGAGTGCTTGTTTGTGTAACTTCAATTTGTCATTTCATGAAAAAGTGTTTGATGTAATATATTTGTTTATAAAGTTATAGATATCAGAGAACCATTTTGGATCTATGACACTGTGTAGTAGCTAAGACAGATAGTATGATCAAATCCATGTTGGATATTGATGTTGAGTGTAATAATTTAATTTTTAAAATAGCTTGGTCATCATTGATGTCAATAGGAATAAAATATGTGGCACTTTTCATTACATCTATGTGTTGGTTGTCTTTTCTTTGTATACTTTTTATAGAAAAGTAGTCAAACTGTGATGATAAACATTGTACCATATTTCGGTATGGGATAAGATGTTCTTCTTATGTCTGATAGACATCATTGACTTGATTGACCAAAATTTAGGAATTAACCAAGACTTAAATAGATCTAATTTGCAGGGACTAGGTAGAAAATAGACTTCAGACAAGTGCTTCATATTCTATAGTATTGTTGGTGCAGGAAAAACTTAATATGTAATAGGAATTATGTGACTAGAAGGGTTGATAAAGATAATGCCTACCCCTACACTAAATTCACATCAATAACCATCAAATAATATGGTCTAAGTATGAAAATGAGTATAATAGGTGATGAAATCATCTCTAATATGTCACTAATAGGATTAGTGTCTAGGAGTGGTGCTACTACCAAATGGTTTATAATGATTTGGCCCTTTATTGACTTTTAAAGAAATATTTTAAGTTAAACTCTATTAATAACATGACCCATTTTATGATGTGACCAAAGAGATGTGGTTTTACCATGATAAACTTCAAGGGATCTGCTTTTGTGGTAACTTAAGTCTCATTATTTACCATGTAATGTCAATGTTTTTATGTGGTAAAAACTAATGCTAGACATAGTTTTTTATTATGAAATAATTTTTTTCATAATCAAATAATGTGCAATTGATGTAATAAAATTTTACTTAGTATGTTGATCATTGTGTTGTGCTAAGAGTGTACCTAATGCATGATCTATTATTGAGATATATAATAAGAAAGGTCTATTAGGTATAGGTGGTACTAAAATAGGTAGATTAAGAAGATATTGATTGATTGTACCAAATCTTTCTTGATAGAATTTACCCCAGACAAAATTTGTATATTTATTTAATAATCAGGTGAATGACTAATTTTTATTAGCAAATAAAGTAATAAAATGGTGGATTGATTGGATTTTACCGTGTAAGGATCAAAGTTGCTTTAAGTTCATGGGAGGTGGTATGCTGATAATTTCTTTGAATTTCTTAGGGTCAACCTCCATGCCATGCTGATAAATAATTAAACCTAAGAGTTTGATTGATGTAATTCCAAACACACATTTTTTAGGTTTAATCAGACATTGTATTGCTTAAGTCTTTGAAATATTTTTTGTAAATCACTAGCATGATGTTGTCATTGTTTGGATTTAGCTAATCTATCATCGACATAATCCTTAAAGTATGGTAAATCAAGTCATGAAAAATATGCATCATGGTACATTGATATGTCACTCCAAAAAATTTTAATCCAAAAGGCATGATAATGTAACAAAATATACTCCAAGGTGTTGTAAGAGATGTTTTCTCTTGATCTTCTTTTGTGATTTTGATTTGGTTGTATCCTACAAAGCCATCAATAAATGATAACATTTCATATTCGATTATGGAATATATGATCATGTCAATGTTAAGTAAAGGAAAATCATCTTTTAGGCATGCTTTATTTAAATTTCAATAATTGAAACAACATTGAATTTATTCATTAGGTTTTACCACAAGGACTATATTAGAAACACATTCAAGGTGTGCTACTAGTCAAACAAATCTAGCATATAAGAGGTGTTGGGTCTTATCTTTGACTAAGAGAACTACCTTAGGATGCATTTTATGAATTTTTTGTTTAACTAGTTTATGATATAGGTATAAGGGAATTTGATGAATTACTATAGATGTATCAATTCCTAACATATCTGAGTAAGACCAAGCAAAGAGTTCTATAAAATATGTTAAAGTCTAATGAATATTTATATCCTCTTCCTTTCATAGGACAATGGATAACAAGACAATGCAGGGATCCTAATCGGTTCCAAAATTAAAATTAATTATTTCCTCATTAGGCAATGTAGAATAATCTAGTGTGTATGGGGTTGTAGGAATAGTATCACCTAAATTAGCTGGTATGTCTTGGGGAGAATATATATTTTCTCTGAAGTATGTATGGGTATTTATGTGATGAGGAAATCTATTTTTATGATAACAAGATGGAAGGTCCTCATATACTTGAATAAATTGTAAGAGGGATTCATCGTTAGAGAATTCATCTAGTGTGAATATATCTAGGGAAATCATATCATCAATGAGATCAAGATAGATCAATGATAATGTTTAGGTATGATTAATAGTGTGGTCTACTAGTGCAATGGGTAGACAAAACTTTATTTGATTTGAAGAAATGAAAGGAGGTTTATCATGAATAAGGGTAAGCTTATATCCCAACCTTTCTTTTATGTGTATGCCTTGATAAGATTGATGATTCCTTGTTCATGATTTTCAAGAGATTTTCCATGATATCCCATCTTATTAATACATTTAAGTACAAAAAGGGAAGTAAACTAGTGATTTGGTGTCGGTGCTATTTAAAAACTTAGAATTGTCTGATGTGTTGCATGGTCTGAGGGTGCACTTCAGTAGTAGGTTGTGTAGGTATATTGCTGAGATTAAAGTACAAAATATAAGTTTGTGTTGATTTAACAACCTGAGAGTATTTAAAAGGTTCATTTTCTATTAGGTGTGTTTAGATATTGCCTTTTTGACTAAATTCTAAACACGTATGGAGTGTAAAAGGGATTACATGCATATCATGAATCCAAGGCCAACCAAGTAATAAATTATAATTGAGATTATTTGGCATGACTTGATAATTATTTGGTAATGTCTTAGGCCCTAAGGTAAGATTGAGTGTTATTTGACCCATGAATTTATGTGGAATGTTGTCAAAATCTCTAATGTTCATGTCAAAATGGTCTAAATATTGAGGTTGTATATTAAGACGTTTAAGAGAAGAAATGTTGCAAATGTTGAGGCCTGAACTGTTATCAACTAATACTCTTTTTATCCCCACATCATTAATTCTTAATTGAATATACAGAGGTAGATGTTTTTTAATTATGTGTTTTAGGGGTAAATACTCTTTCTCAAAGGAAATATGCTCTTGAATCTATTAAATTATGTTGAGGATAGAGGTAAAATACACTGGTTCGGTAGAAATAAGAATTCTAGTATTGTGAAGGGTTATATATAATACATCTTTGTAAACATCCAATCACTGAAGGATCTCAATAACTAAAACTATATCGAAAGGGGTACTAACTTGAGTTATAAAGCTCTAGACATGGGTGTAATAAACCTACCTATGTTAATAAACTTGGGTGATAACATGTACCACATGATCTACTATAGGCATAGAGCTGGTAGTAGGTGTAGGATAAGATCTATATGTACCAAGTTTGAATGGATGAGGGATAGATATACCTGATAGTGTTTTGTTATGTCTAGTAATGATAATGAAATACTCTAAAGTAGCCAATGAGTTATATGCATCTAGGCATAAATCATGAATATGAAATGAAATGCATGAAATTGACACTATAAGTTATAGAGCAATATGTTTATAAAGATCATTCCATATGAGAGATAGCAAGCAAGGGAGAGAGAGCATGAATTTATGCATTAATGCATAAATCATTTTGACATGTTATATGATATTTCTAGCATGTTTAGTAATATAAACTTGAAATTTTTTCCATGTGAGATATACAGAGCAAGGGATAAAGAGCATGAAATGGTGCACAAATGCATAAAAAACTTTGACATGTGCTATGATATTTCTAATATGTTTAGCAAGATAAAATTGAATTTTTTTCCATATGAGAGATATAAAGTAAGTAATGAATCATTGTATTAAAGACAAGTAAACATTGCTTTGAAGGAGAGGGATCTTACTATGTTTAACAATAACTTTCTTAATATCATCTCGTATTATTAAAAGTAAGCATGTAATGCAAAAAATGAAGCTTTTTACTAAAATATGGTAAACTTCATCATTCATGTACATGATAGGACCGAGTATGGTCTCATTGTTTGCAATAAATGTAAGAAATATGTGTACATAATTGAGATCCATTTTTGTTTTTATGTGGAATCTGATTTGAGATGTAAGGTGATACCCCAAGCAAACAAAGGGACCTAGTATATACAACTAGGGTTTTGAAAAAATGATACTTTTAAAATTACTAAGGAATTTTAAAATTTTAATGTAAATTTTTGATTTAAATATGCAGGTAAAAAATTAGAAAAATATTGGAAAATTCTTGATTTGAAAGGACCTAGTGTATGAAACTAGGGTTAGGAAGAAAACTATTTTTTAAAAAAATTAAAATGAAAATTTAAAATTTAATGCTAATTTTTGTTTTAAATATGCAGGTAAAAAATTTGAAAATTATTGTAAAATTATTGATTTAAAAAAACCTAGTGTATGCAACTAGGGTTTGGAAGATTTTTTAAGAAAATTACTATGAAATTTTAAATTGAGTTTTTATTTAAATAGGCAAGTTAAAAATCAAAAAAATATTGTAAAAATCAACAATGAATTTACCCTAGGTTTTTTAGGGTTTTTATACATAAATGAAGTACATCAGGTTCACCAAATGATTTAATAGTTTTAGGAATATTAAAGCATTATTCCTAATTTATTGAATGGTTTAGAATAGACTAAATTAGTAAAATATATTGAAATAAATAGAGTACTTATTTGTATAATTTGATTATAATTTAAACATTTCTAAAAATAGTAATAAGTGAGGAGAAATGTAACTTAGCTTAAATAAGATTGAGATGGTTGAGATAAAAGCTAGTACTGGTTGTGCAAGACTAGGACACTATCATAAATTAGGATCTACTTTCATTTGGTGAAAGGATAATATCATTAAAAATTGGACACTTTGAGGTCCAGTGCTATAGTCTAGGTCCTACCGCTATTATCAAAATTAGTCACATAAATCTAAGTTTTTTGGGTTTTGTCTATTGCATTTGTATTAGTCTACCTATGAAATTTCAAATCTTGACTATTGATGAAGATCCTTGTAATGATACTTTAATCTCTAACCCTATATCTTTCGTATGCTTGAACTTGAATGAAAAATTAGAGAAAGAGGGGGGATTAGTGTGTGTAACATGCACTAAACATGTATCCACACCCCTTGTGTGTTCACACTACCTGCATAACAATAGTCCAAAGAGGGATCGAGCCATACGTAGTTCTCCCAC